>JAZGTH010000018.1:5960000-6495000 GCA_036877525.1 Chromobotia macracanthus | reverse complement strand
TTTGAACTGTTTGAATCTCACAGGCTGCGCAGTTCCTGAATTCTGGCAGTGTACGTCACAGACTGCAGTTCTACATAGGCGAACATCTGCTGCCGTACAACATGACTGTTTATCAGGCCGTCAGGCAGTTCAGTTTACAGGCTGAAGAGGAGAGAGAGAGCACAGATGATGAAGCTAACCCTCTGGGACGTGCCGGCATCTGGACCAAAACACACACTATATGGTTTGTGCCAAGCTCTTTCTGTCTCAGTTTTTAAGCAAGAAAAGCACAAACAATCTTTAGTGAGGGAACTTAAATATTTAATGCTTAAACATTTTATAACTTATTCTGCAAATAACTAAATTAACAGCATGAGTTATGATTGTACATATGTTAACTTCAGATGCTGTGAATGTATGAATAATCCTGCATGTGCCAGAAGTTACGTCATTTAGAGCCTTTCTACTGCATGACAGAAATCATCTCATTTTATTTTCTCTTTTTTTTTTACATATTGTTACTGCATTGAATGTAAAGTTTTTGGACAAATACAGCTTTATTAAGAATCATTGTTTGTTTACAAACTACCTAGCAATAGCTGACTTAATTTAGCCTAACTCTGTTGGTTACCAGCCCTGTTACCCATTCTTGCTTTTGGAAAATGTGCCAGATTCTGGAAACAGGAAGATTCACAGGAAGTGTCATTGACCGTTATGATTGATACAGTAATGATACTGGGGTTTATTTTAATGTGTTACAGGTATAAGCCAGTCAGAGAGGATGAAGAGAGCAGTAAAGACACAGTTGGAGGGAAGAGAGGCCGTGCACAGACAGCCCCCACTAAAACATCCCCTCGTAATGCCAAGAAACAGGATGAACTGTGGCATGGTAGGCCTAAACATATCCACCAAGTCTATATACTGCTAACACACAGAAGTCTGATGAGCAATCACTCTTTATTCACACTCATCTGATTGCTGTGTATGTACGCACTGCTTTCAGAGGGTGTGTGTCCCAGTGTGATGAACCCATTAGAGTCATACCTCATATCTGAGCCTCCAGAGGGTATCACCTTTGATGATCCCTCTATGGAGGTGATTCTGTTGCTGAGGGTGCTGCACTCCATCAGTAGATACTGGTTCTACCTGTATGACGTAAGTACTGTCAGTCATATGTGTAAGTCACAACTTACAATGTAACATTTTTTAATTTAAATAAAAAAAAACTTAAACTGTAACAAAAATATTAAAATTGAGATATTTATACATTATAAAATTATTTGTGTTGTCTTCAGTTTTCTTATTAAAATCGACAGAACAATAATTGAAATCAACACAAAAATTAAAAGAAATCGTTTACTATGCCTTTATGAGAATTGAAGTGCAAAATAATGCCACAAAACATGCATTAAACATTTACTGTCCTTTAGAAATGGGCTTGATTTAATGGCACAATATTTTTTCCATTTGATTCTGTGCAGTGAAATCTAACCGG
The DNA here is from genome assembly GCA_036877525.1 of Chromobotia macracanthus. Lineage (NCBI taxonomy): Eukaryota > Metazoa > Chordata > Actinopteri > Cypriniformes > Botiidae > Chromobotia > Chromobotia macracanthus. The sequence goes on along the minus strand of JAZGTH010000018.1, from coordinate 6,493,526 downwards.
GATGTTTTGATGAGATTCACGCACTAATAAAACCATTATTAAATGAACAATGAAACATGAAGCAGGTGTGACCTTCATCACTGTGTTTCTGTCTCAGAATGCTGCATGTAGGGAGATTATTCCCACCGGTGAGTTCATCAACAGTAAACTAACAGCAAAAGCCAACAGACAGCTGCAGGATCCGCTGGTGATCATGACTGGAAACATCCCAACCTGGCTGACTGAGCTCGGCAAGACTTGGTACAACATACTTTTACTGTTTCCTCATTCAATATTTCTTCTGTGTGGTGTCCTTGACTGATCTTTTCTCTTCTCCAGCCCGTTCTTCTTCCCCTTTGACACACGGCAGATGCTATTCTATGTCACAGCTTTCGACCGTGACCGTGCCATGCAGCGTTTGCTGGACACTAACCCTGAGATCAACCAGTCTGACTCGCAGGACAGCCGTGTCGCCCCACGTCTCGACAGGAAGAAGGTTGCCTGCAATTCCTGTTAAAGCTTTGGCATGCTCTAATTGTTATGTGGGAAATCACAAGTTTACATGAAGTGGTGTGTAAATTTGCTGCTCTTACTGTGTTTGTGCATGTAGAGAACAATAAACCGTGATGAGCTCCTGAAGCAAGCCGAGTCTGTAATGCAGGACCTCGGCAGCTCCAGAGCCATGCTGGAGATACAGTATGAGAATGAGGTATTCATTATTAACAAACATCCATACATACATAACAGTGACTAAATGGGTGCAATGTATTTGAAGCTGTTTATCTGAGGCAGCATGAATCACATGTTGAGCAGAGTTTAACTTTATGCAAATGAAGAGCTACACTGTCACAACCAGCAGTGGGAGGACGACAGTGAAGTTCAGTGGCATCCAACAGTACAATGACTTGGCACCCTCCGGTGCTGTCTACTAGCAGTTTTAGCAGGAACAAACCTTAAGACTAGGTGTTTTCACACTTCAGGAACTTGGTTCCTAGAACTATTGGGGGCGTTCCCCCCTTTTTGGCGTGTTCACACCACAGGTTCTAGGAATAATTTTAGTTCTAGGGGAACTTTTAGTGGAACTAAATTGGCTCCTACTTTAAAGTAGGGTCTAAAATAGTCCCTAGAAACTATTAGTGATGTAAGTGTATGTTGATTGACCGAACGCCATATAAAACACAGGCACCCACCATTTTAACCTTTATTATGAACCTGTGCATCTGTCCTGAATCCAGTCAGTATCACGCTGGTGTTGCCCTTTTAGTTCAGAAACTTAATGAATTGGAGAAATATTGATACATTCTCGATCCATTATTCCACACATTATTCATTTCACAAGCAGGTGATAAGGTAAGTATTTCTGTTTCAGGTTTTTAGGTCTGCATCTGTCAGCTACAATATACTACAGTAGAGTACTGTGTCTTTCTGCCATGATCATTTGCTTTTAGCAAAACATTATTGATGTGGCTACAGTGTGGAGTTATTTATTAATGTAAATTATGAGAACAAAAGCATATGGTTTGGAGCAAATTTCTGTTTGCATGCGTAAATGCTGTGGCCATTGATGTCATTTCAGAGTTACAACTCTCGGTGTGAATGAAACCAGGAAATGTACTAGAGGAACTAATGGTTCTCATCGGATTGACCTGGTTCTTATAATTTATAACTACCCAGTGTGAAAGTGGCTTTTGTAGACTACGTCTCTGATTTTTTTTTGCCAGATCTGACCTGAGTTTGTTTTGTTCTAGTTAGAGTACTGATGATGCCTGTCCTCCCTCTGTCTCAGGTGGGAACGGGTCTTGGCCCCACGCAAGAGTTTTACGCTCTGGTGTCTCAGGAGTTGCAAAGGGCTGATTTAGGACTTTGGAGAGGAGAGGAAGTCACTCTGTCCAACCCTAAAGGTAACTGAGATGCAGCTTGCATTTGTCTACATCACGAAGGACTATTAGTCCATTGAGAGCTACATCTACTGCTGTCTTTAATGTCTCTCTGTCTATATGTCTGTCTGCAGGGAGTCATGAGGGTACCAAGTACATGTTCAGCTCCAGGGGTTTGTTCGCAGTACCCTTTGGACGTACTACCAAACCAGCTCACATTGCCAAGATCAAAATGAAGTTTCGTTTTCTTGGCAAGCTCATGGCTAAAGCAATCATGGACTTCAGATTGGTATGTTCACTCAAACAGATGTAAATGACAAAAAGAAAACCATTTTGAAAGTGCAGTTTAAAACACACCTGCTGTTTTGGTTTAAAACCAAAGTTTGATTTCATTTTGTCCAAGTTGTAAATGAATGATTCTGAACATACCAAATGGTAAAAATCAATACTAAAGGCACAGTAGTTGTTTGCTAGTTATGGTAATATTGCAGTATGTGTCTTTCTGTAGTTGGACTTGCCTCTAGGTTTGCCCTTCTATAAGTGGATGTTGAGGCATGAGTCATCAATCAGCTCCCATGACCTGGTCAACATTGATCCTGGTGTGGCCAAATCCATCCAGCACCTGGAGGACATTATCCGCCAGAAAAAGAGAATAGAGCAGGACAGATCTCATGTGAGCACTTACATCTAACAACCCCATGCAGACAAATATAGGCATATATAATGCATAAATATAATGCATTATTTCAGAGTTATTGTATTCTGTTTTTGTGTCTACTTGTATAATGTTTATTTCTTGTGCTTCCTGTAAAAACTTCTACTGTACCGTTAGATTTCCAGTGCCCAACATGTAACTGACAAATGAAAGTGATTCTAAAGTAAAATGTCTTTGTTTGTTTGTCAGACGAGGGAAACTTTGCAGCAGGCTTTGGAGAGTCTAAACATGAATGGGTGCTCAGTGGAGGATCTGGGCCTGGACTTTACCCTGCCCGGATTCCCCAACATCGAGCTGAAAAAAGGAGGCAAAGACGTGCCGGTCACCATTCATAACCTGGAGGAATACCTCAGAGTAGGGAACAAGATAACTGCACGCTCTGCTCTGTGTGACAGTCTGAACATATTGTTCTAACTCTGTTCTCTCCTGTTTCATTTAACTGTAGTTGGTGGTCTACTGGACCCTCAATGAGGGTGTGTCCCGGCAGTTTGAGTCATTTAGGGAAGGGTTTGAGTCTGTCTTCCCTCTGCACCACCTGCAGTACTTCTATCCTGAAGAGGTGAGTGCATTACTCTGCTCATCTATTGACTTCTGCTGAGGCAAGTGTTGTTTTAAAGTTGCAATTTGTCTATACCTGAAAATATGAGGCTTGTTAATTGGCCTATATTTGTAATAATGATTTTAGTACTTAAAGGTATGTACATTCGAAGTTTTAGGTTGGTAGACCGAAAATAGACTGGCATTAAAATTCCATACACTGGCTTTAAAAACATGCTCCACACATATTTCAGGATCACAGTGTAACTGAGATTTGGGGTTAGGTTTTTTGACACCCCAGAAGGCACTTACAACACTTTAGCCAATACCGGGAAAGTTATCCGGCCAACTTCAACATTGTGGCTGTGAGATTTTAGACTTATTTTCTTTTAAATCTATTACATGATCTTTGGTCACTTTCTCTTCTGTACAGCTGGACCAGTTATTATGTGGCAGTAAGTCAGAGTCCTGGGATGTAAAAACACTGATGGAGTGCTGCAGACCGGACCATGGCTACACGCATGACAGGTGCGCAGTCATGTGTTTAATTAAAAAACATACATTATAGTTACACAAACTGGAAATAAAACCCCTCACAGAACGAATAAGAGATTTTGTTGTTTGTGTGTGCATGCAGTCGTGCAGTGCGGTTCCTGTTCGAGGTGCTGAGCAGCTTTGATGCGGAGCAGCAGAGACTCTTCCTGCAGTTTGTCACAGGAAGCCCCAGACTTCCTGTTGGAGGTGAGAAACCATCAATGACATTTCATCAAAATTGGGGGAGATGTTCTCCTGTAACTCTGCCTCTATCTTATTTTCCTTTCAGGATTCCGGAGTTTAAACCCTCCTCTCACCATAGTTCGGAAGACGTTTGAGTCAACGGAGAACCCGGATGACTTTCTTCCATCTGTGATGACTTGTGTGAACTACCTGAAGTTGCCGGATTACTCCAGCATCGAGATCATGCGTGAGAAACTGTTGATTGCCGCCCGCGAGGGCCAGCAGTCCTTCCACCTGTCCTGATCTCACCTACTGCACCCTCTCACTCAGAAATGGCCTTCAACTCACTGCAGAACCACAGAAATCCTGACTTCTTCCTCACAGTTCCTCATCCTTTTATTTCCCCCCTTTTTTTAAACACCAACATTGAGGCAAAATATGTACAGCCTACTTGTTCAAAGAAAAACAGCTTGCAGAAAACTTAAATGATAACATAAGAGACTTCTTTTTGACTCCTGGAGGAAAGGGTGTTGTGACTCATCAGATTTAAAAAGAAAAACAAAACCACATTTTTTAAGAAACATTAAAAAACAGAAAGCGCTTGAGAGAAGATTATAAAATATATCAGTAGTTGAGAGATGTTCAAGCCAGAAGAAAGTGGGAAAAAATAACCTGGGTGAAATGTGTGAAAACTTGCATTGCTGTATGATGTATCAAAAGGGATGATGTTTTTCTCTCCTGATGGATGACATCTTCACTGTGTGTTCCTGTTGGGGAGGGGCATCCATTAAGCAGGCAAGGGTTCCTATAGCTCCAAAGATCATTTGTACAGACAACATTTGCAGATTTTGCTTATTCGACACATTTGATAGAATAGCTGTGTGCTCTCCTGCCCAGTTTGCCCCATGTTCTGTATTATACCCCCCCAGTCTTGTTGGCTTTTTGTTCCACTTTATTTACTTTATCTCTTTCCTCTTGTGTCTTTTTTCTTTTATTTGAGAGAATTTTTGAACGTGTAAAAGTTTTTGTTGGTTGAATGCGGGTAGTGTTGGAAGTGTAGTATCTTTATTATAATATTATTATAATTATTATTATTGTTTTTTTTCTTTTTTAACCTAAGTCGAAACAGTTTTCTGGCCAATATTTCACATTGAGTATCTACTCCATGTTGAAAAGATATATCCATTGTGTTGGATAAAATAGACTCCTATATGGTTATAGTAGTGTGCCTCTGCTGGACTTCTTGGGACTTGAGGTCTAATCGATGGGCCTGCTGAAGTTGCTTGGCTGGTATAGCCAGGCTTTAATCCCCTTATGTGGCCAAGCACAAGAAATTAATTTAAATAAATTGGCTGATCTTATTTTATGGTTTCATGGCCAGACTGCATTATAGAAAAACCCCACTAAAAAAAATCATTAAATGATATAAAATTTATATGCAGTTCTCACACCTGGTGGCTGCCCCTTTTTTAATTTTCTATTGTTTCTTTTTTGTTCCTCTTGCTGTAGTTTATTTTTGCACTGCTGGCTTGGAACAAACCATGGTGTGCACAGCAGTCTGTGGCCAGGAGGCGCCACTGTTCGCTCTCCTGTCCTCATTGTTTATGTGCTGGTTTCTAAGATCTGCAATAATTTACTGCATCAGGTTCATGTTTTTACCTGAACATAAATAAAGTAATTGTTTGACTCAGCCTGTCCTCTTTCTGACCTTGAAATGCAAAACTTACCAAGTGCTAAATACAAGGAAACCGGCTTTGATTAAATAAAAAAATTTGCAGGACACTTCTTTTTTTCTAGCTTCAGCTTTATATGGCAATGCTTCCCACATTAGGCCGCAAAGAAGTGTAAGGAAACAAAATGATTAAAAAATGTCAATACGATTCTGTGATGTGCCCTCATAACTTGCAAATATGCAAGTGAAACAGCAGGCAAACAAATGGTCAGTGAAGAGGGTTTTACCTAAGAGAATGTAAAACAGTTTTGTAAAGTAGTTTTAATGGGTGGTGAATTTTCTTGGCTCATTCTTTTTTGACAGGTGGGATGAAAAGCTCATGATTAATCCCTGCTTGGAGCTTTTAAGTATTGTATTAGACTCTTGACTGTTGCTGAAGACGAGAGACCACCAACAGCCAGGGCTGATGTAAACGATCTAACAACCCCATATTGTCGACGAGAGGGGCCTGACAAAGTCCTCTGTTCTAAAGCCTACCTACTCACTGGGCTTTGTATGTTGATGAAAGAGTTTTGTCAGGTTGCCCTGCCTATATATATTGTGCAAATGTGCTTGTAAACTGATCCTGTTATCTTAATGTACTGTTTTAAACCTTTGTCACACAGAATTGAGTTACTCTAATTGTTATGTGTAGTAACAGTGATAAAATGAAAGCTGTAATCTTCACAGATTAGCAACAAGTATCAGCTGTATTGCATGGGATGCAATCGAAATTTCGAAGGGATAGTGCACCCAAAAATGAAAATTCTTACTTGCATGTCATTTCAAACCTGTATGACTTTTGACTGATTGGCTTTTGAGGAACACAAAATATGTTTTGAAGTATGTTGGTTACCAAACAACAGTGGCACCCATTGACCATTGTATGGACACTGAGACTTCTGAGACACTGAGATTTCTCAAAATATGTTGTGTTCCACAGAAGAAATAGTCATACAGGTTTAGAATAACGTGAAGGTTAGTAAATGATGGAAGAATATTCTTGGCTAAACTATCCCCTTAAGATTTGACACGTTAGAACATGCTCAACATTATTGGATTATTCATCTGAGACTACAGCAGGACTGTACGTGCTGAAGGTGGTGTGTATAGCGGCCGGTAGGTGGCGCTGAAGTACTGTGATGTGGATTTGTACCTGGATCAATGGAGCTCTTCACCACTTTATTTGTTCCTGTTCAGGTAGTAGAGCATGGAGTTAACAGCGCAAAAAGTTGCGGGTTCAAATTTCAGGGAACACACATACCGATCAAATGTAAAACTTGAATGCACTATAAGTTGCTTTTGTCTGCCAAATGCATTAATGTAAAAATGCATATATCTATACAGTACATCTATTATTTATTCATGAACTAAAGAAAAGTGTGTTCAAGTAATTGTATAAATTGTGTTTTGATGTTGCATAATAATAGCTATATAAATTACTATATATAAACAGATGCTGTCACAAATATATATATATATATATATATCAGTCCTTGAACTCTTGGACCAGGTGGCCCACCACTGGTCTACATGTAATAATACAACTTTAAATAAGCATAACAAAAAAATTCTGAAAAAATGTGCCAACCTTGCCTTTAAAATGAAGTTAGGAAGCATATGGCCTGTTGATCACTGACCTTTTCAGCAGTATGAAACTGAATCATTTGAATAAGGTGACCCATTTATGTCCACAGTCAGTGTAGTATACATTTAAATGAGTGAACCTGGTGCCACTTAGTGCCGTGAAGCCAGTTCCTCATCAGGCTGCTTTTGTCCTGCCTTTTGCAAACAGATTTTGGCTTATCCAGCATTTCAGCAGTCTTCCATCACCTTCTGCTGGTTTCTTTTTTGTCTTTCTCTCTCCAGGGCCTTTAGTGTCCTCCTTTCTACAGTCACTTGCATTCTTTTGTCATTCCAAACATGCTTCATAATCAGGCCCAGGTGGACTCTGAGACATTTTGTGCATTTTCAGTGCTATTTTTGGAGGTAAATGCATGAAATTCTGTGGAAAGCACCTGAACATGTTAAAACCTGTTAAATGAAAATTAATGTATTGACCAAAATATGTAATAAACCAACAGAGAAAAGCTGTGGTATGTGTTGAACTTCATTAATGATATGTGTTTGAATTTTGTTTATATATATATATATATATATATATATATAACCGGGGCAGTTGTGGCCTACTGTTAAGTGAGTCAGGCTTGTACTCAGAAGGTTGCTGGTTTGATTCCAGTGCTGCCAGGTAGCAACTGAAGTGCCCTTATGCAAGGCACCCAACCCCCAATTGCTCCCCGGGCACAGTAGTGTGCTGCCCACTGCTCTGGGTGTGTGTATGTGTGTTCACTCCTCGCCAGTGATGGGTTAAACGCAGAGGTCACATTTTGGATATAGGTTACCATGTTTCACATTGTCAGATATATGTTAGTTATAAGGAATATAGTGAAAGTGAAATATGTCTCACTTTCACCATAAATGTAAATATATTTATTATATTTACCAGAACTTCTAACATTGTTCCTTGTTCATGTTAAATGTCTATCCACAAATGCATATGGAAAACTCTAGTAAAATACTCTGACAGCACTCTTATTCATGCCTAAATGACTCTTTGGAGATGGTTCATTTTAATCACACCTATGAGTCACAGACTAACTTTAGACTAAGGTCTAAAGCAACTCACTCACTGAATCAGGAACTGTTTCCTGAATTGAATTTGTTATCTCACCCAACCACTGATCCAGTAACGCAAGAACTGTTACTGGACTAAACAGTACTTAAGGTCTGTGGCGATTAAATCAGTGCAATCACTTAATGTTTGTATTATGTACATGTAACCTACCATTTGTACTCAGTATAGTCAGAAACTGAATGTTTAACAGCATGTAACAGCATTTTGTTCCATTATGACCTCACTTGTGATTGGTTGGCTGCAGGACTACCTGACTAATGATAATGACCAGGCAGTGGTGATCTGCATCAGACACATCTACAGCCATCAGGGAGACAGGCTTGATCAAGAGGCATGGATTGGCTCTCATGTCATTGTGAAAGTTGTGTCTGGAGTTAGGGATAAAATATCAAACCAAGTAGCATTTATTTTAATGTAAGATATAAAACCGGCATAAAACAGCATAAAAACACTGTTCAGACAAAACTGAACGAGGGAAACTGATTACATATGTCCATTTAAAATCATGGCTGAGAAAAATTAGTTCTGCAAAAATGATCTAGCATAATTTGTTTGCTGATGCTACCTGCTTTGATATTTGTGTGTTATCTAATGCAATGACATTTCTATATTTTTAAGTGTGGCTTTAATGTCTAAATACATTTTTTCTTGATTTTGAACAGTTACATCCTTTCATCATTTAAAACCTAACAAGCTTGTACTCTTTCTTTAAATTGAATGACACCTGGATTGATATTTTATCATAATGCAATGACGTTTATAAATTTTAATTTTGGTGTAAATGCCCAGATATGTTTTGGAGGCACTGTGTACCGGCCACCATTAGAATGAAATGAAGCTGCCAAGCTCTTCACTGCTAAATGGCTGAAGCTGCTTGTGGTCACAATATTTAAGGCAGCTGTGGCTGTTTATAAGCCATAGTTGCAGATGTTCACAGGGAGTCAAGTTGTGTGTCTCAAAACAGACATCTTACATAATTTATTTCTCTTCTGTATTTTTTCTTCACTCTTAGTCCATTTGTTTCAGTTTTCACATCCATCCGCTCAACAGCTCACTCTGTTGGCTTCCACACACATTCACTTATGTAATGAGTCACACATGAATATCAGAAGATTAGGAAGATTTAGGAAGAGGCTGATCTGGAGAGATTCTGGGTAATGGTGAAGAGCAGTTTTCTTCAGAGAACTACTGCTTGAAGTTTCTTCAGCTCTTTAGAAGTATTTCTGGAAAGATCCTTTCATTCAAACAGCAATATATAGACGTGGGTGTTTAATAATGAGTTAATTAAGTCTTTTGTAAATTATATGTATAACGTCCTTTAAAGTTTAAAAAATGTAATTTTTTTTTAAAAAAGGAGAAATGTCTATTTAATTCATACTTGATGGATGTTATTATTATGGTTTGCAGAGTGACTATATGTGAGTTTAGGTAAAAACGTATAATTGGTCAGCATGTTTGAGAATCAATATTGTCTTGATAGTCAATACTGTCATACTTTTATGAAATTGTAGTAATTAGAAATTGTAGTAATTTTAGTAATAAGAAAACCTTTGTAGTAATTTTAGTAATAAGAAAACCTTGGTTGTAGTTATGACTTCAAAATGATGAAATTTTACGATTTTAATTTGACCATATTTGCCAGCATAATGCAGAGGTAATGTAACTTTCTGTTCTTCATAAAAAGATAGAACAGCTTTCTTTTAAAATGTAGAATATTTTAATTAAATTATATAAACCACTTATTATATATATATATATATATATATATATATATATATATATATATAAGGATATATAAATATATATATATATATATATATATTTAGGAAAAGAGGATAAAATAGGTTAATGATATGCTATACATGAATATCCTTATTTATCTTGGTGCTACACGGTGTACTGATCAGTTTGAACAAGTGTCAGTACACTGTAGATTCCTATCATCAACCCAACCCTAGGAGGCAGCAGAACATTTAAAATTATGTCCTTCCCACAGCAGACTACGGTTACATCTTTTGAAACGTTTAACTGTTGCTTTGTATGCCTTATATAGTTTCATTTTTTATTTTTATTAAATTAACGAAGCAAATGCCAAAACCCTTGCATATTCACTGGATGGATCTAATAACTAAGCCTTTATTGACTATTCCTGGCATACAGGGTTCAAAACCAGCATACGCTGGTCTATTGATTGTGTCTTGTTTAAATAAACCTTCTAATTGAGCTTTTTGATTCAGCCCGAGGGGGGGGAACGTTCCTCTTTTCAAGTTTGTTTCAGTAGTAACTAATAAACAGTAAGAAGTTAATTGAAAGATTCTGTGACTTGAGATTTGAGTCTAAAGTTGGGTTGATATCAAAATCAATCATTTTTGTAGAATTACAACATGACCTCCAGTGATGGCATTGGTCGTGCCTGTGGTCGTTAGTTTCCTTCAACAGGGGAACCACGAGCTGAGCAGAAAGATGCTGAGCAGTGACGAGTAGCTGGACTGCTGTTGCTAAAGCCGAACTCTTGGCCCAACACACAAAGGCCATCACCTGCAGCATGCTGGGAGGTAGGGGTTTAAGAGGGGGAGAGAGGTCACCAACATGGTGCAGAGCACACAACATTCTCGCTGCTGTATATGTAGAATATGTTCCTGGATGAATAAGACAGCATTCACATCAGCCAATCATCCTTACTGTAATGAGAAACAGGATTGAAACGTGAAATTTGTTAGTAGCTTGGTTTTGATTTCTGTAGTAACATGTTGGATAACCCCACCTACTGTGAAATCTTATTGGTCCAAAGTCCTGTTCCTTATAGCTATGCATTAGACATTTTCCTTGATTTGCATGTGACACCTCATGCATGTTTTGCCAACAAAACATGGGTTTGGGTTAACAATGTGTGGATTCAGGAACACATTCTGCTTGATTGCATTAGGTCAAATGTACTGTATTGTATTGTACTATTGTATTAGTCATAGATTAGCATAATGAATCATGGAAGATATAAAACCATCATATTTCCCATGATTCACTGCTCTGCAGGCCCTGCACGTCTTTGCCTTTTTGGTAATTAGAGGAGCAGTCCCTCTGCGACCTTTACAAAGAAAATTCAAACAGAGACCAGTGACTGCTTTGTTTCCACAGCCCTAGCCTGCCACCCACAGCCTCCACATAACACAGAAGGCGTGTGGTCTTTGTAGCCCCATAGTGTTTTTTTGGTCCCAAAACCACAGTTTAAATGGGTCATTTGAGACCTTCACAATAAGGCAAACCTTATTGCATTCATTGCTTATCTTCATCAGTTGAAATGCATGTTATTCAATGCTTTTTAAATAAAAGATTTGCATTTTTTAACGTAGTCCATTATATGAAGAGTGGATGGTATATTTGACCTGTCATCCTTGCCAAAATACACTTTCATCTCAGCTGTTTAAACACACCACTCACGCAAACTGTTGCCCTTCAAAGATAAAGATCTCATTGGTGTGGGTCAGCTTATTGTGTTGAAACACCCTGATCATTAAAGAAGAGCTAGCGCGATAGAACAAACATAATGTCATTAGGTAATAGTGTATTCAAATTTACATTGACCTCAACTCATTGCCATATGGTTTGGGTCAGCCAAAGGACAATATTATGAAGAAGACCTTCTACTTGAGCCATAGAAAAGCAAACGACTAAAACATTAAGACCATTCATGTTATTTCATATAATCATGTTGGAGATATACATTTGATACCAACAGATTTGACCCCTACAGTGAAGGTAATCAGACCCTAAAACAGGACACGTCATTATAAGTGTACTAGTGAACCTCCTGACATGCTTATTAGGTGATGAATCGGCATAAAGTCTTGTCCACTCTGCTGCTTATTCTGGCCAAGAACCACCCAATGAGGCAAGACATAAGGCAACTGGATGACAAGTAAAGCAGTCATCCATTGTTCATTTAAGTTACAGAATACAACATTATTCCTGGTGATATTTGGTTCAGTGATTCTCAACTGGTTTTGCTTCAGATTTTACATTGAGCATCAAAGAATGACACAACATTGAGGTCAGCACAAACCATGTTTGTTTTCTATATTCAATGTTGATTGGTTTGGGTATTTTACCTTGCATTCTAGTTGTCAAGGGAAAAGGCATGACGCAACCTTTCCATGCTAACATCTGCCTAATTTGGCTAGCTTCTATTTAAAGTAATTTGCGCCAAAATGCTGTACAGTTTGGTTGGATTTCCAGTTATCAGCTGCTTTCATCCAAACTGACTAATGGTGCATTTAGGCTACACATATTTGTGGAATCAAACCCATGACCTTTGCATTTCTAGCACCACACTGTACCAGTTGAGCTACAGGAAATCTGAGCCAGATTCAGCCAGATCTTGCTTTGTGTTCAATATGCGTCAGGCACTCAGTGAATGGACTGTGTTGTCAGGTGTTGTATGAGGCTAGGATGAGGTGATCTATGAATTTGGTACAAAGCTGCCTGCCCCACCAAACCTCTATGCTTAGTTGACTTCTGATCTTTTTACCTCACATTATGAAAAACAGCCTCCACAGACCCCAGACATTTCTTTGTTTAACAAATGAACTTTTATCAATCCAGTAGATATCCTTCCAATCATGTCACAGTGGGTTTCAGAAGGATTCATTATTCTACTTATTGCTAATACATATTTTTTGAAACACATTTCTTCAGCTGAGGAAAGACCCTCTTGGGCTTTGAGCTGTATTATTCATCTGTCCACAGGGGGTTTTAGATCTAAACAAAGTGTATTGTCTTAAAACTGGGCTTGCTGCTTGACCATCATGTTTGTCCAAGAACTGCTTATGTAACTCTCAGTTGTGAAACTGTCATGACAACTTCCACTCAACAGTTGCCCAGGCTTTTAAGCTGAGGTACAGTGAACAATTGTCTGGCCTCTGCAGTGAAACAGCTTCCATTGACATGTTCAGATTTCCATATTCCTCATACATGCTGTTTATTCTCAGGGCTCCATTGGTTATGTGTTGTACCTTCACAACAACTGATAAGACCTGAATTGGAGGAGAAAGGCAATACATGAGTAAGCAGAACCTCTGGCCTGAATCCAAGCTGCACAAGAGACACACCATTGTTTTAGACCATAACAACACTTACCCAACTTACCATTTCTCAGAATGTATGACACAACAGATGACAAAAAGACAACAACAGGTTCTTCAATTTTTTATTATTTGGTGGCGTACAGTTGAAAATTATGTACAATCCGCATTTACTGCTCAGTTACCATGACTCAGTTACAGTACTGTAATTTACTGTAATAGTCTGTTGTGGGCCTTCATTTCCAGTATAAGCGCATTAAGTTTTGAGATTTCTGCATATGCTATGTGTTATAGGCAAAGTAATGACAGATGAGCTAATGAGATTATTATAACTTAATAGTTCAGTCCCACTCTGCCTTGTTCTTCCCCAGACCTCCAGTTAGGCTCTGTATTCCAATCAGACTCTTTGCCCTGTCTTTCCCCCATCTCCTTAACACCACCCTGGTTGAGTTCCTTGAGATCCATGGAGAATCACTAACGTGTGACCTTCTCACAGTCCATGGAGCAGGCAGTACTGAAAGCTGAAATAATGGTTAGGTCTTGTGGGGTACCATTGAGGGCTGCTGTAAGTACAATAGAGAAGTTAAAGGAATTATTCTTTAAAATAAGTAGTTTATTGGTAGTACATGCAAGTTAATACTGTTTTGTTTTAGCACTGAGTTCAACATCCACACTCATCAGTACATATCCTAATGCTTTGAATGTTCATTAGTGACAAATTAACACTCTACAGAAAAGACTAGCATGAATTTCCATGCTTGTTTGGTGCTGATGTAGCATAGCCATGTATTTCATGACTGACTCAACACAGGGGTTTCATGTTGAAGTTATGTTGGTGGAACTACGTGACAGTTTTTAGTGGTCTGGATAGTATTATGGAGACACAGCCCTCCTGGTGTGTACACTCTTTACAGGAGCAGGAGAGATGGAGGCGGAAAAAAGCATCTTTGAAACATTAAAGCCCCTGACTGGCTCCCAAAGTCCCTCTAGCTATGCTCATTATTAGTAATATCCCTTCAAGAATGCAGTCTCCCTACCACCATCTGGATCCACTAATCATTCTGAAGCCTGAGCAGATGTGCTGAGGCCCCGATTTCTTGTTAATTTTACAATGACCTGTGACCATTGTTATCATGTTCTTCCGGGATGCTGCATGTTATATATGTAAATGGCAGACACTGCTCAATGTAGCCCACACTGTTTTGACTAGTTCTCAATAAATTCAACTCTTCTAAAGTCTCATACATTCATCTGTGTTGCATACATTCATTCACAGCCAGAACCATGATATTATTGTGATCTTGTGTTCTTTAAACCTAGGTAGTTAACCTTAGGAACTTTAACACATGATCAGAGTTTCACTGTGCATGGCTCTTCAGAGCAAAGCTTGTCTTCACAGACTTTTGTCAAAATGTAATTAGACTCAAAATTATGCCTCATTTTCGGCCGATGACGCTAAGGCTGCTTACAGTAAGTTTTAACTATTGGTTATCTGAAGAGCGATGTGGTGTTAAGCACCTAGTTTTCATGTTCTCTTCAATTACTGATGACTCAAACCAAATCATCTTGTTAAATATCCCAATTAACTCTGAAATGTCACATTGCAGATTAAAACAGATGATTCACATTGACTTTTAACTAACAGGTCCATATTTAACAGTGTTCTCTTCTTATCAGTGTTGTCTTTCATTCAACTCTTTTATATGCTGTGTGTAAAAGGTCCCTTTCATGTGGCTCTCAAATTTGGAAACCATATGACAATGCTTTTCTTAATTTTAATTTTTTTTTATTATGGTTTGTTTTCTGACCCTCATTGACAAATATTTATGTACATTATACATTCATCTTAGCCTCTTAACAAAGCAATTTACATTATAATACATTTAATCACACATCAGGGGAAACAGAAACAAATTAAGTCACAATTGACCTTGTAAACATCTTCCACAGTTCCATAATCAAACATAGCAAGTAGCTGTGTTTGTGTTAAAACAAACCAAAGGCAAAAAGTATTCATTAGCAGTATTTATGTAGCAAAATAAAAATATCTATCACAAGGTATGGCCTATTAATTTTAAAATATTGCAGAAGATTACAAATGAAGTCAAATCAAATGTAAACATTTTCAAACAAGATAAACACTTTAACAATACAAAATGTGTGAGAGCAAAACATTGTAATTCAATGATGACTGATATAATTTCCCTCCAACTACAGAAATTTTATGGTTTTAACTTGCATGATGACTGACAGTCCTCCCTACATCAACATTATGAAGGAGCATTTTCTTGAAGTGAAAACAATTGACTGTTGTGTGCAGGAGGCAAAGCAGGTTCTTAATATGTGTTGTAGGAGCTGATTGGAGTACATGGCTCGGTGGTTAAGACAGTAGAGAAATTAGTAGATTAACTTGACGCCCCCTTTTGGCTGAATGTCAGACACACCCCAGGCCACCACATTACCACGGATACCACAGCCACTGCCATCCAGACGTGCCTGCTTCGATATCTCCTTTGAATCCAAAACACGGTCCCACATGTTCACTCCGGTCATCTTCCCTGTGAAGGCCTGCTCTGCATCAAAGGTGTCTTGGACACTGAGATGCCTGAAGTAACGTCCATACTCTTGGCCAAGAAGTATGTTCCCTTGGCTGCGTAGCTCATGACCCTCAGCCACTCCAGGAGAGCTTGCAGCTTGTTGGCCGTTTACCCATAGAGAGGCCAGCCCCTGCCATGAGCTCCAGATTGCACAAATGTGCACCCACTCACCCTCTTGCACTGCCCCTGAAGCCTCCACCAAATGGGTTTCACCATCCACTGTGAATAGGACACTCTGGCCATTCAGCACCAGCTGTAGTTCATAAGGGTTGCCAGTCGTGCTGTAAGAGAAGAGGATGGTCTTGTTAAGAACTTGAGTTGGTTTTGCCCACAGGCAAATGGTGACCGCATTGGTCAGGAAGGGTCTTTTGGGTATCACTTCAACATGGGATGTAGAAGCACGCATGGGGAAGAGCAGTCCGGTGTCACAGCCTGCAAAAAAGAACAAGTAGGAGAGGGGAAGGATGTTATTGACGAATGTTAATTTCCCTTGTTACAAAGAACAAAATTATCTGACGTAATTTAATGTCTGTTCCCATGTAGTTCAAAGGTGGTGCCATTGAACCCCTCCACCCATGACTAGATGCACACAATTGCACAGTTTTCTGGAGTTTCTCTCAAACTTTCTGTGAATCATTTTTACACAGTCAACATCTTTTAAGGAGGGTTTGCCACTTTGGGATAATTAGTATCTTTGTAAATCAAATATTATAAAACACAGGAAAAACTAAAAGTGCAACCTATTAATTTCTTTAAAAAACGAAAAGGTCAGGTGATGTAATCTTCAATGATCCCTTTATATTGTAATGGTAGTTCTCTGAGTAATGATTTTCATTTCAAAGATTTCGTCATTGTGGATCAAGTCCAGGTTTTGTTCCCTCCCAAAAGAGTGACAGGGAGTGAGGGGTGACAGAGAGCAAGGCGAGGTTGGTGGTGTTTACTAATTTCCAAAAATAATGAGAATAAAACTGGTAGAACCCAAAAGCAGTCTTTCCTCTACCGTTGTGTTTTTTGTTTGTGCTTGCTTAAGCGTATTTTATGCAGCGGATGGTCATTTTTGTGCATGAGTGCATGTGATTAAGCCTGTCTGGAGCAGCAAGCTGGCAGAACCACTGAGAGGATCTTCAACCAGAAAGAAGCTGAATCAAAGTAGAAGGTTTGTAAAGCAGTTGGAGGGGGTTTGGTTAATGGGATTGGTCTGTACCCTCTCCTCTAGGTGATTGCTTAGCTATGAAAGGCCATGGCTCTCCTAACCTACAGTACAATGTTTTTGTTACATTTGTTTTATGTTTCCTGCATTGGGAGGCTGGGGGAAACTAAGTCATTATCTAAACAGTCATCTGGTTCTGTTTTCCCTCTGGACGCTTTGGTGTGGTCACCCTGCGTAGCTGTTAATGATTATACCTCCCTCTGTCTTTCATTTACTATACTTCTACAAAGCCCTTTAATACAGAAAGCATGGGCATTTAAAATTAAATCATTTTAGTCTATGTTGAAGGGAAAGTGTATTCAGCTCACTTATGAGGTCAAGACTCTCTAGATGTGGACAAGGCTTGTTTCCCAACTCAGCAGGAGCTTAGGGAATGTCTTAGGGGGTTAAACATTTTCAGATTTTTGGGGAAATTCACCTCCTGTTGTGAGGTGTAGATGCTTTTTGCTGGGGTCATGTAAGTATGTTCTTTGATGTATGTGTTGGTCAGTTAAGTTTGGTAATGATTTGATTGTAACATATGGTTTACATAAATCACAGATTTACAGCTTAAACAGTACAAATGCAGATTCATCACATTGGCTGCCTGTTTTAGTCCGATCCAGATTGCATTCAAAAGATGAACTCTCACAAAGCAACGCGTTTGCAAAGGGTGTCGGAACTGGAGCATGATGTTTTGTTTGTGTGAGTTTTGCTTAAAACCTATGACATAATTTTACAAGTGTGTTTTTACTATTCTAACACAAAACATGGCCTGTTGGCAGAGCCATGTGCAGCAGCAGGCACATATGGTTTGACACAAGTTTGCATTTGGCTAGTCACGTTTTCATTTCTTTCCTCTTCTTACCTGCTTCCACGCTTCATTCTCTCTCAGTAAAGTGGCAAAAATAATGGACTGCTTTTGCTTGTTACAGCATAGGTATTCTCACCTGAGGGAAGCATGTTGGCCAGATGTGATCGTGTATAGAGAGTCATCTGTTCCCGGATGGTTTGCAGCTCACTGGAGATGGTTGTTAGAGTCTTCTCCACCCTGCCTATGTTCTCTGCCTCAGTCACTTCTTGCATGAGATGTCGGGCCTGGAGACTCTTGGCTTGGGAGGATTTCAGGCAACAGTTTTCCAGTCGTTCCAGCTGTGTGGCCTGGTTCCCACTAGACACAAGAAGCTGCTGTAGGGCCGCATCATGCTGCATGTACTGATCAGTCAAGACCTCTCGCAAACGTTCTAGTGCAGTCTGCAGTCGCATCTCCATCTGAGCTCCAGTCCGCCGGGCTGAGTTCTCAATTGTGGATGCGCAGGACCCGCTGTACTGTGCCACAAACTGTAGCATCTCCCCCCTCAGGGTCTGCAGCTCCACCTTGATGATGTCATTGGCATACTGCAGGAGCATGTTCTCTTTCATTTGGGAATTTTCCAGCATGGTGAAGAGCTTATCCCACTTGGTAAAGGCTGAAGCGTTGCAGGGCTCTGGAGAAGGTGTGGGGGTCTCCCCTGAGAAACAAAAAGAGAATGAGAAAGAATAAATGTTAGAGAAAATTAGTTAGGGGACATGATTTGTTTTGTGGATGTGCATAATATGACACAGCGTGTTAAGTTTGAAGGGTCACCAGTGGAGAGCTCTGACATGATACACACTCAGAGAATGTAGAGCAGAGTAATATGTGGATGTCAGCCTTTATAATTAAATGTTTTAACTGATTACTTAGCTGCTTTGTTCTGGAAAACCCAGACTGAAAAGTTTGGAAAGTAAACATGGTCAAAAGAAATGAATGATTAAAATCCAGCCAAAGAGCCCTTTATTTGTTTTACAATCAGATAGTCCTTACCTTATTTCTACAAGATGGCCAAGAATGGCTCTAAAATGTATTTCTTAACATTTAAAACTAATTAAAAAAAGAAAGTGATATTAAAGTATTGACAATTAATATCTTATGCAATATTTTTAGTTTTCTTGCAGTGTTTAAAGATTTTCTTAGTAGAAAACACTGAAATAATTTGAAATACTCTTAATAAACTAACAAGCTGTTAATTAAAGATTTTAAACCTTTAAA
Organism: Chromobotia macracanthus; assembly: GCA_036877525.1. Lineage (NCBI taxonomy): Eukaryota > Metazoa > Chordata > Actinopteri > Cypriniformes > Botiidae > Chromobotia > Chromobotia macracanthus. Next base: position 6,474,360 of record JAZGTH010000018.1, on the reverse strand, counting down.
GATGTAGACATAGGACCATTAAAAATATGCACACATTTCGTTGTTAGTTTGTTTCTTTGATAATTAAAAAAAGACAAAAATAATCATTATATAAAAAATATTAATATATATAAATATAATTCTTTCTGTCTTGCTGTGTTTTTGTCTCTCCACCACTGTTTTGCTTGCAGAGATAGAAGAGGAACCACAATAATCAACACACAACCATACCATTACAAGTTTTCAACACTATCCCATCATTACAGAGTTGAGTACACAGTGCACATACAGCAAACATCCCCTCATTCATAAACTCCTAATCCAGGTGAGGCTCTTTTCCTGTATATAGAAATCCTTTCTTAAAGACTTCATACACACACACACACAGATGACAATGTTTTAAATCCTGTCTTGTCAGAACTTGTGTTCCTCCTTAACTTACAAAATGTAACTGTAGTGTTTATCATCAAACAGTACTAGTCCTACTGGAAACATTTTCCTTTATCTACCTTACCTTCTGTCTGTTCCTCATCAGTTATCTCATTTAAATAATTGGGTCCGTAGTTTACTTTGATTTCATCTTCATAACTGTCAGGTACCGCCATGGATAACGAACCCACCAGACATGCAGCCTGGAGTAACATCCACATGCACATGCTGGCCATGTGTAAATGTAATCAGCACTCTGCGTTTGTGTGTAATCGCCTTTTCTCGTTGGTCCTCCTTGTTAGATGCTGAGCAAGCAGTTTGCCAGACTCCTGCTTGTTTGGTGAACGGCAGCTGAGATGCAACTGAGCTGGATGGAGGGGCTCTGTGGTCTATATAAGCATAATGAGAGGGGGAGAGAGAGAGAAAGAGAGTTGGCTCCAGTGAGCAATGCTTTGTTGGAGGTAGTATGACTAGTTGTACTGTTGTACTGGCGGGAGACAGAGAGAGAGAGAGATCTTAGAATAGAAAGAGGAAGTGCTTAGAGGTTTTTGATTCTGTTGCAGAAGTCTTATACACCTGTACTGTAATGGTATTTAGCAAAGGAAATTATTCTATATGAACTTTGTATGCTGTTCCTGGAACATTTTATCAAGAAACATAGACACAACCCGATCCCTAATGTTAAACGTAACATATCCCCAAATTTAGTGATAAGACTGATCGACGAGTGTTCTAACCTTAAACTTAATCCAACAAAATATCCTAAATTCTAACATCAATCCCTTGAAAATCATTTTTATTTTACCTATATTCTGGTCCCAACTCTTAATTTCCTAACTTAAAACCTAGACTGCCCAACCCCATTAAGATTGTCCTCCTTCAACCCAATAGGTCATTTTTACAAGCAGCTTATTCTGACCTATAGTTATTTTTTCTGACCTATATTTATCTCTATTTGCCTTTAGCCGATAAATGCCTAATAAATGCCTCATCAATAATGCCAAATTTAATAGGTTCTCATGTGTCTTGTGACTAGCGTTATGACAAAACACACAATCACAAACCAAATGAGATTCTGTGTTATCGACATTGGAGCCAGCCGGCTTGCTACCATGTTTAGTGTAGTCTAATATTCTCATGGGATGCCTTGAGGGTGAGTAATTTATGGGCAAAATATCATTTTGAGGTTTTAAGCCATGTTACAGAAAGTTGGTATAAGTTAGGACATGAACCCATTTTCAGTCATTTGTAAGTTTACATTACAAATATTACAAATTATTAAATTTGGTGCGTGATTTTGACAATGACTTAGTAGTAAGGATTGGAAATCTACCCCCTGTCAAAATTTTTTTTTCTGCTGGTATTATTTTCAGGAGGATTCTGGACTGTGGGTCATGGAAACTGTCTGTCATTTTGTTGCCACCCATAAGTAAAGATTGCACACCTAATTTTTTCGTGCCCTCAGAATGTTTTTGAGAGACTCTGTGGGCCCAGTGGAGGAATGATATATTTCATGTGTGAGACGCGAGTGGAGCTTTATGGAAACAGACCTTCACAGGCATAATACATTTCCTGTGAGAAATCACCATTAATATATCTGTAACATAAAACACTTTAAATGTCAATGGATGGATTTTTTTGCTTATGTTAGCCAGGTTTATCCTGAAATGAGCGTGGCAACAAATCTATCAAAAATGTGGGGTTTACATTAATCATCAGCCCATTAACAGTCAATATTTAGCTTATCAACACATTCTCTGTTCGACAAAATATCAGACTGAGCTCATGTCCTGCACATGTGCCACTTCCCACATGTGGTTCCATACCAGTGGTTCCTTGCATCACATTGCCTGGTGCAAAAAGGACAAAGGCGTTTTTGAATGTGAAATCAGTCAGGGATCTGAGAGTGTACAAATGTGAATGACTGCTCTCGTTGTCTGGTAAGGTCAGCCATGGCTAATGGCATCAATCTGCCACCTCGGAATGAAAAGTGCTGGTAATGTGAAATTCCAGCAGCACCTACACCATAATTGATGACAATGAACTCCTCTAATCTACAGTTTAAATGCTGCTGTGTGTTCCAATTCTGCAGCACACCTGCAACATGAGAGGAGGGCAGAGCACATAAGAGAAAAAATATTAAAATAACACCTGGATTATCTTCTACTATATTTGTTCTATTTATACATTACATAGAAGAACAAACTTCATTATTTGCTGTATTGAATAAAATTGGTAACTGCAGTTGAAGTTGATAATTATAAATAATTTTCCATCCTAAATACAGCTTCAGATCTAATACCACAGTTCTGATAGTGTTCCTGTAGCTCAGCTGGTAGAGTGTTGTGTTAGAACTGCAAAGGTCATGGGTTTGAGTCTCAGAAAATACTGACTGCCAAATGTAAATAATAAAATAGCTTGATATTAACTTGAACTTATTCAATTTATAAACACAAATGTGTTTTGAAAAATGTGTTTTTAAATTGTTTTTGAAAAATGTGAAATGTTATTGGTTGTCTTTCTGTTATAATTTCATACCTGAGCTGGCCATTTCAATGAAGGGTTGAGTTTAACCTGTAATTATTTTTTCTTTTTCACTTTTTCATTTCCTAGGAATACATGATGTCATAACAGAAGCAATCCTTTGTTTAGGTAATTTGTTTAGGTAGGAAATAATCCTCCCAACACTACTAATAAATACTCCACTCCCATTTACATCGAGTGCAAGTGTGTTGTCTCACTGGGGACTATAGAAGTGCTGTACATCAGACCTAATAACATTCTGTCAGAGATCAGCTGTGTACTGGAGAAAGAGACAGCATTTCTGCACAGCCTGTGATGTTATCATTACAAGAACAAAGGTCATCTGTGGAAAAACTCTCTCTGGAAAAAGACAGTTTTTCTTAATTTTGAGTTACTTGAATTTAGCTCTTCCCATCAAAGTCTGAAACTTCCCAAGAAATATATTTTGCCAGAGCACCTGGTGAATATATATTACCTAGCTGATGTGGTCTTCTATGTTTCTTAGGAACATCAGTCACATGTTCACTACTGTGCTGTTATGAAAAGTTGTATGTAGCACTAATCCTTTATTAACATAACCCACTGTGTTTAGCAGATGGGCAGGTCTTCTGTTTGACTGAATGTCCCTCCTGAGTCAGGTGAAACATCTCCCATACTGAATTATGTTTTCTAACTGACCGCCCAGACTGAGAAGGCTTGCCAGAGCCTGACTGCCAGATTAGATTTGTGGATGATTTGGCTGAAATTTAGGGTGGGAGTTTCCTGCCATATTTAGTTTATGATGTGAATAATCAATGATAATTGCTGTTGCACAGATAAAAAACTATGGCCATGTTTTAGCTTTAAGAGGACAATATTTTGTAGCATTGTGCCCCAAAATTCATTTTTCCCTTCTGGTCTTGTTTACATACACAAATCTGATTAGTTTTCAAACTGAATTTTTGAACTGACTGCCAGTTTTGGTAGTTTGAAAGCTGAAATCAGTAGCTGTTTCCATTAACTTGCACAATTGGAATATTGCATAAAACCTTTCCATCCAGTGGATCAAATAGAACAAAATCGCAATTTCCTAATAAATTGGTGCCAGATATCACCAAAAATGGAAGTTTCTGTAGATCTTTCTCTGACATAATAAATGACTTGCACCTCAGAGCATGCAGATGAAACAATCATGTCATCTTGCTTTCATAAGCAGATTCTACTCATGTAACTATACTGAACTGCTTTGATGACATTTCAGATGATTTGGTAAATGTGTTTCCATTGTAGTTTTTTTGCATATCTTTTTTTATCGGATAAGCAATTTATCAGACGCAATTGAGTGCAAGTGTTTTATGCACATTTTTAGAATTTGGCTTTTCCATCTATTTTTAATGTGATATCCCAAAATGCTAGGGGTGTAGTGATATACCAATGCTACTGTTTAGTTCATATCATGGCCACAGCTCAGTTTGGTTCCTTTCTGTTTGCTGTGTGGGCAGGGTTCATGGCACAAGCAATTGTTAAGAACACTAGATTCACTTTTAACTTTATAATAATAATACTTAAAGACAATAACTTTAGTGTACGGGGGAATTCCCTTGTCAGAAAATTGTTGATGAATATTGGGGGCGGGGCTTGTAGGTGTCATTGTAGAAAGACATTAAAAACTATTACTGCATTTTTAGGAGGAGCTTCTTCACCCAGTTCCATGTTTTTATAAATATTATTACAAATACATAAATACATATTATTTCAAAGCAGTTTAACAAAGAACAGTACCTTACAAAGCTTCCAGTGAACCAGCCATTGGCCTTTGTCATACTATACATTATTATACTATACACACTTGTTCACACTTGTGTGCTGCAGTCATGTGATGATTTATATTTATAGTTGTTTTTGGAATATACTTGCAGAAATATGCCATTCATAACTACTTTGCAGTTTGTTAAACTTACTTTGTGAATGGTCATGTCAATGCTCATCATGACTTTAAATGTGGGCATTTTAAAGTTGTGTAAGTGCATTAAAGCTAACAACATCATGCTGTGGTGAGACTCATGAGACAACATAGGTTACGTTACTGCATTTAACTGCTGCTAGAGATGCTACTGTGCATATTGTATGATTTGCATACTCCACAGGCTACATTCCCAAATTTTTAAAGAAAATGTTTTGAACTACACTCTCTGCTTTGATTTTTTGATTTTATGGTCCTGGTGATATTAATTTCATGGTTTAACAAGTGAAGCAGAAAGGTATTTTTTCTCTTCCTGTTCTCACACGTTTATTATTTCACAGAGCTCTAGTGTAACTTTGTTGTGTCCAGACTACAAACAAAGAACTGTCGAGTGCTCACAGTCACCTTTAGAATGTTCCGGATCATTTACAGATGAAGACGGTTTCATTTATTTTTCTTTCATTTGTCATTCCTTTGTTTTTTTGGTTTGTTTGTTCATTCTTATTCTTACTAGGGTTTTTTGTCTCATTTTCTTTGTATTTTATTCCCTTCTGTCTTTTCACTCTGAGATCATTTTTGCAACATGTGTCTTACCAGCAAAAGTGCCTGACATTTCTAAGAAAATAAATAAGGAAACTAAGGACAATAACATGTGAACAACAACAGAAGACTACATTTGTCAAGAAAAGAGCTGTTGTTGTTGGTTGTTGTTGTTGTTTTGAAGTCAACACATTATGAATCAGCTCCCACACAGTTTTCTTGGGGAAATGGCATGCACATTTCCACTAGAATTCAGGATATCACTATGCTGGAGGTTTGATTCGTCATTCCTGGTGGGTTTTATAATAGGGTTTGACTATAATGTACAGTGGTCGAAGGACAAGTGAAATACCATAGCAAATGTCATTGTCTCATGAATAATTCTGATCTGTGAAAAACATTCAATGTTCAAGTAAAGGCCCAGCTGATATATGATGCCATAGTTACAAGTATTATAATTTTATGGTTTTACAATAGTATCATTAACTAGATATACAATTTACAAACACCAAAAATAGACTGCATTCCTGAGACTGAAATTGTCTACAAACTAGATTGAATAGAGTCTGTCCATTAAGCAGTTAGGTCTGAATTATTTGTACAGCTTTAAGAAATCTTACAATAATAAAAAAATAGTTAGAACATTATTTTGTACGGAATGTCTGCTGTATTGATAGATCTTTGGTTTTGATAGGTAATTCCATGCTGTTGAGGGTGCTGCCATTTGTATATCTATGGCAATCAGAGCCCATCCACCATCACATCAGAGAACTGCCTGGAATGATGTCACAGCTGGACCAGGCAGACAACATCTGTTTAGACTACTGCACATGATCTCTGACGGATCTGATTGGATGAGCATGTGAAAGAATGAAAGAGGGATTTGGGGATACAGGTGGGTCAAGGTCAGTTATTCTGGGTAACAGAGAACGAATTTGCAAGTGACTAAGGGATTAGATGGGTGGATACATAAAGAGTGAGTGATTTAAAAGTTGTTTTAACAAAAGTCTGCATGGTCCACCTGTTTGGTGATTGACACCTTTGGCAACATCATAGCTGTAACACTGAGAAACTGATGTTGAAATATCAGAAAACACACCATAACAATCTGCTTCCCCGCGGCTCATAGTGAAGAGAACTTACTGGAAGAGAAAACGGAGAACCACGATTTTGGCAGAAATCAAATCGTAATCCAGATTTCCTGCATTTAGAAATGTTGTTTTTGGGGGAGTGGGTTGTTTGCCAGTAAACAGCAGATGAACAGAGCCAGAATTAAAGAATGCAGTAGTCATAAGTAATGAAGTGTGTGTGTATTGGGTCACTGGAATACCACATTAATTGGGGGCTTTGATGTCGGTTTAAAGGAGAGGATATGAGACATTATCTTATGAGTCATTCTGTTATTTACACAGAGAGGGGAATTCAGAAGAAAACTGATGGTATTTATGCGATGAAGGCTGATAAAGTGATGGAAATATAGAAACATCCTGTAAATGCTTAATTTCTTTTGTTATTGAGTCAAAGAAATCAAATTACAAATATATTATCTCCAAAAATACTGTGACAGCAAGTGACAAAATACTGAATTTGAACTTTTCCTGTCACTGTACGTTTGGTATTCATGTGTTTTTTTATTATGAATAGTTTCTGTAGGTGTGATTTAAAATAGGTTTGTAATTATCACTTTAAGTGTGTGTTAAGATAAATGACATTATAGTTGAGACAAATATTCATGGTATTACTTTGTCAAAATATACAACAACTTTTCAAACAGAAAATTCTAAATTTGAACTCTAACGAGCCAAATGTAACTAAAGACGTAATGAAGTACTGTTAAAAACATCAGAGAAACCAACATCTGTCTGACACACTACAGTATGTGGAATACAGTATTTAATGTCACTCCCTCAGATATAATGTGAGAAGATGTAGGGCCTCAGAAACCAGGGTCTAACAGAAATTATACAGTATATTACTGTAGACTAAGTTTAGTTTGAAGCAATGTTGTATTTTGTGTGCTTGGTGCCCACCAGGCTTTAAATGTCGCATTACCAGCATGATTTTCTTGTTTGACTAGCCTCACCAGCTATAGTTTGCTTGTGAACAGACAACCATATAAACAAATAGACAGACAGACAGAAAGATGGTTATTCCTGTTGTAAAATTTTAAGTAATATCACAGAGGAGAGGACACATATCTTTTCTGCTGAAAAGTGCAGCTGGTTTATACACACTGTAAAAAAACTTTGCTGCCGTACATTTTTAAGTTTAATCAACTTGGCTATACAAGTAATTTCAACTTAATATTTTAAATCCTGACTGGTATAACTAATAATGTTAAGCAATTTTCCAACTATTTCTTATAAGTTACCTCAACTTCACACCAGTTAAGATTACAAAGAGCAAGTTGAAATGACTTGTGCAACCAAATTGATTAAACTTAAGAATTTAAGGCAGCAAAGTTTTTTTTTTACAGTGCAACGATGGGGAAACAAACAGGATTCATTGGGATTAGCCGATGATTTTCACATCCTCCTGTGGAACAGAGGCTGGAAATGCTGCTTTCTCAGGAAAGTGAGTCTTCTCTCTCAGCCTGTCCTCTCCACCTCTTCGAGTTCAATGTGAAGGATTTCATCAGAGAAAAATAAAGGATTTATGCTAAAGAAACAAGCCGAAGTGAATCACACATTTCTATTCATGCCATTTCATTGAAGTCACTATGGCTTGTCAGGCCTTAATGTCAAGCTAGATTTCAGTGATGATCTACTGTGTGTTTTCTGTTCTGTTCTATGAGTCACTATGTTATAGTGTGAGGTCTGCTTTAAGGTCATTTCTGCTTTCCTGCAACACATTAATAAATTCAGATAAACTGTCAGTCTTGGAATGATGATTATGAGTTTCCTTGAGTTTCTTCTCTCCCTGTTTTTTTCTGTTACCATCTCCAACAGCTTTTCTCTGAAAGTTAATGTATTGTAGGACACACAGACTTGTTTATGGGTGGGTGGCTCTGAAATCAGCCAATCACAGTGCAGTAGTTCTTGACACTGTAGGATCAGAACCATAAGGGAACTCTGTTTGAAAGTGTTTTTCTGTGAAATTTTATCTTAAATTTTATTCTCAAAAGTGAAAATATATATATTTTTAAAACATTTTTTTAGTTTTAGGGGGTTTAGATGACAGACAGGAACCTAAAGCCCCTCTTAAAAGGGTCTAGAACTGCATTTTGAGCATGTCCATCGTACACAAACAGGTAATCATAGCTAGCTAATATAGACTTTAACAGGATTTTTCCTGGTAACATTTCTACCAATAGGATATTAGTGTAATATAAAATATTGGTCCATGGATTTCTGTTGGATAAGTACATGTATAATGTATAATGTAATTTTTTTTGTAATTGTAATTGTAATTTATTACAACTGTGTGTCAATATATCATTGTGTGCTTCAGTAGTGTGGAGGAACAGAAAAGACTTTAAAGGGATTTGGGATCTAAAGTTTTCCATCTCATGTATCTTCTCACATCTCTTATGATTTTGCCCAGGCCTTATATTCTAAATGATCTTTATGTTTTTCTTGTGCCTTTTCTTGTTGCCTCCTTTGTTCCCTTCCTGTCAATGCTCAGAGGTGTGGGTCAGAAGAAACTTGCGTTACTGGGACACATCACTAAGATCCATAGGGCAGTTGGTCTAACTAGTGAACCTTTTCTCCTCTCTATCAACAGGAATCGCCTCTATCAAGCACTGAAATATAGTACTCTTGGTAAAAATTGTAACTGTGTACAGCTGATGTTATTGCCTCTTTATGATTAATTGCTCTGTTGTTTTCCTCACCTTGTAAGTCACTTTGGATAAAAGCATCTGCTAAATGCCTAAATGTAAATGTATTAAATGTTGATTTGATGCGACAGAGCCTTCACATTTCTGTTAAAGTTATGAGCTGAAGCAGGCAGGGTGGACAGACACATTTTCATCTGACTTTTTTATGAATGATATCTGGGCAGCATTACGATTGGATTTTAGCAGCCGATGAGTGGTTCAAATGAATTGGGAATGTGAATTTGTGTGTCTCTCTGTTTCTTTGTGTTAATATATTGGCACCCTGAGCATGTTTTGTATCATTATCACAGTTATTCCATCATGTGAGTGAAATCAGGAGAGCGTAAAATCAATTTCACTCTTTATGTGTCTGTCTCTCTTTTCCTGCCTCTCCCTCTAATTTCTCTTAATTTGCACAAGCCTCGTATTCCCTCAGCCCAATGTCGGTTTGCTTGCACAATGTACACGCTTTGCCCATTTGAATACAGTATTAAACTTTGGTTTGTAAAGACGCAAAATTCATTTTATTGTGAATTTTTATTGTGTTTATTAGTGAAGGTGTGCTATTACTTTTCAGATGTATGACTTTCTTTTAGGGATGATAAAAGTCCCTAATATTTACAGTAAAGATGGGATAAAAGCCATTTCTAGGGGCAGAAATGCGGTTTCGGCTTTGCTTTTGCACACATAGAAACTGTATCCTGCAGTATTACGGATTAAACTTTGGATTATTGCAAATCACTTATATTTATGTGTAAATGTAAAAGTCTTATTTAGTATTATATTTAGTATTGTTTATTTATTTGTTTGTTTGTTTTTCATTTTTTGCAATTACAGGTTTTTGCGTCTTTTAAATTTTTGAATTCACAATCTTTAAAATTATTTTTCCCATAACCCCATGAGGGTTTGTAATAATTATAATGTAAGAGACTTGCATAGCATATAAGCTAGCATGCTAATTGGTTAGCAGTTTGCTAAGATAATATGCTAAGCAGATAGCATTCATAATGTAAGCTGGACTAAAAAAACATATAATCCATGTCTTAATTTATGTACCATTATATGTGACATTGTCAAACTTTTTAATGATAATACTAACAGCTCAAAAAACACATCATAAAGCAATTTGTGGGATTTATTTGAAATTTCTTTCAATGGAATTACTTTGGAGTCCTGGGAGGACTTCATATTGTTTATGACACCGGAAGTGTTAACATAGTTTAGTGCTGTTTGTGTCAGCATTCATCCCTGAAATGAGATTCCCAAAGATGAGCAAGCTGAGCCAAGTTGAGGATGAGGAATTAAGTTCTAACGTTTTGTCACAAGTTCAGAGAGAAAGTGCTAACTTTGTTTCTCTTGTTTTCTGTCTGTTTGGTAAACTGATACCTGCAGCATACTTGGCCAGTCCTCAATGTTTCTTAATGTGTTTACTTTGGAGATGGTCCACACTCTGACCAGCTGTGATCAGAGCCATGTGGAGATGAAATGCCACAAGCTGGACAGCGTTTTGTCCAGTTACTCTTTTTGTGGACCTACTCAGAGCTCCCACAAGCCCAAGCAAGAAAGCAGTCAAGGAAATATGGCACTTCTGTACAGCAATGATGTAATCCTGGAAGAACTTGGAGCACCATTCACAATCACAAAAAAATGTACAGTCATGTATATAAACACTTTAAGTTTTCTGAGTTCACTCTGCTCTTGAGGAGATGCCCAACATTGCGTAGAAACGGCTTCATGTGGCCACCTTCCCTGCATTCAGAGAACTTTGTGAGACTGTACAGTCATGGTGATACATGCCAAATTGAAGAATGCAGAAAAAATGGTTGTTTCTTCTTTTAATATTTGTGGAAGCATAACTAGATGAGACAGGAGGAAAAAGGCCAAAAAAGAAAAGTTTATACAGTTTTATAAAAGTCTTTTATAAAGAGGTGTGAAGTGTTGAACATCTCAACACACAAAAGACACACATGTGAGTAGTGCACATACACGTACGCTCAAACACCACAGGGGATTAATCAGACCATTGTTGTGTAGTAGATGTCAGTAGACTGCTTGCGATTGGCCAAAATGCTCCCTTTCCCCTGTGTAGCGCCACATGCTGTGAAATTACATTTCTAAAAATGTTCCTGCTCTGTTGTTAGTATGAAAAAGCTATTATAGTTAAAATGGTAAAAAAGACAAATTGTATTGATTTTGTGTAACTTTTTTTAAAACCAGAGTTTTAAATAAACAAGAGGGTACCCTGAAATGACGCAACCAGAAAGCCCTGCATGGCCTTCTGCGAGATAAGACAACTGCTTGTGTAAGCAGGCATTAGAACATGGTGAGGCAAGAGATGGGTTTTATTTATGCAGAGTTACTTTAACTGCCTACTATTCTGTATAGACTTGTCAGTTTTACAGTGTTTGTCAACCTAAAAATGGGCTTTATTGGGTAACATTAAAATACACTGTTTACTGGAATTCTTCATTCTGATTTGTCAATCACAACATTTAGTGGATAAATACTTAGTGGACTATTGCTTATAGCAATACATCATAACACACCGTTCATCTCTCCGCACTCACTACAAGTAAGCTAATAACATAAAAAATAACATTAGATCAATATCTAATAATCAAAAGTAATATTTCATGTCCATTTGTTTATCGGATAAGTAGACCTGTAATAAGCAGGAAAATGTACAGTCTGTCAGTTATTATAGGAAAATAAACCCCTTCCAGTTAAAACTTACTATTTTATATAATCCCTTGAGTAAAAGAAGCTCATTACTTTATATAACCCCTTATATTGCAATAATGATCAACTTAACTGTACATGGTCCATTTCTTATTCAGTTATGTAAAAATATTTAGTAATCCTGAATAAAAGGCCACATTAGGTTATATCAAGTAAAGTAAGTTTTTAGACACCAATCAGGTAGATTTGTCTTGTATAAACAATAACTGCACAATTTTATAACATGAGGGGTATCATGAGGCTTTCACTGGTATTATATGTTGAGACATGATCAAGTTATCATGACAATCCTTTCCTGCTGTGCTGTTTTGTATGCTTCATTATAGACCTTGGTTGCTGTTTTGGTTACTCTCCCTTCACTAATACTTAAAGTAATAATCACATTTTTTTTTTACAAGGGATTAATTTAATGTCCTTCTGGCCCTCACTCATTTCCTCTTGGAGATGTGTGACTGGATCCAGTCTCACGCAGAGTTGCAAAGACTAACATCTATTAAACCCACATGAGCTACAGAATATAGCTATCATTTGAAGACAGGCCCACAAAATAAACGTGTTATTTTTTCAATGCACCATAACATAATAAAAACCCAGACAAACATCGACAATGGGTCAAGCAACGTACTTGTACTGTCCAAGTAAGTAAAGAGACTGTGCTTGTTTATTTACACGTCATATTAGCGTTGTTTGTGTGGGATTGTGTTGATTTTTAATGCCTTGTTTGATGACGTCTTTGGTTCAAAAAGACTCTCTTTGTTTTTCATCTATTTCAGTTAAGCAGACTGCTGCCATTAATTTACTTTTGGATTGTGATTGGGTTGGTGTTAAAAGACTTCGTTATTGTTGGAGAGTTTGACTATTTATGAGGTAAGCAGTGCAGTTTAACTCTCAATAGTGCAAACATTTAAATAGACAAATTGTATTGCAATTTTTTCCTTTGTGCTTTTAGGAAGCCATATGTTATAGATATCCTATTGTTTTTAAATATTTCATCTTCGGAGTAAATTTTAAAATGTTAAATGTCAGAAATGTTAGCTGGGGCAAAACAAGACTTTGCAGTGAGCTAATCAGATGCTAGGGTTTATACATTTACATTTAGTCATTTAGCAGACGCTTTTATCCAAAGCGACTTACAAAGGACGAGAGCATTGAACATTTTGCCTTGTACGCCAACAAGATTTTTTTTTGGAAGGATAGGATAGAGGGATAGGATAGAAGAGCATTAGGGTTCAGACAGGTGTCTGCGATACAGTTGTGTTTTGAGTTGTTTTTTGAAGGTTGTGATGGTCTCAGCAGATCGGGTGGAGGCTGGCAGTTCATTCCACCACAAAGGAACGGAATAGGTGAAAGTTTTACAGATTGATCTGATGCCTCGTTGTGGGGAACGGTCAGCCGTTGTTCGTTAGCTGACCGTAGCTGGCGGGAGGGGACATATGTCTGGAGGTGTGAGTTAAGGTAGGAGGGAGAGGTTCCGGTTATTGTCTTAGTTATTAGTCCGGTTTTTTTATATACACAAGAGTTAATGAGGATCAGGTGTACAGGAAGTAATCAGCCCGAGGGATGTGGCCCTATGGGAAATGTAGTCCAGAACAGCCTAATATTCAGATGATGGTTCCCTCTGGCTCCACCGTAACACTCAGTGTGTCAGAGCAGCCCTCTGGAGTTTTATAGTTCGAAGGAACTGCAGTAGGTGCAGTAGGAACTACGTGGGTGATGTTGAAAATCAATTTATGTGGATGATTGTACGGGCTGGGGGTAAGACGGACAGTGATTTCACGAATGACTTGCCTTAAATAAACAGGCAGATTTTGAGGAATGTTGGGGGAGTTATTGGCAAATTGTTTTAATGTTGATTTTGTGTGTGTATGTGTGTGTGTTGTTGCCTTGGTTTACAGGCCAACATGCATGCTTGGGACTCTCAGCCTTTGGACTCTCTCTTGTTCAGTCTTTGGACTCTCTCTGTGGGGACATTTCTTAGAATTGTAACATTTCCTAGTCTGAGTGATGAAACTGGGTAGCTAATGCATGTGGCAATGAAACAGCAGTGGGGGGCATCAAATTGACATTTCTGAACAGTGTCCATGTTGACTAATACCAGTAAAGCTCACAATTGCCAACTTTGAATTGGTTGTGCAAGTTTTGCCTTGTCGTGCTATTTTTAACATCTATTTATTTGCTATGACTCAAGTGTGATTAATTGATATTGTAAGCCTGATTGTTTTATAACATGCCATGTCCACTTCCAAAGAACTTGCCGGCTTGTCAGATAATTGTTTGTAATATTTTCCTAGAACCTTTTCATGTTTCACCTAACACCTAATATGTGATGTGTGTTTTTTCAATGTTCAAATATTTATTTTATTAGTGTAAAGCTTTGGGGTCCAGTGAATCAGTATTTCCTTCAGTGACCCCATTGTACCTTCATTTCATCCATAGTGTAGATCTCACACCTATAAAACATCAAGAGTTACTTGAATGAACTAGAAAGCGAAAAAATGTGAGAAAGTGAGGTTGTTTGTTTTGCTTGTTCAAAACATTATTCAAACTGTATATGTGAAACTGGCTATTTTTGTTAGACCTGTAAAAAAATCTTGCAACGGGGTGACCTTGCAGTGATTTTCCAATAGCATTAGCTGAAAGACTTATAACAATTATATAAGTCAATTATATAATATAAACAATTAGAAAATTCTCAAAAAAAAAAAAAGCACCCAGCTGTGCTAAGTGTTATCATTACTCAGCCAACTCTTTGTGAAATGTACACCCCACAAAACAGCCACACTGCAAAAATTAAATGGGCAAAAACTAATTATTCTTAAATATGAAACAATGTCAGGGCTGCAGTCTCCCAGCATCCACTGAAACACAGTAGAAGGCAGTCAACTTTGAAAGGTGCTTGATGTTTGCCCAGAAATGTGCAGTTTCCTGACATATTTACTCTGATTGCTTAATATCTAACTAACAATTAGTTATGGTTTAGCTGCTAATTAATAACAAACGTCTCTTGCTGGCAGTATTTCACGAAGTAATAAGACATATTACCTTTACACGTGGAGTTTGTTTTACTATGTTGGAGATGAATGGTGGTCCTCATATAATGAAGCCAGTTAAACTTCAGGTGCAGAATCTACTGGGTGTAATAATATGGTATATGTAAAACATGTTTTGTAAGGATTTACAAAAGTCAAGTGTAAAATGTGTGCATCAAACAGAGACTAGAGCTCTCAAAAAGTTTCAAAAAAGAAAAAATATAAAATAATTATAGAAATACAGATAAATATAGAGAAAAACCTTCTCCAAAAAAGTCCTCCATAAGACTTGTGCACTGTGTTCTAAATCTGCTAAAACGTTTTTTCCCCCATAAAAATATGTCAGATATTTAAATTATGGCAGAATACTAAGAAAATCTGAATTCTCTACCCTTAATTAAATCAGATGATAAGTGGTCACTGGAGGCCCACTTCAGACGCATAGTAAAACTACTTTGGGTTCAGATCACCCAAGATGTATGCTAGTACGTGGTGCAAATGGGGCAGAATTATTGCTGGTTTACCCATCAAAGGGAAAAGGTTGTTGTTGTTGTGATTAGCCTGGTTTAATTTTCAGCTGACTCTTAACTGAGTGCCACAGAAGAACAAATCAATGACTGTAAATCACAGTACAGAATCCTTACTCTGGTAATTACTGTTCAGTGCTGAAAAAAAATCCTGTCTCCTTTCATCACTCACTGTCACCTCTCTCTCCTTAGACCAGCATTCTTTCCCAGGCCATTGTCATCTATATAACACTGGCTCTGTTCCAAACCTGGTGAGCTGCCTTGATGTCTGTAGTGCTGACATGACACATTTATTCATTTACATTTATATATTCAGCAAACACTTTTATCCAAAATGACTTACAAAGAGAGAGAGAGCGTTTAGCATTTTGCCCTAAGAACAAATACATTACACTTTAGTCTGGGTTAAAGTCCTTGTGAAATTGCCTGGCCACCAGTTTTCACCACAGGTTTTATTTTTATGTATTTCATATTGGAACAGTAGGTTTGGCTTGGAAATATTAAAAGGTTTGTCCCTTTTTAAAAAATAGCCAGTAGGCTTTAGTTGCATCACAGCTGTGAACCATAATTCGCAATGATTTTATTTTCTGCTACATTTTACTTAATTGGTTGCAGGTGCTTTTAGGGGGTGAGACATACTTATGTTGATTGGACCAAAATCTGCCTAGTGCAACATGAGTCATTAACTTTTTTAAACTCTTGGTGTTGAAAGCACACTTCCACTGCTAAAAATGCTGCCTGCATAGGTAGCTTACTACGTTTTGAAACAAAGCCATTGTCTTGTTTTCCTTTCACTCAAATTTCAGCCCTATTGAAACTAAAAACAGGGTGAAGTACAGTCACATAGCTGACAGCTTTAGCGTAATAACTGCGATGAAAATGATCTCATTAGACTGAACTGATAGTGTTTAGATTTGTGTGGTGGTAAACAGAGATTACAGTAAGATGAAGTGTGTTGGTCCATAGAGCCAGAGCTCAGCCCTGTGTCTGCGGGACAGAGTTGGCTGGCCAGGGCTTTTCTTGGCACTCTTGACTCGCAATGCAGATCTGCAGTCGAGAGCTTGTGTTGGATTTAATAACAACCAGATGTTACGTATGCAGTCAACCTGTAAAATTCACAGGCGCCCACCATCAATCTGAACGCCCCGCGCTCTCATTGAGTTTGAATGGTAACTACTACTACTGCTAACTACTACTTTTTTTGCATGTCAAACCGTGATTCTGTCTTGTTATCCTCACTTTTTTTTGTTTAAATATTTTTAGTTAAAATTCATTTTTTTAGACAGAGGGAAGACTTGGCCATCTGCACTTTTTAGATTACACACAGCTTTTTTTAGTTTAAAAACTTTAAAATCATCTAAAGAAAGAGAAATTAGATGTCTAATCTTCCAACAAGACCTTAATAGCAGGCTATGTGTAATGCCACAGTTTTGCCCTTTATTTTACTTTGTTAAATTCAATTATATATTTCTGTAGCGCTTTTCACAATTTTGCATTGTTGCAAAGCAGCTTTACAAAAAACATCTTTTAGTACAAACAGTTAAGACATACAAACACAGTTCATTTTGTTTGCATATAAACAAGACAGAAGAAAACTTGCTCATGTCCACATTTCATTTAAATGCAGTTGATTTCTATGTAAACACTTTATACATTTTTGGGTCATAAGATCTATCAAAAATGTATCCAGGTCTAATTCCTCCCCAAAATCAAGTATATATATATATATATATATATATAATATATATATTATTATTAACTTGGGTTGTTAAGAGTCAGAGGCCCATCCAAATCAGTCTCAGTATTTTGTATCTATTTCTTTAGACTCTGAGCTGTGACATTATAGGATGAAAAGAGATCAGCCTAAATATATCAAATCACAGTATAAGTTTGACCTTTCATGTTCAGACTCCTCGGCTTTAACAAATCAGCATATACAGATGTTATGCTCTGTTGCTGATGCCAGCATTAGAATTCCCTGTCAGCGTGATTTGTGTTTGCTTTGAGTCACCACTTTGACAGCAAAAACATGTTTTGAATCAGAATCACATATTAGTTTAAAATGTAAATGAAATAATGTTTAGGAGTTTACAGCCAAACACAAAGCTATTGTGCAACATATAAAGCAGTTAGTCCCTGTTGTGTGTGTTCAGAATTGATTATGTTGTGATCTTACACTATTGGACCTTATCTAATGGCTTCAAATGAAAACAAATGGCTTTATTGCACTATATGTCCTGTAATACTGCCAATTGTTAGTTCCAGATTTTTTGGACAGCAAATGTAATTCTGTCCAATTTAAAAAAAATGATTTCCTAACAAAAGTACCAGGGTATTACAGTCTTTTTAGGACATATTTGTATTGAATATGGCAATCATTTAGTGTCATGCTGTGAATCATAGTATCTTGGTTTTAAAAAATGATGCCAAAAAATATAGTTTGTTTTATTGTTTATGGTTGCCAGTAGGGCTATCACGGTATCAGATTTTTTACAACATTGTTATCATGGCCAAAAGAATTCACTATAGTATTACTGTGGGATAAAAATAAAAATGAAATAAAAATAATACTATCAGTTATTTTTCATTTTGTTTATTTATTGTTATCTCTTTTTGGCCAATGAATCACCTTCAAGGTGTAAGGAGGCAGTGTAAGGAGGCAGAGAAAAGTTTGTAGCCATTGTGGCTCTTAAGGCAAAATGTTGAACGGGTGCAATAGCACCACCCACCGTGTTGGAGTGTCAAACAGATACTGGTGCTGAATTATTCAAAATATTATTATATGTGAATAATATGTGAATCATTAAGACACATTAATAAGGATCGCAAAACTACAACTGGCATAATTTTACAACGCCTTTAATCATGAGACCCATGAATAAAGGCGTTGTAAAATTATTGTTATAATGACGATAATAAGTGTTAGAAGATCTTGTTCATGTCTTGCGGTGTGCAGGGACAAGCTCGCGGTGTACTTCAGTATTTGGTGTCTCTGTAAGCCAGTATGGATAGTATGGAGCATAACATCCATCACACGCTACTGCTGGAGATCCGCTGCTTGACTGACCACTAGACCTCCATCCTGGGAGGAGGCAAAGACATCTTCCTCATGAGCAACAGTTTCACGGCCATCACCCAACTGCTGGGACACAAGCTGGAGGCTAAAGGTCCAACACTCAGGTACACATACAACACACACTGTTTTCTGGAGGCCTTGTTCCACAGTTTGTTTGTGAAACACATGGGCGATTTGTTTTATAGCAGTAATTGACATTTTATTATGATGGAGTAACCTGTTTATAAACTTCCCTAAACCGAAGACCTTTGTCTGTAAGTTTTTATTTTTGCTTATCAGCTGTAGTTAGCTCAATGGGACATATATTTTGTAAAAAGGCTGGTTCTAAAATTTTTTTGTTATTAAATACTTCTGTTTTTGTAAAAGCACACTGAAAAGTGCTATATAGTAATAAATATAGAAATATACCCAGACACATCCTGAGATAGCAGTACAGGTGATCTGAGTTTAAATCCCTGGAGGTCATTTCCTGGTCCATTTCTCATCTCTTCCACTGTCATTTCCTGTCCCAGCTGTCCTATACATTAAAAGGCAGAACATACCCCAGAAAATTACTTACATTCTATAGAGAACAAATGCATCAGAAAGATGAAAGAAAATTATATGAACAAAATATGATATAGAGGGATATTTGTGCCCCAGTCATCTGATGGCCCCAGACAAAACTGAAACAAAATGTTTGCTTTTACCACTTCTTATCAGTCTTCCTCTCAACCCACCATTTCCTGTCTTCACTCTCATTGTCTCTATTAATTCAAAAAGACAAAAATCTAAAAAATTAAAACTGTTACTATTGCATATGGTATTTTTGGGTTATTAAACTATATGTAATTGTACTGTATATGATATACTTTGTCCTATACATATTACTGTTCACAGTTCAACAGTTTATGCTACTGTTTATTGTTGTGGGTTCGATTCCCAGGGAGTACATGTACAAAGAAAATGTAAACCTTCAATGCACTGTAAGTCGCTTTGGATAAAAGCGTCTGCCAAATGCATAAATGTAAATGTAAAATGTTTACAAATAGCAAACTAGTCCTTATTTCTAGTTTGTTAAACAATGGCAATACCAATACGGTAAAATACACCAATACTCTATAAATATTACTCTGATGATAATGATGACAATAATAATAATTAGCTGTTCTTGCAGCAATTAACTTCCTATGTCGTTATAAACTAAATGGCTGTTGGTATTAAACCAAATGATGTTTTTTAATTCATTAAATAATGGCAAAGTTTTCTGTGAGGGTTATTTTTAGGGGTGTGGTTAGGGGACGGGGATAGAAAAGTAGATTAGCTCAGTGTAAAATTCACTAACTGTAAACCCCATATTCAAGTGTGTGTGTGTGTGTGTCTGTAAGAACATGCACACATGGCTGCTTGTACATGGGTGTGAGGTGTAATCGCTTTCTTCCACAGTTGTGCCTGGGGATGAGTGAAGATGAAGCAGACACGCATGCTTTCCGTTTCAAGCATTGTCTACAAGCATTAGTTGTGAGTAAAACCAGCCAGACAGCCAAGAGTCACAGCACAAACTGCTAATCACCCTCAGCTCATGTTTGCACTGTTTGAACCTTCACAAGTAATCATAATAAAGAATTAAAACACTGTTATGAAAATTAATGTTGAAACTATGATGGGAAAATTACACTGCTAAATTATTAATAATGCATTATTAAATTACAATTAAAAATAAACATTTAAAAGGAGCTAAGGTGAAACTGAAGAGTGAATGGACACTGTATCAATTGTAGTATACTTTGCAAAGTATGCACATTTTTTGTACAGCTTGAAATACCTGGATGATCTGCTACTGTACATTTGCCAAATTGTACAGTACGTGACAGAGAACACTACATGGAATACAGTATTCCACAAAGCAATGCCCCCAACTTGACCTTCTAATTTCTTGTGTGACAAATGTGTGTTGAACTAAAGAAATATCATCTCCTTATTGACTCATTTGCTGATGGACTGCCAAGACCTGAGATATTTACACAAAATTGGATTCAATTGCAAAATAACCATTTTGTTTCCAAGATGACAGTTGGACACTTCCTGAATTAAACATTCAGTTCAATTATGTGATGACAATTTAACAAACTACTGATAAAAACGTTAACTGTAGCATAGTTTATACTGTTTAAATAGTAGGTAGCATACATCATATACTGTGAAGTATGTAGTACGCAGCACATTTAGCATCTCTGTGTGTCTAACAGCAGAATGACAAAGTGCAAGAATTGTCCAGGCCATGTGAAGCCAAGTATAGTTCTGAGATCTGAGAAGTATGTTTGCGGAGAACCAGCGGCTGCAGGTGAAGATCCAGGTCTTTGAGGAGAAGATGGGTGTTGTGGGGCAGAGTCTGAGGGAGGGTCTCCAGGGTCTCAGAGACGTCACAGTCTGGGCAGGCAGCACAAGACGAGGGTAGAGAAATTAGGTTTAACAGGTGAATCTGACCTGTAGGGTCTTTACATTTTATTTTACCTTACCTAAAATAAAACAATATTCTATTATATATATATATATAATATATATTATATATATAATATATCGGTTTATTTCACCAGGTTTGCACTTACAGTATATTTAAAACATTTTGTCTGAAAAGGAAGTCTTAAAATCTCAATATGTTAGTAAAAGCATCTTATTTCAGAGGCATTTATATATTTTTTCTGCACAACAAATACAATTAAGCATATGATTTCATTTAGTGTACAGAGGTTAAATGAGGACAGGATCTTCTGAGAGGATCTTCTGGCATAATAATAAATCTTAATGAATGAATTGTTGAGACAGACTTTGATTCATTAGTTACTTTCCAGAGCCATCTTTCTTTGGAAAACACAGCCATCTGTTGTTTTTAACCAAAGTTACAAAAAGGTCTGTGAAAATGTGTTGAAGTAAAAGCATTTGTTTTCCTTTGTTTAATCTTTATTTACAATTATTTACTAATAATTGTATTTACAAAAGTATTATGACAACTCATTATTGTGATGTAGCTAATTTTACATTCATAAAGGTCAGCCCAAATATATTAATTCCTACAGGCAGCTTACACAAAGAAGAAAAAAATACAGAAATGTAGAATATGGGTGTAATATATCTTACAGACATTGCCTGAAAACAGCTCTTAGTGCTTAGTGCTTGTATTTTGACTTGTGTTTTTTTTCTGTTACGTTCAGGTCAAAAAGTTTGGCTCTTCACGCCGTACGCACATGATCCATTAATTCTGACAGCAGCCCAGAGGGTGAGGGAGTGGAGCTGAGCCCAGAGCCTGAGCCCTGTGAGGCAATCCCAGCCCAGAGACCAGCTTTGCCCTCTCTACTCAGCAAGAGATCACAGTGATCCCACAAAGAGTGCACCAGACACATCTCCAAATAGCAGGGGGCAAGAGGTAGAGGTTGGAGACCCTTGGGAGGGAGATCAAGTCTGGACCCACCTGTGAGACAACATGGAGGAAATTAAAACCTTCTGTGTGGAAATGATCAAACAAATCCCCATACCTGAACAATGTGTCATTGAAGGTAACGTCACAAGTCAGTCCTTATAAGGCTCTGATTTATGTGTAGTACTAAATGCCACCTAATAATATTTTTCCAGTCTTAAAGGAAGGTTCAATAGTTTAAAATCCTGTGCAAAATCATTTATTCAGTTTCATGTTATTCCAAACCACTAAGACTTTCTTTTTGCATGGAACACAAATGGTGTATATCCCAAGTACATTTTAATATAATAGAAATAAATGGAGCGGGGCGGTCAAGATGTAAAATGACAAAAAAACACCATTAATTAAAAATAGTCTAGATGACCACTTCAGTTTTTCTGAATCTTTGCGATGGAGAGCAAACCAAAAATCATTGGTCATTGTAGTAGGTAGTAAGCAATTATGCATATATCAGTAATATTAATATCATTGGTATAATTTGATATTATCAGCATCATATTATCATATGTTATCAGTCATAACATCAAAACAATTAATAGATATTCATTATTATAAGAACCAGTACTGACCAGAGTTTATACGTAAATTGCATCACATCCACAGTATAAAAAAAATCACAGTAAGGATGATGTATGCTACATTTTAGCAGTAGGTAGCAGACAGAAGCAAGGGGGCATGTGGTTGTGGTGGTCTCCATATGCAAAGCTTTGCACTGGCCGGAGTCTCTGTCCCCCCTTCACATTATTCAACATCTCTCCCACTGAGACACAGTGAGGTAAATGATCAGGCTGAGACCTGCTGCGTTGGCCAGAAACATTTTCCTGTGCAGGAAAATTATTTTGTGATAGATTTGTTGTACAGTTGGAGATTATAAGCAGATATCTGCTTATTGCTTTATAATGTAACCTACATAAAGTGTCACTAACAAACTGGAACAAATCTTTTTGGAATCAGAAGATTCAAGTCACATGGAAAAATTATAAACCAGTTCTACTTCAAATTTTAAAAGCTTGATCTTGTCTTAGAATTTAGTCAGAGGAACCCTGCTGCAGTTTCCTCTCTCCTTTCATTGTTTGTGCTATTTCATTGTCTTTGCCATTTCTTTGTTTAACTCTTTAAACAGTGAATACATGGGCTATGTTTCACCAACTAACACCAGAGGAGAAACAAATTAGCTATAATTTGTTATAATTAATATAAACACAATATATACTCTATGTGTTGTTTAAGAGAAACATCTGGTGTGTCAAGGGTCCCTCAGACAGATGTTTCACTGGGGCCACCAGCAGGGTCTCATATACAAACCTAAACTCATACTGTATACGCAACATAAAACCAACTTCAATCCTCCTAATACTCATACACACAGCAACAGTGACGGCCAAATAGAATAGATGATGGATGATGTTTATAGAGCGTTGATGTTGCATGATTTGTATAATCAACAAGCAGACTACACAGACAGTTATGAGTAGTGTTTGGTCAATAGCCGTTTTCCAATGGCCTGTACCAATGGGCATAAGTACCTGAATACATGGAAGTGATATCAGCTATCATGATTAAAAACACAAAAATTGCATTAAATTGACTTGACAGTAAGCTGACAGTATCTTGCGGTGCTTAGACAGCAGTTCTCAACTCGAGCCTGGAGGGCCAGTGTCCGGTAGAGTTTAGCTCCATATTGTCTCAACACACCTGCCTGTAAGTTTCTGCCTAGTAAGATGTTGATTAGCTGGTTCAGATGTGTTTGATTAGAGTTGAACACTGGCCCTCTAGGAGCAGGATTTGACACTCCCACCATAAAAGGTGCCAGGTCAGAGTTGTAGCTAAAATTGTTTCATATGAGTATCTCTGTGGCAGACAAATATTGCTTTGATTGTTTTAAATATAATTTGTGTTATATCATTTATTTATTATGAAGATCTTATCTTTTCTTATCAAATATCTTCTTCATAGTTAGCAAATTTTTGTTGCTTACATAATATTTTGTAAAGTTATAAAGTGGGGCTACTTTATCAATGATAACTTGACTGCAATTTGACTGCATTTGACTGTTTTATGAACTTAATGTTAATTTGTGTGTTTAAGTGACCACACTCAAACACATAAGGTCATATGTTTGAGTGTGTTTAGCCGCTAAAGAGCATGTGGGAGAAAACACAGTTGACAAGAGCTCACAGTTTTGAGCTGGCCATCACCCAGACAACTGTTCCTCACAAGAAGGTACAGTCTTTCTCTCTCTCTCACTGTCATTCACACATATGAAGTGACATCTTACATCTCACACATCATACATCTGGCCTCACACCTCACATTGTTTTCTCTCTGTAATCCACCTTCAGTATTTTATTATCAAACCCACCACAATGATTCAATGGATAGCTCAGCCAGAAAGGAAAGTTCTGTCATCATTTACTCATGTTGATCCAAAGCTTTTGGTAAGATTTTAATTTAGCTGTCATAAAGCTATTGCATACTCATATGGACCTGATTTTATGCTATTTTTTGCTTTTTGGTGAATTTGTCCCTATTGACCTTCATTGCATTAAAAAGAGCACAACAGGAACATTCTAATAAACTATATTTGATGGTAGACATGAGGTCATGGGGTAGGTAAATGATGTCAAAATCTGTATTTATAGGTAAACTATTTATTTAGTATTGTGTCTTCTAGGCATTTAATCTCAGAGACGTGTAGATCAGTTTTAAAACTGTATGGTGAATAATGACATCTGGTCAAATACTGCTGCATATGTTTGAATCAGAGACAATTTTAAACAGTCCTTAACTGATGAAACATTGAAATGAAATTAGTTACAGGTTCGCTGTGAGGTCCAATATAGTACACACATTTCAACACTTTCTTTACAAAGCCAAATGTGAAGCAGATTGTGAATAGTTACAATTGGTCAATATGAAAATGCTGAACAACATTTGTTTCTGAAAAAACTAAAAAATATTTAAAAAAAAAAACAATTTCAGCCACTATTTCAAGTTGGGATGCCTTGCGAGGCAGAGATGCTTGTGACATCTGTTTTCCACATACAGGAATAGCACATCTTGCTAGCTAAGGTATCATGCTAGTGGATATCTGGTTTAAAGTTAGTCAACTGTTCAGCTAGATCTAAAATATTAGATCTGTTGAATTGTTAGTTAAATAACAACTTAACAGCACAACACTTAAGAGACTCACTTACGAGTCTCTTTTTTGTACCTTTCTTGGCTTTCTAACATCTCTTCCAGCCTTTGTTTTCCTGTTTTGTCTCCAGTCAAGCAAAAGCTGCATGGTAAAACGCTACTGAGCACTTTATTTGAACACTACTTTATGGGACAAAGAGGGAGATTATGTAAAAGCAGGCACTGATGTGCTGAAGTTCAGGCAGTTATGCACTGATGCATTCATCCATGCAATATCGCAAAGTTGTTTAAGTAAAGAATGAGGTATTTTGCAGCTTGGTTACAGTAAAAATTTTTGAGTTTTAAAAAGTACAATATGTTTTAATAGTACAACAAAATCTTACATGTCAAACAATCAAGACAAATATGATTCCTTATGCCATGAATTCCTTTAAAAGCAGGTATTAAACATTGCAGAGCTCAACATGCTTTCTCTGTAACTCTCTCTGTAAAGTCCAAATAATACCAAATAATATCAACTGTGAGATGTCAGAGGTCATGATGAGACTGTGAGAGGCCTGTGAGACTGATCTGTTTACCTGAGGTCATTTCCTCATAATGGCGGCATGTAAATCCAAACGCCTGACTGATCTTATCAAACACTGTAAACATCAAGTCAGCAATAATTACAAAGTGCAGCTGCTGTGTCCTAAGCCTTCATCTTATCTTCCTCTATTGAAGATATCTGAATCTGGGGTCATTTATCATCCGCTGAAGAACTTTTTGTACACATAACACATATGGAATCTGTTTGTTTTAGGTACAAACGCACAAGAAAACTGCGAGGCAGCGCACTAGCAAAGTCGTCTGAAACAGACTCATAAATATCTCCCCATTGGTGCCCTAACCCCAGGCATGCCCTTTTATTTATTCACTGGCCTACTCTTAAAAAGCCAGCAGTTCACAGTTGGGAACATTAAGAGGCATAAAATGAAAAAGTTTATTTTGTGTTCTTTCGAAATAAAAGAGTTTGATGTATTATGTACACATGATGTATCATGTAGACATGTACCATACATAAACTTCAAAGTACTATAACACCATGTCTACACTGGAAAGATCAAACCTAGATGTCACTATAGAATATTTAATAACCACAAAACAAAAAGCTTGATGCTAAACTTCAGCAAGGGAACAATATTATTATGTAATTATTATTATAATGGTAGTATTTCTAAAGATGTGGATACATTTGATTAGAATTGAGAGATTTGAAACATCACAGGCTGGTTTGATATAACAGAAGGTTGTCTGTATGCAGAGATTAGCCAATTATAACAGAAGTTATTTACATATAGTAATCTTAACAGTACAGAAACACCAGCGTTCAACTAGGGTCAGAGAAAATGTGGAAGTGGGAATATTATTAGACTAAAGATTATATAGACTATTATTGTACAAGATACTTGACAAGCAAAAAATGGGGAAGAATAGAAAGCTACAAAAATGTCAGATATGACCTAGGAAGTTAATATTGGCTACATAATCAGAATCCATAATCAAACAAAAAAACAATGACAATGCTTCTTGAGGAAACTGAACTCATGAATTCATCTATCATAGTCTCTAAAGCTCTTGTACCAAGAATAGTTATTGTCTGCTGGTTCACATTTCTTACAACCAAGAACAGAAACCCCAAACATCTACTTCTAATCACTGAAGCAGACCTATGAAGTCTATTCTCCTGTGAACAGCAGAGCTGGAAAAAGTGTTTCTTGTTATAACTGTACGGACCAGCTGAATATACTGACCAATCAAAGCAGTTGGTTTCTGATACCTGTCTGGTGCTGTTAAACCTATAAACAGCAGGTTTATAAACAGCAGGCTCATACAGCAATCACACACATTTACAGGGAGAAATCATGTTGCGAGTTTTAGGCAGGACTGTCTGTTTTCTGACAGACAGGATGGAGAGTTTTAGTTTTGATTTTTTTCAATTCCATGTGTATGGAATTGTTCAGTTCCATGTTCAGTTCCATTAGTATATTAAAATGACACACTGCACCTTTAGTGTGATTAGTTGCTAGAATATGTGGAGGGTCTGTGGACCAGAGCAGGACAGTTCCTATAAACCCCCAGCTAGAGCCTTAAGTGTGCCCATTTTGTGCCTGTGCAATAATTAGTATTTTTCCATCGTCCTCATGAAAAAATAAAGTAGACAGAAAAATAAAATTGCAGGAGGTCTTATTGGAATTTGCTTCTCACAACATCTTGAAGGCATTATGAACATGTCATTGTACTAATGATAGATCACAGTGAGATAACAGTAAATAATAAAAACTGTTTGGAGACTATAGAATGAATACCCCCTTTGGCTCCATATCACTGTCTGTTTTCTTGATGGTGGATAAGATCCTGTTACCAGCTCTGTGTGTGTATGTATTAGGTAAGCTCAGGCTCTATAAAAGGATTCTGGGAATAGTGTTGCAATAGTAGCTATTACAAACAGAAGGACCCCTATTACTTTTGTGCTCTGCACAGAGTAATGATGACATGTTTAGGTCCAGAGGATCCGCCTGTTCCCCCCCATGATGAACTGGCACTTCTGGGGCTTAGTTTCTGGGGCTTAGTGCATGTTACGCAGGGCCTTTGGAGAGTTGTGGTTGGTGTTGACGTGTTTCTTTTGACAGAATAGCGTAGTCCTGTTGTTCAGCTCTGTTTCCCACCACTGGCAGGCTGCCGAAATGGATTGCCCAACTATTTGAATCAGCAAAAGAAAGTGCAAATAGACTTCTCATGCATGTTAAATGCTGTTTATATGTTAAATGGAGACAGACATATCTGTTAATTATCCAACCACCCTCAATGAATCATTTTGGTTTGTGATTCACTGGACTGACAAATCATTTCCTGTCAACATTAGTCATCGTTTACAGATTCAGTGTACATAAATGTGTTACACACCCCTACAGACATGCATGGCACCAAACATGCTTTTCCACACAGATGTACACAAACAGAAACAAATCAACTGCAAATGGTTTAAACTGCAGTTTGAATGACAGTTACTTGATTATAATACACCTGCTGCAGCACAGCAGAACAGGGCTAGTTAAACTGGTAGTTTATAAGTAGTGAATAAGACAGTCCTACCAGGATATCACAATTTAATTTTGTATTTATTTTTGTTTTTGCAGTCAAAGTGACTGATGTTGTGTTGGTAATTCCCAGAAATATTTAAACATTTGCAGTGTTAATTAAGATAATTAATTAAGATACTAAGATATCTTAATTAAGACTAAAATACTAAGTAATTAAGATACCACAAATGTTGCTTAATGTAAATAAAAAGTATCTGTGTAAATAGTAATAAGACAAGAGCAAAGAAACAACTGACAGTAGTACAAATAAAGATACAACAGTGCTTTTAGATACTGTTTTTTTACCCTGTTGTTTGATTTACATAAATGACAAGAGAGGTGTATAATCACTGAAAGACCCACAGAAATGTACACATCCAATAATGATACACGTCCCAAACTGACTTTTCCATCTAAAGTGTTTGTTCACTGAAGACATAACAAATTGCGTTTATATACATACTCACCAAATATTCCACATTTTGACATAAGTATGTGTGTATTTGATTGTTCACGCTCCATAAGCCTAGAAAGAGAACATGAGAATTTGTTACTCGTGCTGAAAGATGACAAGAGCAGATGTTTGCTCCCGCTGAGATGGTAGTAGACAGAAGACTTTCTTTTGTGACGCAACATTATATAACAAGGACTACAAAACAATTTACCTGCAAAATTTACCTGTGCAAAATTATTATGCACAGAATATAAATAATTATATAAATAAATATATCTCAGAATAGTGAACAACACCAGGTGCACTCTGTGCAGCACAAGCAATGATTAACAGCTGATGCAAACACCCGCTTTTGCTGATTGGCTAAGAGAGTGTTTAGATGTCATGCAGATTGATCCAATCCATTTTTATTTCTCATAGTTACAAAAAAGTAGATCTCTGTCTTCCATTGTTTAATAAACAGATAACCCCATCCCCAAAATCATGTTATTGGTTGAGCCTGAGCCACAGTTTAAAGTGGAATTCAGTCTACAAATGCCTTACTTGTGGTTGTCTCTGCTTATTAAACTAGGAAAGAACAAAATATTTTACCAATATCAAAAAAATTACCAATCAGTATGTCAAAGTGCTCTGCTGATTGTAATAAAAGTGATTTATTCTTGTGGAAATGTGGAAATTCTTCACAACCACATAGCCGGTCAGCAGTCTGAAAGATAAATTTACACTGATCCAAACGTCTGTTCCTGTAGTAAACCTCTTAATAGCCTTCATCCAACAATGGCATGCAGCCCACTGCTGACAGTTTCAGCACTGTTTCCTGTATACACATTCAGTCAGGTTTCTAATCAGTGTCCAGGTAGACTGAACTGTTCTAGACATTCACATGCTTTAATACAAAATAAAACTTATCTGACAGCACACATTATAATTAGTTTAAAGCAGTAGTACCAAAAATAAATAATTATGTAGCTCTTTTTATTTAAATCGAACAGGGACAGTTTATAGCTATCAGGCACTAAAAGAACAAAGGAACTAAAATTGCCATGGCCAAAAATAGTCCATAAGTCCATTTGATAGCTTTGTGTGGTCTGTCCTTCACCGAAAGCAATAGAATAGAATAGAATAGAATAGAATAGAATAGAATAGAATAGAATAGAATACATTTATTGTCATTGTACAGCAGTATAATGAAATTTAGAAGCCACTATTATGGCTTCTGTAGACTATAGAGCAAGAAGTATGCAATACTTTTATGGTGGTCACTGAAATGATGTTGTATGGAAACAAAAAATTCTCCTTAAAATCCTTAAAATTCTCTGTAAAAATTCTCCTTTTGTATAAACTACTTTTTCATGCAAAACAGAACCCATCTGACAAATATGGATTGCACTTCTTTTGGCACACTGCCAAATCTTCTTCAACTTAGATTTCTTTGAGCCTAACATTTATGAACTTAAACCACTTCTGTTCCATATGTAGCCCCTTTTTACACACATGGCCCTTGTTTATCTCCATGTACTTGACTTGACTGTAAAAAAAAAGATACAGTACCATTTGAAAGATTTTCATAGCACAAGTAATCAAATGCACATTAGGTTCCTGCGCAGTTTTTACACTGATTTAGTTAGCGTGAAATATGGTGTGACAGCACTAGTAAGATGACTCGGCTGTTCGTAGCCAAAGAGGCTGTCCGCAGGGGTTCCATAATGGCCAGCATCAATCTAAACGCAGGCATGAAGAGAAATTTAAACGTAAGTTGTCTGATGGATGGGCTTTCATCTCTCTTCACTTGAAACTCTAAGAATGAAAAACTACACAATTCCCAGACTGTGAAAGTCACAGTTCACAAGGAAGGTGAAAATAAAACTCTGGTCTGTCTCTTACGTCAGTTTACCATTGTGGCTGAAACATGAAGGTCCAAAAGACCTATTAGCATTTCTAATTGCTATATGTTAGCATTCTTATATATCTCAATAACAGTTGCTGATGCTCATAGCTAATAAATTTCGGAAATATTATTTCTGAAATGTTTTATCAGACCAAAAATGCCATTTGACTAATTAATCTGGAGCCACAGGAAAAGGTTATTCTGGTATCATATTCTGATATGATTTTACTGCAAAGAATGTGTACAGTGCCAAGCAATTAGTAGCCAGAATTGTAGGAACGGTTTGTAAATCATTCAAAATAAATAGTAATTAGGTGATGTAACTTTGTAATAGCCTGGCTGAAAAGTAGATTGTACAATAGACTGTAGTTGATCACTGCTTGCTTATGAAGCAATTATCAAAATAAACATCTACTTTTGCTGTGATTAACTTTAGAACCAGCCAAGCCCTGACCTTTTGGTCTGAACAATTTCATGTTGTAATTTGAGTTTTGGTTTTGGTGTTAGTTATCTTTGGTGGAGCTGAACAGAACACAACTGAAACTTGAAACAGGTTCCTTTACGTAATCTCTGTTGTGGCTTTACCCGCCATACTGAAACTATGTGTAATGCAGAAAACTGAGAATCAGACCCCCTCTCGAGTGCAGCGAATGAGCCAGTTATTGTAATTTCTAAGAAAGGCACCCAAAAGAATCCATGTTTCTTCCCAACTTTTCTGTGTGAAGTTTGCGATTGGTATTTTCTAAAATCCCATCTGCTAGTCATAACTGCCACTTTACTAGCTCGAATACACACACAGCCAAAAGTATGTAGAAGGCTATCTAATTAATGGAATCGAGTTACACCCATTATAACAGGTGCATAAAATCAAGCACACAGTATGCTTAGACAAACATTTACAGTAGAATGTGGCATACCAAGTAACTCAGTGACTTTAAATGTGTCATGGGATGCTACTATTTGGGAAGACCAGCACCCTCTCAATGCACATAGAAGTAAAATGTTCAACAAACACATGGTTGTTTAGTCTGCATGTCTACATACTTTCAGTTGTGTAATGTATCTATAAAAACAGATCATTTTCTAAATGTATTGATGAAGTTAATTTTGGCATATTGCTCTTACAGGAGACAACACATCCTCCTCATATTTGAGTTCTAGCCAAGGACACTGTGTCTACACTGGACGTGAGCAGTGCGATGCAACGTGACAAAAGATGATAGAACCCATTTTAATCAGTGATGCTGTCCACATTGGATGCAATGTGACAAATGCCTCATTCTTAATGGGTTCTATTGTCTTTTGTCATGTCGCGTGGCTTGTGTCCAGTATAGACACAGTGTGAGAACATGTAGATGTCAGTTCCCATTGGAGTTAAGATGTGTTGTTGACTCTCGAATATGCAAGTAAATCAGTAAATCCCATGACGTACTGCTTCAGCTCACTGTTGGCCTTCCACAAAAACTATAGGGAAAAAATCTAAGTGTTGCTAAATATATCTACAAATCTAATAAGGCTGTTCTGCTTATTAAAACTCTAAACCTTACTTCATTAATTTTGGAAACTGGTTGCCTAGAGAGGATTTACCTTTTGAACTAACCACACACTTCTTACTGTTCTCTCAAACCTAACTTTTTTTTAGTTTGTTGCTGTGCTTGTGTACCAGCTACTTAGAAGTGTACATACTAGGTCTGCTCCAAACCCTAGTGAGCTGCCTTTCCTTCTGCTGTCCACATAGACAGCTACCTTTAAAGACATGATAATTGAATAGAATTTAAAAATTGTTAGTTGGAATGCTGTACATACAGTATACTGGAACACTACTAAAGGTGATTCAAGTGATGTTAGCCATTTTGTTAACCTCCACTAGACTCAATCTGACTTAGCCACTGAATTAGACCACCTCCTTTCTCTAAAATCCCACCCGCCAAAAGATATCAGTATGACGGACAGGCAGAAAACCACTCCAAATCTTTTTTTAAATGTAGTCTGTGAGGGTCTACTTCGGTGATATCTGTCAGGTCATAAGTCGGTTGAGCAATGCGTTAGCAACACCAAGGTCATGGGTTTGGATCCCAGGGAATGCACATACTGATAAAGTATATAGACCGCATACACTGTGAGCTGTTTGAAAAACGTGTCTGCCATATGTAAATAGAAGGGTAGCGGAAACATTTTGTCTGCTTATTCTGTGATTTGCTGACAGTTAATTCAAACAGAGTTTGGCATTAACTAAAAACACAATACTTTAATAATACAAAAATGTCCAAAAAAAGGAATCTTAAAAGGCGTAATTTAATTTTAAAAAGTTTTCAGGTCAGTATTGCCCCTATGATGCCTTAAAATGTTGTGATTAATTTACTTAATGAACGAACAGCTTCATCTGCTGTCCTTTATTTCTCTTCTCTCTTTCTCTCTCAGGATGTGGACAGGATGCAGGTCTATCTGGAGGAGGTCCTATTCTTTGATCTGTTCAGCGAAGAGGAAGGCAACTGGCTCTGTTTCATGTGCAGTAACCCTGAGAAGGCCACAGGTAAATGCACTGTTAATACAGTATGTTGACTAAAAAACGTTACCATCATGTAACTAACACTAATTCAGGCTTCTGCAGTTGTTGTTAGTCTTGGTTTAAAGAATTAAAGAACACTTGTTGAAGGATAAAATCAACATGGCGCATGTAGTCTGTCAGGTGATTTATCACTTAAACACACACCTGCCGAAAATTTTAGGATGTGATATTATTTAATGTGTTTGTTTTTGAATTGGGTGGCTCTTACATCAGGGCACATTCGTGTTGTCACTTTGTGAAATACCTGAGCTGTTAAAACTGATTTCCAGCTGATTTAAAGGGCTGATCCTTTACTAAATGTAATGATCAGCAGCTTTGTGTCTTTGCAGAAGCACATAAGGACTCCAGATGTTCTGTTCAGTTCAGTTCTCTAAATTCATTACTTAGAAGCAGGACAGTTTTTTATAAGGAGATTCAAGAAAGAAGAACTATAGGACTATAAGATGTTTTTTCTGTAGCTGAGGTAGCTTAACATCAGTCTTGGGTTAGGATGTTCCTCACTGGTTTCCTCTTCCATTAAAGCTTCCGATCCCATTTAGGTGCAACCATAATTGCTGATATTTTGCATCTTCTCCGGACATACAGGTGTGCGTTTTGGTCAAACGCTGGTGATTTATTCCACAAGAAGCAATTAAATACAACTGAGGTTCTTGCCTCTGGCCTAAACATTTAACCAGCAACAGTGACGTATTGTAAATTGGTGCACATGAAACACGTTGATTTCATCTGAGATCATTTATAGATATTTGAAAGAAATTCAAAATAAAGAGGTTCTTGTGATGCTTTCAGCCTTGGCAGTGATACGACTGAAGCACACTATAATTTTCCATGTGCTTAGCAAAGCTTCTGGATCGCCTAAGGTGCCGTTTGTGTAGCAAGAGCTAAAACAATGTGTTCTTGTAAGGGGATAATCGTTTGAGTGGAATACCACAAGTGAAATTGTGTTACATGAGACCAGCAGAGAATTCCCAAACCATAGTTGTTTTTAGAAATGAAGAGCTCAGAAATTTGACTAGATTTGCCATTTGTAACATTTACTGTTGAACTGACATTTGATCACCATGCATTATGCACACATGCAAATAATGTCTAATTTGAAATGGAAAACCATTTGGACTTACCTTCTGGCCAAGGTTTTCAGAAGGTAAGAACTTGTAAAGTAAAGCTTGAGCAAGCCTGATAAAAGTGTATCGTGAGATCATGAAGCCGTTACAGAATTTGAGAGTCTACTCTCTGTGTATGACACATAAGTAATGCCACTAGCCTCATCACATGTAATCTAAACACTTTGGATTACTACTTCAACAGATTCTGCCATCACTTTTTTATAAATAAGTATATTAAAGGTAAAGAAAATAAGTCCAGGAACAAAATACATGTATGTATGCTCTGACAAAAAAATATATTACACACTGGTGGTTTTCAGAAAAAAGTTCCAGAAGAATGTGTAGGTGAACCATTCATTCCATCCTGCCAATCTCAGCTCCCACTGAATAAACATCTGCCTACCTCAATCAAATTGACAAACATATTTATCACCATAACTCAACCTTTATTTTATTGTTCATTGTATAGGTCATTTATATGGATATTGTATTTCTTTAAATGATTAAAAGAAATACAATAGCTGGAGAAGTGGAGAAATGTCCGAGCTAGAGAAGTGTCTTGAGCCACTGATCTGACTGGCCTTATCACTCTCCAAACCTTTAATGATTTCAAACCTTGTTGAAATGTTTCTGTTTGTTTCATGGAGTTTTTATTTGTTTTGTTCAAGCAAATTTGAAACAAACAGTTTTGCATGTAGTTGGATACATTCCCACTTTGAAATATCTTAAACCCTTTGCAGTTAATTCCACTCAGGAACTGAATCCATTAGAGGACATTCTCCAGAGGACTGTTGGAATCCTGTCTGTCTATTAAAGCATCTTACTGTAGTTACTCTAAATCTGTAGTAATGAAAAACCTTGGCTGATAACCAGAGAAATATCTCTAACATATACTATACATCTGAAAAATAAATACTGACCTTCCCCCCACTGGCTAACAGTATCCTCAGTGCTTGGATTTACAACATTAGTAGCACTGCGATAATTAATGTACAAGATACAATAATCTTGTATACACAAGGAATGCTAATAGGAATGCTAAGAAAGTTCCTTGGTATTCCTTGAATTATATTATCCAGGCACCTTTGGTGTATTTCAACCTGCATTTAATTTTGCATTCGTTCAGGATGGATAGTATATGAACTGGGACAAAGGCATGAATTCTCAAAATTCAGACCAAAATTCCTCAGGCTGATAGTCTCATTTATGTTGGAGCATTTGAGCTTTGGCCCCTGCTCTATGTGCGTATGTTTCACATCTATGACCACAAACAGTCAAAAGTAATTTTCATAAACAGTATCATATAGACAATAATATAAACAGAGAAAATGTATGGGGAAAATGTAATGCAGCACAGATGCTTTTAATTTTATGTGATTCAGAGAACATATTGTGCACATCACAGTTGTTTTCCCATACACACACACACGTTTACTAGTGCTTTGATTTATCTACAGAGAAGAGTGAAGCTGCATGAAAAAACAAGTAAAAATGAAAAAGAGGAGTTTGGAATTTATAATAGAGAATTATTATGTTGCTCATGGGATAAACACACAAATTGAATTACTTACTATTGCCAACATTGTATCTCAGACATCTGCATCTGGGTTGAAGTAACCAGAAAAAACATTTAAAGCCCATTATTATATTTTCTTGTGTGTTTGTTTGCTTTTTGTTATTTGATTTGTTATTTTGATTGTCAAGAATTTCCAAAGTGGGCAGTTGTTTTACATCCTAGAATGAAATGATTTTAGTAGCCTAATTTAGCAAATTAACAGTATTGTTCAGACACTTCCTCTTTTCCAGGAAATCAAGGCTAGGTCAAGGCATGCCATTTTTGCCTTAGTCTTAATTAGTGTTCTGCTGTTCTGTAATGGACCCTAGGGCAAGTTCTGCCAGTTGAACATCATAGTTTGGTGATTATTAGAGATCAGTTTAAAGTGGGCTGTAAAAGCATTGCAGATTCTCATTGGCTTTTTCAGCGGAAAAAAAGAAAATTCAGACAATGGGTTGCTTTGTACCCTCCTGGAAGGTCTAACAGTGCTTCCTGTTTAACTGAAATAGACCCAGGAGAGAGATCTGTGAAACACTTTATGTAGTTCTGACAAACCCACCAAACAGATGCAGGAGACACAATGTTCAGAGCAGCTGAAATCAGACCAGACCCCACTGTGTGGTGATAAACACTGACTAGCATTTATTTATTGAGAACATTTTACTCATAATTCTCTTTCTGTCTGTATAGCTCAGGATGGGTCCTGATGAGGATGACTCTCAAAAAGAGTTTTGTGTCAAATCCAAAGTGACCAAGGCTCATTTTCTAAAGAAAATCACACACATGGAACAATACAAAGAGGAGCAAATGAAGGCATAACTGGGATTTTTTGTTTTCATGACATTGAGTCTTTTTTAAATATCCACACTGCTGTTTTCCATATAGAGGCTTCTGCTTGGTCTTAAAGGGATAGTTCATCCTAAAATTAAATATGTTTTTATATATACAAAATAATTTGTGAGGTATTTCACAAAATGAATATTGTAATTTTTTGTCCTTGTGTTGTTTAAACCCCCATTCTTTGTTCCTCAAAAGAGGTTTTTTTGTCCTGGTTTTTGTCCTTACATTGGCAGTACATTGTGCCTGTATCTTCTCAAGCTTCAAAAGCTTCATAGTGGTTGCTGCACCCCTTGGATTTTTATGAGGAACAGGCTGATTTAAAGTCATTAACTACTGTTTTTAAAAACTTTCCCTCTGCTGTAACTTGCAAATCTCTCTTTGTGGTTGTACACATATGATGCCTCAGGTATGCTGACGCAGGATTCAGGTCAGTTGTCTTGTCATAACTAAACACTTTAAAAGTTTTTAAATTTTAAAAGAAGCTTAAAAGAAGTTTTGAGACTAATGACTGAATAAATCAGTGGTTTACAGGGAATCTGGTAAACTGTTAAGTTACCCAGTTTGTCCTTTTGATTATAAGGAATTAAAAAAAATCATATTGATATCATATATTGAGTGAAAATAATATAATACAATAAACATTGCATTATTGCATTAGATACAATATTAGAACAATCAGCATCTGTAAATAAATCTTTCATGCATCCTGTTTTTCTCTCATGCACACAGTTTTGGCATATGTTCTGCAGTCATGCACAGAGAGTTTTTGCCTGTTTTTTCTGATTCCTGCTTCAGCAGAGCTGTCTTTAACTGCAGTCCATGATTTGTTTCCATATCACTATTCAGACCTTTAACTGTTACACATTATAGTTATAGATTCAGAAAGTTTATATTAATATTAAGTGAGTTACATTTTACAATTATTGTCAAAGTGTTTCAGTGATTGTTTTATATTGACTCATACAGGTTATATTGGATGCCTAGTCTACTTTAAAACATGAAATTATCTTTTCTTTAATTTGTAATCCTTCTGTAGAATGCCATCACAACACATAATTTAGGTTTTTTTTATAGACCAATAACATCTGATTTGATGTGATGATGAAGTATGTATGTAGGTATGTATGAGAATATGTAATTTACTACAGCAATTTACTACTACAGTAAGGTGCTGGAAAGGTTTAAAAATGCACTTTGTAAATGCTTGAAAAAAGTGCTTAAATTTGACTTTTAAAAAGGTGTACAAACCCCGAAAATAGTTGCTTCCCTCTAATGCAGAGGTCTTCAACAAGGTCCTACAAAGTTTAGCTCCAACCCTAATTAATCACACCTGAACCAGTGAATCAAAGTCTTTAGGACTGCTAGAGGCAGGCAGGTGTGTTGGAATAGGTTGGAAGTGACTTCTGCAGGTCTGTGGATGTCCAGGAACATGGATTGATGACCCGTGCTCTAATGTGCTCTAACTTTTAATGAGCAATTCATATTGACTTTCTCTTCTCAGCTGTTCATCAGGATGGCGAACTGCTCATCGAGGGCAAGCTGAAGGAGAAACAGGTGCATTGTAAATTTATCAAAATGGAAAACATGTTACGGCACCTTGGCTGGCAACCGGCTCCTCTTCGGAGGAGGAAAATCAGTAGGTGTCCCATTCACAAGACATCAAAACATATAGTAAATACACTCCTAAATGTCCTTAAAGGAACAGGTTGACATCATTTATTCATGTCTTTTACTCAATTGCTTGCATTCTTCTGTGAAATGCAATTAAAAAAAATGGAAATTTAATTCATGGGTTATATGGCTTACATAGTTTTATATTGTTTTTTCATATAGAGTCTGACCAACCCTGGTCATTGTCTGCTTTGTTACCTGAACAAGTAGCTCTGTGAACATTATTCAAATGATCTTATTTTGGGTTGCACAGGTGTTAAAAATGACATGACAATGAGGTGTAAAAAATGGCAAGTTAATGGTGACAGGATTTGGACTTTTGGGACCTTTAAATACTGTTGCTTAGTCCTAATTCTAGAAATGTCTAGTACACTGTCGGGGAGATCACCTGTACTTTCACAGACCCGTGACATGAGGTGTCGCTCAATTCTTTTAGTTGTTCCCATGTCATCATGAGTGCTGCAGCAGAAGACCTCATGTTGAGGTACACCAGAGCTTCCCCTGAGAGGAAGCATATGAACTAAATCAAACTAAAAGAGCTTTTGTCAGAAACTCTCTGTTGTGTGTAGAGACACAACAAAGACAGACTTTACCACAAGTCTATATAACTCTGATGTATTTGAGGCTGGGAAAAAGAGAAAATTCATAATCAAAGCCATGACACACAAACAATGACTACAAACCTTCAGTCTGTCGTAGAACAGTATTCTGACAGAAATCCAGCCTAAGATGTTTAGTAAAACTGAGTTCATTTCCTAAAGCTATAAGCAAGGTCTGATGCATTGCAGTTCTTAATTTGGAAAGCAGAGTTTGACAGTAAGAATGGCATGATGGACTGGGTTCAGTGTGAGAAGCCAGTGGACAGAACTTTCACTTGTCCACCAGTTTTGAAAGTAGGAAGCTGTGGAGAATGAAGGGGGGACGAGAGAGAACACGTGATACAGTCAGTTTAATGTTGCTTTAATCCAGTTTACAGTATAAGAATTTTCTCATGAATGCATGCTGCAGACAATAATTTGAAATAATACTGAAAGTCAATTCATTTGCATTTGTACTCTGTACCAAAAATATGCACTTTTTTATTTTAAAAACTTTAAATTATTACACCAAACAAACATTTGCGCCTCATCTTTCATTTAGAACCAGAATGACATTAACGCACAGCTTTAAGTGACCTCCAAAGGAAGCGATTATGTGTACACATACTGTATAGTACACATCTTTGGAAAGCAACACGTTACT
Organism: Chromobotia macracanthus; assembly: GCA_036877525.1. Taxonomy (NCBI): domain Eukaryota; kingdom Metazoa; phylum Chordata; class Actinopteri; order Cypriniformes; family Botiidae; genus Chromobotia; species Chromobotia macracanthus. The sequence goes on along the minus strand of JAZGTH010000018.1, from coordinate 6,434,723 downwards.
ATTTTTCAAGGACTTGACTGAGCTTTTATTTTATTTATTTTGTCTTTTGTCTTATTTTATTAGACATTACAATATGACTTTTCATATGATTTTTAGGATGGTGTGGCTCCTGTAATAGTTTCCTGTAACTTGTTTGCTGTAACTTCTGTAACTTTTCCCATTTTTCTTTCGTTTTAAAAGATCTCATTGTCGTCAGCGAATACGTGAATAACGAGAAACCTCATTTAATGGTAATTAACAAAATGCTTTATTTTTTAGGAACAGTCCATGTAATTGGGTACAGACAGTGTCCTTTGTGGTACAAGCCCAATGAATCTCTTGGCAAGCAGCTAATCCCTGGTATGGCCCCCCTAGAGTGAGCAGTAAAAGCAACAGAGCAGGAGAATTAGAACCATCAAAAGACAGCATCCACATTGATCACAACAGCAAAACCCTAACCCATAACCTCAACCCTCATTCACAATGCCATGTGCTTTCTCAATGTGTCTGTAATCCAGCTGTAACCTGTATGAGCAGCAGATGCAGAGCAGATCATCTATGGATTTGGGTTTTCCAAATCCAGGGATGAGTGGTAGGGCCCAGCTATGACTGTGGCCTGCACAGACCTCTCTGAAAGGTCACGTATGAAGTGTTTGTTCAGATTGGTGGTAACTTGTCTGTGGTGTACCACAACATATTCAGGACTCAGAGTTTTTTAATTTGCATTTCCTTGCTCTTTGAAATGACAAATACCGCAAGAGAACCCTTGTTTATGGGTTAAAAAAATGCAAAAAAATATGATAAGTAAAAATGCAGTTTATTAAACGTTAAGCTAAGACTCTGAATTCTGACTGAGTCATGTTTTAAAGCATTGTAAAAATTGTAAACGTACACACACCTGTGACACTGCATCAGATCAATTCTGTAATAATGTGTCAGGCAACTGTGTTGCTTAGCAACTGTCAACAGTTGAACACAACTTAGCACTGGGTTTGCTAAGGCAAAACTCACAGCTAATGATTTATTAGCTTTAGCTGGTACTACATAGTCCCAGGTCTTACTTAGCCACTTTAACATTCATGTTGATACTGTCTTCTCTAATAGAACTCAATTAAAGATTGTCCTTGACAGCTTTGATCTTTCCCAGAATGGTCATTTTCCAACTCATACCCATGGTTATATGCTTTACTTAGTCTGTACATCTGGTTTGAGTAACATTTCCTTCAGTGGTCAAATTATTCCTAGCTCTGATTATGAACTTATTTTTGATTTTACAAAACTAAAAGTACTGATAACCATTTCTTATTGTAATATCAATGCTATCAATGGCAATACTTTTGCTGACTCTGTTGCTTCCTCTGCTATTTCTGATGTTTTTAATTTTTTTTTTTTTTTTTTAAGAGCAATGTTCAAGGGCAAGGTCTGTTTTTTTTTTTTCTCCCCTTTTTTTGTTTAAGGCGGCAAGGAACAAACTAGTTCAGGCACCCAACTATAGTAACAGCCAACATGAATCTGATTTGTGCAGTTTTTTGCGCCACTTTCAGGAAAAGTTGAATGCTTTATGTGGGGCTTTTGGTGACAAACCGACCACTTTTACTTGTGAGCACACTCAGTCAGTGCCACTACTGGAAAATTTTACCATGACTAATCCCACTTTAATTAGTGAAATTATACAGAACTCTAATTAATCTTCATCCAGGTTAGATCTTGCACCTACATTCCTCTTAAAACAATATGCCTCTGAAACATTTGTCATTTCTGTTACTATCTAATGCCTTGTAAATTTGACTTACCTATGCTACTATTCCAGTTTTAATCAAGACTGCTGCTTTTACTCCTATTCTTAAAAAAATCGTGGATCCTGCAGACTTCATTATTTACTGCCCAATTTCCAATCTTACGTTTGTTTTACAAGTTGTGATAAAGGCTGTTCCCACTCTGCTGCAGTCTTTTCTGGCTTCATCAATAAGTTTGATACATTTCAACTGGGATTCCACTCAAACCACAGCACTGAAACTTTAGTAAAGTTTGTCCATGATCTTTTCATTTCTGGTGACTGGTAATTTTTCCATTCACCTTTTACTCAACCTCATCTTCGCTTTTAATACTGTCAGTCACCAATTATTACTCTCTTTCCTTCCAGAGATAGGTTTTTCAGGCACTGCATTATCCTGGTTCGCCTCTTTTGTCACAAACAGACAATATATACAATACATCACTATGCACAATTATTAATCCCCCACTATTTTACTCGAACAGGGTGCTCCCAAGGGCTCAGTTTTCGGATCATTATTATTCATTATCTACATCATTCCTCTTGGAAGATTTAAACTTTGACCTTGATGCTACAACATTATATCTATCTGCCATTGTCAGAAATGTAGGTATAACACTAGACCCTTTACTGTTCTTAGATGTTTACATTAGTAAACGTTCCAAAGTTACATTCCTCCAGCTTTGCCCCATTGCCTGACTTCTTTCCTATATTGGTACCTGTGTTTTTCTTTTCATTATACGTAATGCTGCTTTGAAACAATGCAACATTGAAAAAAGCACTATATAAATACATTTTAATTGAATACCCAGTCCAAAAGATGTTGAATCATAAGTACATGCATTTATTACACCTCACCTTGACTACTGCAATGCTTTTTCAGGACTACCAATGCACTCCTGCTTACAGTTTATTTCAAAATTTTGACATGAGAATATTAACCCACACTAAGCAATCTGTTACCTTATTACTCTCTTTCTCCCATGGGGCAGCTGTGGCCTACTTGTTTGTTAGTCAGCTTGTAATCAGAAGGTTGCTGGCTCAATTCTAGCGTTGGCAGGTAGCAACTGAAGTACCCTTAAGGCACCTAACCCCCAATTGCTCCCCTGGCGCATGTGTGTGTTTACTCCTCACCAGTGAAGGGTTACATGCAGAGGTCACATTTTGGGTATGGGCTACCATATCTGACAAATGTGTCACTTTCACTTTACCTATGTCACCTTGAATTAAATACAAAATTCTTCTGATTACCTTTAAGCCTTATCCTTCCTACCTTTCTGACTTACTTTATCCTTACAGTCCATCTCAATCTACAGGGTGTAAATGTTACTAAATTTAGTCTATCGGACATAATGTGCTGTTTCCTTACAACATTTTCCAAGCCATGTGCTACCAGTCAGAATGCTTTCACAAGGTATTTTTGTCCTGTGCATCTACTACTCATTGTGTTTGTTTACACTCATGTTTACACTGTGCTATTTGCACAATATAATGCTGTGGTTCTCTGTTTTGTATTTCATTGTTTGCAAGAGTATTGTGATTTTCAACTGCAATCAGTTTTTGTACTACCCACATGCCTGCTATTCACTTAATTGACTATGTGTAACAACTGCTTGTTATATTTTGTTTTTGTGGTGCATCCTTAAGCTTGGGAAAGTTGTTATATAAAATAAACATTGTTATTTCTATTTATAATAAACAATTTTGTCATTAGGTGTCTTTTCCATCTTTTATCTTGTACTTACAGATAGATGAGCTAGTTAGTAGTACAACTGAACCTGAGCAAAGTTCAAAGTGTAAAGGTGGTCGCAAAGAGGAGGCATGACCACAGGTTGCCTAGGGCTTTCAAGGTCTTCACAGACAGCAAGACATTTGTGCTTGTAGCTAAAGATGAGAAACATGCAGAAGGATGGCTCCAGCTCATCAATGTTTGCGAATGTAAGAAACAGGAGGCCACCACCTACCTGACAAACTGATTGACAGATCAGCCAGCGGAATGAGTTTTATTGCCACATTATCTAATTATGACCAGTCAACAAATGACCTAGATGCAGCCCTCATCTCTTCTGGGTCTTCTGACTCCACACTGGAGTATGTTGCATAGACCCTTGATTTCAGTAGTAGTTGGCAAAGGATATTGGAGGGCACATGGGGATGCTTTTGAGCACTCTTCTGAATCTTACAATGACAAATAAGACACATTTCATGGACTTTGAAGGCCACAAGCTGAGGGCACAGACCACATCAAGTGTTCATTTGGAACATGACCAAAGACAAGACTGATGTTCAAAAAAACTGAATGATGTTGTGCTGCGCTTCAGTCATTCTATGGATTATATCCCACATTTTTGGATCAGGAATGTGATAAATCTTTTTTATCTGCCTTTAAGAAAATTGTAGAGGACTTCAGATCGGAAAACCTTGACATAGGACTGGTTCACACTTCCTCAATAAACACCAAAACACGATCTAAAGCCAGCTGTTGAATTTAGAATGTTGGAACGCAACTGTCATTCTCACACAGCTACAACAACAAACATCAATAAACTGGAATTTGGTGTTTGTTGTCATATATTGGATTAAGGTAAACTGGCCTATAGATAAAGCCCAAAAGCTTTAAGAAACCTGAAATTTATTGCCAGCACCCCTGCACTCATAAAGCACAGGGAGGACAAACAATTTTAACAGCAATAAAATATTACATTTAGCGCTTAGTTGTCAAACCATTTAGACTGTTACTACATACAGCACTCAAAGAATGACACTGGATTGATCTGAAGTCAGTGGACCATATTCATCAACATGTGCCTTTAATAATCAACACATTTACCAAGGTGATGAGTCTGATCTCAGTACAGACCTCTGTAACGATGTTACAGCACAAGAGATCTTGGTCCACGTTGTTCTCAGACTCATGAACTTGATTTTCATGTTGATGAATGTCTTCTCTAATAACATGGAGGACCTCTCAGAGTTTGAAAGACTCGCTGAACGATGGTGGCGTAAGAAATTAGTTCTGCTACTCTCAATTTCATGTTTCTCTGTGGTGGGCTTCTTGTCTCCAGGCTCATTTACTGGAAGAGCTTTTCTTTTGTTCCCTACATGTGTACTGCAACAATGTTGAATTGTACTGCAAGAATGGCTCAAATACAAACTTGTTTTTTTTATTTCTAGTAATATCTGTTATTATATGTTATTATATAACTGTTCACTATTCTCATGCATCTGAGATGTCTAATCACAAAATTTCATTTTTGCTCTATCGAATTTCTTCAGTCTTCACCCACAGTCTTCACTCTTCATAACTCATAGATCTTATTTTACTGTAGATATCATAATGCACAGCACTCTAATAGAGAACACTTTTATAATTTTAATTTTTACTTTTTTAATTTAAAGAATGCTTTTAGTCTTTACAAACCCATATAATTTTTCTGTGTAACACAAACATTTTCAGTGAATAATTTTACAACATTAATAGCTAGCACAGAGCTATGTAAACATTCTTACTTTCTGTGCACAGAATACCCTTCTAAAAATGAGTGGCAAGTTTCAGAATTTTCATTTTTTGGTGAACTATTCCTTAAAAAAACAAAAATAGGAAAGCATTTGTTTCTGCTTCTGTACAAAGTGTATGAATAATTCATAAGATAAGCACTGAAGCAATTTATGATTGCTTGCCTTGTAAATAACTCACTGTTGCATTCCTTGGCACTGTAATTCACGACCACTCCCACAAATGCCTTAATACAATGTTAACCTGGGATTAAGTGAAGTGAGGAAAGTCTAAATGTGGCTAACATTCTCAGCATCCACAAAACAAACAGAGATACAACCACAGATGTTTCTTATTTGCTTCACAGCGTAGAGTTACTATGTTTATTTACTATAGTTGACAGCAAAATCCAGAAGGACTGCACATCAATGTCTTGTAGCATTTATTTAGCTCTCACATCCCTGTTGATCCACACAAACCAATGGGATTTGTGTGAAATATGACCCCATCTGTGGTGTAAGGCATGCATTTACTTTTCCCTAGACTGTTACAATGTTTTACATAATTTACTCTTAGTGTCATCTGCCAGTCATAATTTTTTTAATCTTCTGACCACTTTTTCCATGTGTCAAGGTCTCTAAGCATAAAACATAATATATTAAATATTTTTATTGACTGATGTGATGATCCATTTTTCATGTATGTATTTTATGCATGTTCCATAATGACATAAAAATCCATAAAAATCCATCTTCATAAATAAATTTTACATTTCAATTGTAGCATTTGGGTTTGTCGTAACGTGCATATTAGATACATGTCAAAGATGTAAGTAGTTGTAAGTTTTGACATTTGATAGGTACTAGGCAGTTGCATGGGTTCTGATTGGTTGCTATGTATCTATATCAGTCTATTAATCCATCCATTAAAATATCCACAGTATCTATTATGACCCCAAAACTGGCAATCTCTTATAGTGTCTCACAAGAGATTTTCATGTTATTCACACATTTGTGGTATATTGAATTGTCGCTATGAGTCCAGTCAGCAGTCAGATCACTGAACACATAGAAACAAGATACAAGCATCATATAAGGATACTTCAGCACCTTTGAGTAGACACAGCAGTTCTGCCAATACATATCCATATTCAGACCCAACCAACAGACCAAAGAGACACTGGAAAGATCATGGGCCAAATCCAAAACAAACACAAAAACCATATGTACTGTATACACATTACAGTGTGTGTGTGTGTTTGTGTGTGCAAGGTAATTACATCTGTATTAAAGCCAGTTTGTGTTGAACCTGAAAAATATAAGACCCTTTGGAAGTATAGTGTTCTGTCTGGAATCTCATGCTCGGGAAGAATTGGCAGATGTATTTCTGTGTTGCCTCCATCAGTCAGCACAAAGAAACCAAACAGAGAAAGTTATGCATTGTATGAGTCCTCAATGCTTGGGTGAAAAATGTTGTTAAAGGAAATATATTCTACAAAAACAAGTCAGAATTCTGGTTAATTAAAGTATACTGAAAATATAAAGGTATCTTTCTGATCATAATTAAACAAGATACACATACTCAAATATAACATATTTGAACATCATTTACAACACTGCATTGAATTTGAATAAGAGTGAAAGTGATTCTGTTTGACCCACTGATATTTGTATTATTGTGTTTGGCTAGTTTGGTCCATTTGTGCTATTCTTGTGCTTGGCTGTGTTTTGTATTCTGCCTGGAAAAGTTATTTAATCAGTAAGGAAGAGCCTCCATATATTTTCCCCTTCATCATGCCAACCTCTTCCTGATGCCGCTGTTACATCAAATCAACTCCTGCAGTTGTGCTTTTTTTAAAAAAAAATTGTAAAAATGTTAAAGTAACTAATGGCAGATGTTAATGTGATATAATAAAAAATATTTTACATGAATCCTTCATGTTAAATCCAATCCCATGGTACATTGTGACGAGCTCAGAAAAGAAAATCCATCAAAGATAATGTAAGCCGCATTACAAATAAAGGTATGCAATGTGCAATGTGAACCTCAATGTGCTTCTTGAGGCTCTATTAAAAGAAATGCCATAGGTATGACACACAGAGTTGCTTTCCATGCATAGGGTTCCAAATGACCTATGAGGGTTCATGACGATTAGGATGTTGCGGCAAAAGGAAGCTGCCTGCATTTGACAGAGGTGACACACTGTGTTTTGGAACAGAGCCACAGATTACGTTTGGCAAGCACACTGTTTTCAAAGTCCAAAACTGAGAGCTGAAGTTGTATATCAATGTCTAGTTGTTTAAAAAGCTGGACTTGCACGCCTCACGTGTCTGGGACTTTGGGCAATTGTTACTATGATCACATATGAGCCATTAGCTCATTCCATACATTTATACAAGATTTATAATTGAGAATTAGAGACAAGCTCAGTCTGTAAGATAGATCAGTGGTCACAGTCAATAATTTAATAAAATAATTTATAGAACAATTGCAGTAAATATCTAATGAGTGACTGTCAATCACTGAATCATACACATACAAGTATTTGAACATTAAAGCTTGCAGATGTACAAGCTCTGATTCACACATAATTACGCTCCAGAATATGTCAGATTGCGATTCATAACAGCACAAGTATGTATTGCATATTCAGCATTGCGAAGACCACTAAACTGGACATTTACATAAAATGTTTTCCTCCAGAATCAAGTCACCTACTATCATGCAGCTGTTTAAAATGAATATAACAAATTACTTGTTACTGTCATCATGTTTGAACTACATTCACTTCAAAGCAGCAACAGAATGTATTAATAACCAAAATGTAAAACTGAATTGCAGATAATTTCTCCATGGAGATGCAGTGAGGGGGTTGTTTTTGGTGTCAGTTGTCTTTGGTGCCAGAACACGTTCTGGACTCACCAGGCTTTAAAACCACAATGTTCTGGAATTAGTCATGTATAGAACTCTATCTTCTTTCCAGAGATGGTACATCTTTGTTTGTTTAAGTCAGTTATGCATAGTCGCCTCCTCAGTAAATTTCAGAATCTACTGTTTTTCGGAAGTCCTGGAAAGTTGAAGGGGAATAATAAATGAAAGGCTTACTAATAAAATGCAAAAGTTTTGGAGAATGCTTTACAGACAAAGCAAATACATCTATAAATGCTTGAGTGGAACAAGAGTGAAACAATGAAAAAACATTGTGTCAAAGTACCCTAAGCGGCAACATGTGTTTTCAATCGTGTCCTCTGGCTGTGATTTGCTAAGAGGTCCTGTGGGGTCAAGCATGTGCCTTAATTACCTTAAATTTTGCTTTAATAGGTCTTTCTGTGGAGCTTTGCTTCTACCTGATTGGACTGCTGACTCTAGAGGGAATGATTTGGAATGATGACGTATGCATTATCAACAGTGGAATGAGTGGAAGGAGACACATACTTCCATAGTGTAGTTCTGTAAGAACTCAGCTCAAATACATCCAAAAGTCCAGAGATCTGCCACTGTAGGGCTGTGTCTATAAAATGTACAGCAATGTGGTTGTCTTCTAGCCTATGATGGCTTTAAACATGCAGTCAATAAAGTTATAAATGCATGATTACATTAAGATGGAAATATATTTAAATGCCCAAAGTATACATGTGGTATCAATACATTTTCATTTAATTTGGTTTCACTTAAAGCATGTATAAATACAACCATACATAACAATGTGATTTAAGCACTGAATTTATCAGTAACTCATCTTACAGCATAAGCTTGTAATGTTTAACAGACATCACAACGTCACCTTGCTTTTACCTCACAGCTATTGGCTGTCACCATGTGTTTTTATCCTCTTATTTTTATAAGGTTCAGAGTTTCCCAACTGTCTGACACTCTTGCTGCTTGCTCCACTTTGCTGTCAATCCCACAGTCTCCACAATGATTGATGTAACACCACAGTCATGAGTTATTATGATTTGTGTAGAGCTTAAATAACCGCTCTATCTTCTAGTCTGCTTTATTACATTTATGCATTTGGCAGACACTTATACAAAGCGATTTACAGTGCATTCAAGTTATGCACGTTTTGTAAGTATGTGTGCTCCCCTGGGAACTGAACCCACAACCTCTGCGCTGCCCATAACCTCAGCAGTAGATTACTCATTAGCAGGTTGCAATTTTAGTTTAAGCTTATTTGATCATTTTCTGTATGTTTTATTGTCTGTTAAAACAGAAGCCCTGTAGTGTGATGTATTTTGTTGTTGCGGTATCTGAGGAAATCTTTGCATGCTCAAAGTTCCATTAGGATAATCAGACATAGAAGAAAAATGTTATTATTACTGTGTTATATATTTACATATTATGTAACAAATACAAATAAAAAAACTTTTATTTTTACACAATTTTAAAGCCCATTTTACTTTCATAATAAATAGAAAGAGGCACAGAAGTTTATCCATTGCAAATTGGGTCATCAAAAGTTGTTTCAGGTTATGTAAGTCAAAAGGAACTTTGTTTCATACACAAAGTGATTATATTTTGGATAAAGACAAACTGGATTGCAAAGACAAACATTTAATTTTCTTTGGAATAACATACACTAATGAATAGTTCACACTGTGACCAGAAGTATGCAATAATGAACAGGAACAGTTTTTATTTTGTGTGAAATTAGCTGGATAGTTGAAAATTTCTGTGCTGGGGTCCCAAATAACAGTCTGGGTTGCACAAGCCCAAAACGTCCAAATAGAAATTCCTTTTTTAGGAAGAAACCCATTGTATAATTTTCAAACTGACCATTAGCATTACAGACCACAGCACATTTTCTATTTGATTTTTTAAGCTGCACATTTTTCTTCTATAAACATACATGTCTGTTCAGTAATATGAACCCTCTGTATTTCTGTAATACAATGTTTAAATTATCGTTCAGCCACTGACTCAGTCCATCTGTTAGAAAGCTTTACAGGAAGTGTTTTTTCAGTTGAATGCTTTAATAATGTGAACTTAAATTAATTTTTTTTTTCAGAACTGACGCTGTTTAAGAGCTCTGGCTGATCTTAGTTGCAGAATCCCAGCATACCAGCAGAAAGGATTCTTTATGAACCATTCTGTCAGGAATTACAGCTTCTCTGAATATATTTAAAACCACAAGCCCTTTGAGAAGCCTTTGCTCAATGCCTCGAATGGTTTGTGTCTGCCTCTTTGAATGTCATGATCACTGGCTGAGGAATGGTGGGGTTATATCCAGCCATATAGACTAACCTTTAACACTCCTGAAATGGTATGAAGTAATGAATAACTTGTAAATGAGAGAATTGTGCAGTCCCTTATGTCCATGAGGTTAAAATGTGTTTTCATAAATATATTCATACAGCTTTCCATGAAGCGTGCTGGGGTTTTTTCCTGAATCAACAGTGTAATGCTGTTTATGGACAGTTTGATCATAGCACCTTTAGGCATTCAAGATCAACTGTGGACTGGTTAAAAAAAATTACATTGTCAAAAAAACAGTTGACCCAGTGCATGTTCAAACCTGGAGGGTAAAGACGTGTTGTGCCACGTTTGATATTTGAGATGTTTTGAGGCTGATGACAGTGTGCCAGGTTCGGATAGTGCTGTAACGAGGGGGATATTTTTACTAAAATAATTAAATGTTGGTCTGTTTTAGAAACAGAAAATTAATCTTGAGTTACATTTTCATTTTGCTGCAAGTCATTTTATAGGGCATGTCCCAATACCCACCCTTGCAGTTTGGGCCCCACTTGAGAGCACATGCACACTACAGGAACAAAGTGTGCAAGAACGTCCCAGGTCTAAAAAATTCTCAATGCTCAGTTCCCTTAACACACTAAATCCACTCAAACTCGAATACTTATCTGGGTGCCAACCAAACAACTTATCTTGACAAATTATCAACTTAAATACAAAATATTTTTTGTGTTTCTCAGAACAAAATACAAACAGGTTTGTAACATGCAGGTGAGTAAATGATCAAAGAATGTTCATTTTTGGGGGGCCTATCCTCTTTAAGTGTAATCCTCTTAAAGTAATGAAGTTCTACACACACTACTTGCCACTTGCAAATCTAGTCAAGTGGCATGTGCAAAGTCTGCAGGTGTGGGAATCTGGACAGGCCCATATATCCCTTTTAACTGCACTAGACACGTCAAGATTATCACCATCTTGTAATTAAAGTCAATCATAAAAAAGGTCTGAACATTAAATTAGCTGTTTGTTCTGAACAGTGAGACAAGCTTACAAGATTATCAAGCTTCAAAGGTTTAGTCAGGTTAATGGAATCAGATACTTAACAAAACAGGTGTGGTTGCAACTAAAGACATTAGGCCTTTGTCACAATATTGTCACACTGGACTGTCGGGAGGTGACTGCTGTAATTTGTGTATGAAACAGCGCCCTCTCGTGGTTGACTGTAATCATAATAAATCTTTGCTGGACAGGCATTGCCCTCTTGTGGGCATCAATAAATATGCTTTGATAAAGGTTAATGGCACAAGCCCGCTGGGGAAAAAATAATAATGCTGAAGTCTGAACTGACTCCCTTAGGAGCCACATGAAAAGCAACCCCAGAGTGTATTTCTCTCCCAAACACTATCACCGCTTAAAAGCTCCAAAATCAGATAAACTGCAGGAAATATAATTTAATTTTCATGTCCTAGATATCAAGACATTGTTTATTTCACCACTGGATTTTATGCTTAGTGTCTGATTTGAATTTAATTTAAGGTTATGGGTTTTGTTCCCAGAGAACACATCGTCTGATAGAAATATATACACCAGATGTACTATAAGAGTCTCTGGGTAAAAATCTCTGCCCAATACATAGTCTTAATAAATAAATGTACTCTTGAGACTAAAGTACTGGAGGAAAAAGTATGAAAAGTATGACATTTTGAGACATAACACCCTGGATTGTGCCATTACTTTTCTCAGCCATCAAACTTGGCAGATGATAAAATGAACAAAAAAATCCCATAAATTTAAATTGAACTAGGTATCCAAGCCATATCTAGAAATGAGAATATTAAGGAGAGTTGGGGGTGTGCTATTTTGGTATAGACCTGTAAGCCTGTAATTACCCTGAACTCAAGCAGCCACATAGCAATGTGTTAAAACACTCAGAACTCCTTAGCAACAGCATAGCAACAAGCTATAAAACTCTCTGAACATCTTAGCAACTGCATAGTAATGCCCTGGCAACTATGCAGAACACTTTAACATTGAGTTTTGCACAGGCAAGCACTACTTGTTACTGTAAACTGTAAAATCCTTGATTATGCACTATGGCTGTATCAACTAAGAATGAACACATCTAAGCCAATGTAATTGCAAAGATTTTTGACATTTTTAACAAAACGCAACAGTCTATTCAGTCTGTTTGGAGGATGTAATAACTTCAACATGTAGGGAACACTACATTTAAAAAGAATATGTGAAATGTGTGTTATAAAAAAAAGCAGACGCAGAATGCGATTGTGTCACGGCAACCACCAGGCATGCGCAGTGCCAGAACTCTGCCTCAAACCCTCTCTCTCTCTTCTGTGCAATCATACAATAACAGTGCTCCAAAAAATCGTGCTCACCATAGCAACATCAGAGGAACATAAAACACTTCGTAATCTATATCACAGGCACTGGAAAGACCGGACCTACATGGTATGGCACACAGAGAAGAGGCAGAGATCTGTTTAACACCCCACACTGTAGAGATGCACCGCTTCTTGGACTAATTGGCACTTAGAGGTAACTTCTGTTTCCTTTCCAGAAAACTGACTTGGATGGATCTTCAAAATCACAAGCTTATCTCTGGTAATGTGTGTTTAAATTGTTGATTAGAATTCACAAGAAATTATGTAATGCTCTTACAAACTCATAATTGTGCAATTCAAAATGTTTCATTTTTGGCTTATACTCGATGTCAATAAAAAGGGCAAAAATAACCACATCTCATTTGATGTCTAACTGTTGATGTCCCTTAGCAGCAGTGCATATAAATGTAGTTTGTTGTTAATGTAAATGTTTTTAAGAGATAATTTGATCTGATAAATGGAAGCACGGAGGCAGGGGCTGGAGGCGGCTGTCCGCCCACAAACTCACAAACTCCCAGGACATGACAGGCTGTGCATGCCTCCAGATCTCCAATGCATTACAGCTCAGCTTGGCACAGAGACATACATATGCTGCAAAAAAATTAGACTTTAGGAAACTGTGATCTTTTTAAACATCTCTTGCCATCCAAATATATGAGTGAATGTAGAATCTACAGTAACTGCCGATGAAAAAAATATTTAATTTGATTTTAAAACATTCTTGGTCAACTTTTTGGTACTGTGTAAAATAACAGTGTTTTGAACAAAGCACTGTTACTTTTCTGTGTAATTTAACACACTGTATGATAAGAATTGAAGGCAGAACCTGACAAGCACCACTGTATCACAGAGACATAGAACCAATAACACCCAGCACAGCATTAAAAGCACATAGAACATTTAAAACTTTAAATATTTGTCATATGTTGTTTAAACATCATCAGAATTCTTCCATCAGTTTATTCACTGAATTGCTCTTAATACTGCCAGATATGTTAATGAAACCCTCTTAAAACGTAATCGCAGCCACTGTTACCATGGTGACCATTTCTCTAGATAAAATTTTAGATAGATGGCATTTTGGAGCAATTGGTACAATAATTTGATCATTTAAGGAACCACTCCAATGTTTTACAAAAGCTCGGTTTTATCACACATATAACTTGAGGTAAGTCAGAAAACGGACTGATTCAGTGAGGTAGCAGAACTGGCCAAGAAACTTCCAACTGCTGTAAAGTTTTACCACCCCCTGGTGGAATGAGTGAAATTAGCCAATAACTAATTTGTGCGACTGTGCATTCTCTATAAATTGTAGGCCTTACTAGCTGCCAGTGAAATTACAAGGAAAAACAGTCTAATTATTTTATGTAACTTTACACTGTGACCTTTTTCTCCACAGATTGTCCTCCTACCATGTCCAGTGCAGGCCCAGAGGTACAGTGGAGGTGGCTGGAGCTTCATGACTCTGTGTCCATGGGTTCTGTGGAGAGGAGGGTCCGGACCGTTACAGGGACCAGACAGTGGAGGATCCATCGTCGGCCCAAACCCAGACACACTGTCTTGGATGAGCGCAGGCTCCATTATGCTGCTTGGGAAGGCTGTCTGGAGCAAGTCAAGGCCATGCTGGATCATGGAGTTCCAGCTAACTGCCAGTTAGTGCCCTATAACCTCTGAAATGGGGTCCTATTCTACACTTTGTGTTATTTTTGCTATAAGGGCTTTTGTACTTTGATGCAGAGACAACTTTGTACAGTTTTTGCAGGTTGATTTGCCTGGCAAAACACAGTTTTTTGTGGCCATATGAATTTTCGCTCTGTTTGTGCATTCTGACCAGCCCAGCACAGCATGTACTGAGGTGTAATATGCTGCCTCAGTTTTTTCTGTTGGTTCATAATGTAATCACAGACAGACTTAATGATTGTGAGATTAGACAGTATTGTATATATATAAATATTTACTGTCATATGGTAGTAACAGAAGGTCATAATGTTCAACAGGCACAGCTTTAGCAGTAAAAACAGTTTTAACAGGAACAAGTACTGCATTAATCCAAAAATAAATATGCAGACATATTTTTGCTGGCTGTGTTGTTTTGTTCTTCCAGGGACCCGTATGGTTGGACAGCTGTCCACCACGCCTCTTTTAAAGGTCATCTTACCTTGATCCAGTTCCTGTTGCAAACAGGCCAGGTGGTAGTAAATTGCCAGGATTTATTTAACTGCACCCCTCTGCACCGCTCCTGCAGTGCAGGAAATCCAGAGACCACAGAGTTTCTCCTCCAGAAAGGGGCATCACACGAAGTAAGGTCCTGCTCTGGCCAGACACCCCTTCACCTAGCTACAGCCAACGGACACCTGGGCACAGCTCGCGTTCTGCTCCAGCACTTGGCTTCACCAAATGCTCAGGACTTTCATAAGTGGACACCCCTACACTGGGCGGTTTTTGGGGGATGGGGGGATGTGGTGGAGCTCCTGCTGGATAATGGGGCAGATGTGGAGGGTGGAAAAGGTGTAGGGATGAGCCCGCTGCAGTTGGCGGTGCTTGTGGGGAATGAGGCAGGGGTGAGACTGCTGCTTCACAGAGGTGCAGATGCTAATACAAGGGGACCTAATGGGCGGACAGCCTTGCACCTGTGTGCCTGCTCTGGAGACAAGAAGGTTAGTGCAGGACTAATAGTGATCACCCAGCAAGAATGAAAATATATTATTGAGGTACTAACATATGGTATGATGTGGTTGTGTATTCATGCCTGTGCTTTCTCAACACCTATAAATGAAGCATGCAATCAATTATGCGCAATGTTTGGGGTAATGCATGTTATGTAAGTCTTGTATAGCCAGACATTTTACAATTAAAATAAAGACTGGTCCACATTTTCCTGGCCAAGAACCACTCACTTCTACAGGCCCATTAACCCAGCAATAAAGCAGTAAGTGATGCAATAATGTAACCTGTTATATTTAAAAGTCTCATTCCCCAGCACCAATTATTCGATTATTGAATCTTATGAATTTTCTTTCCAAAGCACCTCTAAACTGTAATCTGTATACATGAAGATTTCTATTAATATCCAAATACATTTATCAAATCAGCTCTATTCCTGCAGCATAACTTTCATGTGCCAAGACTGTAAATTCAAGGCCTTGGTTCCTTTTTGGCAGTATGCTGTCAAAGTCACGCCAGCTGCACACTGTGAAGCAGATGGCATTTGGGTGGGTGAAGGGCACTGTTCCTGTCACCACTTTAATCTTCTTTTCTTTTTGTCTGTTTTTTCCAAACCATGTCTTCTGTCCACCATGCTACCTCATAGATCCTCCAGCATCTGTTAACAGGGGGGGCCAAGGTTGACATTAGGGATGGAGATGTAGCATCTCCACTGCACCTGGCTGCCCGCAGTGGATCCAGGGCTGTGGTGCACTTGCTGATTCTGAATGGTTCAGGACTTGAAGACAGGGACAACCTCAAAATGACACCACTACATTACTCATCACTCAGGGACAACGTTGAGGCTGCCAAGCTCTTGCTGCACTATGGGGCAGATGTGAATGCCACAGAGAGGTTGGGACAGACACCACTGCACCTGGCTTCTGAGAGAGGACACTCCAAGGTGTGTTGATTGAATCTATGCCTATGTCTGTGTCTTATGCCTATGTTACCCAGAAATGTTGAGCTTTAACGAATAGTAGTCATCATAATCATGTACTCATGTTGTTCCAAACCTATATTCTTCTGTCAAGCACAAAATTAGATGTTTTGTGTAATAATCAAGTGCTCTTTTTATTTCAATGAAGTAACATAGTTACCACTGACTGTTAAACTCCAAAAAGCACAATAGCTGTAGCGCCTCATTTACATGTAGAGTACTGAATTCAATTCACAATACATGTAAGCCTGCTGTGTTGAAACTGGTTACAACAAAAATGACACACATCTGAATTTGAACTTAAATCTTAATCTGTTGCTTAAATCTCAATCTATCACACAAAGCTTACTCATATGATTTCAGAAAACCCTGAGTGTAACACACAGGAGGGAAAGCAAGAGACGGCAGAGGTTTTGTTTATGCTTCTTACCACAGGAGACTTCTTTTCCACAAGTCACTAAATACAGGTCGGTTTTTTTGTTATTCAATTCAAAGGTACTCAAGGTTCTGCTAGACAAAGGTGCTGATCCCTTTGTAAGGAGTAGCTGGAGAGAGACAGCTGAGGATGTTGCAAGGACACACAATCATCCCTGTATTCTTCAGCTCCTTCAGCAACACCAGTGGAGAGCTCAGACCCAGGATGCCAAAGAGAAGAAATGACAGTGAAATATACGGCAGTCCTCCAATTTGACTAGACAAGCAATGTTCTAAGAATGGACATTTATAACAGCATTGGGACATTTGACTGTATCTGCTCTTACCCTCAAAGACCATTTGCAATGGTAACCAGAATTTTTGCAGAAATCCAACCGTAAAATTTCAGTGTAATTATAATAGCAGAAACTGCAGTGCCTTTGGTATTCCAACAGAAAGTACAGAAATTTTGTAAAGGTCTATATAACAATTAAACCATTTTCAACATTTAGACCCTGAACTGAAATTTCTTCCAAAGTAGCTATAATTTAACTTCTATAGTCTGTTATTGCTTTTCAGTCACTTGATGTTGTGTTGATGTAGTTACACTAGGGGTACTACCTTAGGAGACCAATCAATCTGCTTCTTATTTTTAAGGACAATTTTTATTGCCATTTTCTAATAAGCACCAATAGGAATTGGGGAGTAGGATTTGCATGCCAGTGTCACATCTTTTCCAAGGTCGTGGAGGCTGCTCTCTCCCCCTTGAGGAAGAGAGGCATACGTGTTCTCAACTACCTTGATGACTTGCTTATCTTGGCCCACTTTCAAAAACAGTTGTGTGCACACAGGGCCTTGGTTCCCAACCATGTAGACCATTGGGGTTTCGGGTTAACAGGATCTGTGCTGTCTTTCCTACATGAGAGGTTGGAGAGACAGCTGTCTGCCTCCACCCTGAAGGTGTATGAGGCTTCTATCGCAACACATCACATTACACTGGATGGAAAATCCTTAGGAAGGCACAATCTGATAATCAGATTCCGCAGAGGTGCTAGGAGGTTGAATCCTCCAAGGACACGTCTATTACCCTTCTGAGATCTTTACATGGTCCTTGTGACCCTTATATTCCTCCCTTTGAGTCCCTGAAGTCAGTTAAGCTTAGTGCTCTCAGAGGCACCAGCCTTCTCCCTGCTGTGTCCAGTACGTGCTTTGCGGATTTACCTGGACCACACACAGTTGGGAAGATCTGAGCAGTTCTTTGTCTGTTTGATCATGAATGCCATTCTGCTGGCTTACCGATTGCAGGGCGTGTTACATAGATGTATGTTTACACTAAACTAGAGGAAAAGCCTCATCTTTGCCCTTGCAAAACAAACCCCTTTAGCAGACATCTGTAGAGCTGCAGACTGGGTGCATTTAAGGTTATGGATTCCATGATGATTCCATGATAGATTCCATGACGACTTTCATGATGAGTCCCATGCACTACATCGACACAACAGAAATGTGGAGGGAACGAGATGTTGTGGCCCTCCTGCCACAACCAATGACAGCTGGGTACGTCTCAGTTCCTCAGCCCAAACCTAAATGAGAGGTGCACACCACAGCCCTTTTATACCTGGATATCCAGGACAGAGACTGGCATGCAAATTCCATTCACAAATTCCTATTGGCACTGTGATTAAGGCCAATTTTCATTGCCGTTTTCTAATAAGAAGCAATCTAATAAGAGTGATTGGTCTCCCAAGGTTGAATCCTGTCACTACATTAACACAACGTCATGCTCCCTCCATCAGAGAACGGAGGTTACACACATAACCAAGACTTTTCTCGTAATAGAAAGCTGCAAAAATTATGTATTTTTGTAGGCAAAACCCAGAAACAAGCTGAGCAAGGTTTATTTCTGTGATAATCCAAAAGCCTACAGAAAAATCCCATTGACTTTTTTCTTAAGAAATCCCACTTCCGGGTCCAAACACTCTATCAAATTCCATTAGCAAACAACAAACAATGTTTGTTGTTTGGCAACAAACAAATACACTTATGATGTGATATTAAATTAACGATAAAAATCACGATCCTAACCTTTATCTCCATACCGACATTGCAGATGTTCAGACAGTGAATCTTTTTTACGAATCACTAAATATTTGTCTTGGACCCCCTGAGCCCATAAACAGCTGCTGAGATAGTAGTCTTACTCGAAACAAGAGGATGTTAGGAAGCGCAAGTGTAATTCTTTATGTCACAACTTAAGCGGATTGACAGTTGCCCTCACGTCATGAACACGATGGGCGTCTTTGAAACGGTGCCTCACAAAGCTTTAAAGCTTTTGTGGGTCTTTTGTTTCAACCTATGCTTCGTATCTCTTATTAAAGAAATTGGGAAAAATAACTATACTGTAACTTATACAGTTACACGTGTTGAACCGACAGATGTCAGCCCGCGGCGCTTCGAGAACATGAATCATTTTGCAATGATCCGAGGCTTCGTTTCTCATGCGGTTTGATATGTACAATGCACCGATTTCCTTTTTCTGAGTTCCTGTCATTGACGTCATTGGGCCTTCCCGTTATAATTATGTATAATTAGTAAAATCATAAAATAAACACACAAATCATATACTGACTCATATACTTTAATAATTACTGATGAAACATTACGTTGTCCCGTGGGATAAGGTGTAATATTTTATGTGTTTCTGTGTTATACGAAAACAAAATGTAATTTATGCGGTTTAACAATCGCGGATGTATACAAAATATTGTCCGCAAAACCAAGTTTACGTCACACTACCGTTCCTTCTTACAGAAATAGAAACATGTGGAAGTGCCATTTTTTTTAGTTCGAAATGACTAGACGAAGTTACGCCTATAGGAGCTACGACAAGGTTTTAATCCACTTGGTACAAATGGTTTAGACAAAGTTTTATGATACCTTTCATAACCTCTCTTTCCTTTATCATCCCAGTATATCTAGCAGGATTAAATAAAATTAAAAATACAGGAAAACAAGATGATGTTGCAAACCTTTATAATTGGTAACACTCTTTTAACACACCATTGGATAAAGACACAGCGATGCTAAGGCGATTGGTTTGTTTTATCACATGACACACCTCTGCACCAATCAGCGATTAGACTCAAAGATTGGGTGTGCTCCAGTGTTATGTGCTGCTGTCCGCTCTGTTATGAATCGATTTCTATGTACTAGTCTAGATTATCCTCGGCAGGCACCGACGGCAGCGATTATGGAGGCATCGACAGCCACCAGTCTTGCCACAAATGTGCCCGTTAATAGCGAGGGCATATTAATCGGTGATAAAATTTATTCCGAAGTCTTTCTCACCATAGATAATTCTTTAATCCCAGAGGAAAAGCTCTCCCCGACTCCGTCTATGCAGGATGGCCTAGACCTGCACACCGAGACCGGCCTACGGATCCTGGGCTGCGAGCTTATCCAGTCCGCCGGAATCCTGCTACGCCTGCCGCAGGTAAATATACCCACCATTTGGATTAACAGAACAAGTACGATTCTATATTAAATTGCTGTCGAATGTATATTGTTGACAGTTTGTCTAAATCAGTTGTGTTGAGTGGTGACGTTAGCGGATAAATGACTTTAAACAAAACGCTCATACAGACTGACAGGGTTTATTTTACACAAACTGTGTGTTTCTTTTAGTTCATAAAGCAAATACTAATTGCTACGTGCCAGTTATCTGTACGTCGTTGTTTTATCTGTTTGGCTAGACAAAAACAAAATGGCGGCAGTTGATGTTGAAATAAAAACAGAAGTGTTGATGAAAGATCTTTTCTGATCGCTGTTCTGCATTTTAGGTTGCCATGGCGACTGGACAAGTGCTTTTCCATCGCTTCTTCTACTCGAAGTCTTTCGTTAAACACAGTTTTGAGGTAAGAGACCAGATCGTATGGGTGCGCAATGGCGGATAGCGGCCATGTTGTTTGTGTGGCTGAAAATGCATTTAGTCAGATTATAACCACAGCGCAGCAATGTATCGTTTCGTATAAAATAACTGTATGTGTCATTCATTCTTAGGATAGATGAGAGGGCTGTTTTGGTGAGATATCTAGCTAGATAGAATTTCAGCACGTCATGGTCTTGTTCAATACGTTTTTGTGTAAATTAAATTACGTGTATTTTAATATAATGTAATGATAGTAAACAAGATATACAAACCAATTAGCAGAAAGCAATACTTAAAAAGTACATAGATCGTAATCGTAACAGATAAATATTTGATCGAATAATGAAACACTTAAAATACAATTGTAAAATATAAAAACAGTTTGAAAACCGACAAAATGTCATTATTATGTTTGATTCTTGTTTTAATTGATGATTTTGACCTGAGTGTAGCGTTTCTAATAGCTTTCTCTGCCTTCTGCCCCTCTCTTTAGATTGTTGCCATGGCCTGTGTTAATCTGGCCTCAAAGATTGAAGAAGCCCCTCGACGAATAAGAGACGTCATCAACGTCTTTCATCATTTAAGGCAACTTCGAGGCAAAAGGTAAGCATGGGGCATTTTCTCAGGTCTTCTGTCACGTTTCCACTGTTTGTTACCGAACAACCTCCCACCTTAACTGATATGATTATTTCGTTTCAATAACATTTAATGTCATCACCTCAAATTGTAAATTATTCAGGTGTACTTAAACATTAACTGTGAGTAGTATGTGCACTTCTGTTTGTTGTTAATATGATGTCTTAATTTGATTGCCATTTTGTTTGCTTTATGTATTCTAAACCATTTTAAAGCTTTTCAGTTTCTTCATCAGTCATAATTGGTAGTAACAGCAGGATATAGTCCTCTGCTTACTGCTTACCTGAGCAAGTAAAATACATTCAAACTGCTTAAAAGCTTAATCTGATCAGTTAAAAAAAACAATTGGGTTAAACTATTGGAATTATTGGCTAGTTTGTATCTTTTTTCAGAGTATATTAGAAAACAAACTAAAAAAGAGGATAACAAAGGAAAACTTGTTCATTTTAAACCAAGGCCGCGGTATTAACTTGAATTCTTTTTTCCCTTGCAACCAACTAACAGCGACCAGCTACATTTACCAATGCCTGGGTGATGTGGAATGGTACGTAGAGATGAAGCAGTCGGCATGGCAACAGTGAGCGAGGTGTCGCTTCCCCCCCTCCCCTGGGAGAAGCCAGTGGTCTGAAAGCGGTCACTGGGAAATCGGGGACCGACAGGTTGGCCGCTGGTCCGAAGCGTCTGGGTGACTCCTGTATCTCAGTTTAAGCTTTTTTATTTCTGCCAGAACAGGTGATGAACCAAACTTTAATTTTATTAGAAAGAAAGACATCTCACACCACGTCATAGCTGCTACAGAAATATCACACCCAGCACACCCAGAACTAATATCTCTGGAATGTTTACATAAAAGGGTGGTAAGGTTACATGCTGAGAACATGCTGTTTTTAGGGCACTCCCTAAACTCAGAATTAATTAAAATTGAGGGTTTAGATCTTTTCTATAGTCACAATTAAATATGAATATATATATATATATAATATTTTTGACATGTCGTTGATACAGTATGTTAGTGCTGTGGTGTTGATCATGTTTGTTGATGTTTATATTCAGCCTCAGAAAGCTCTTACCCAGTTGTTTAGTCTGGATTTTACTCAATGTTATTTTAGTTAATAAAATTTGATGTTGTTTTGTAAAATCATCCTGCTTTTGTGAATATTCCAGTGTAAATGAATACAATTCAATAATTATTATATTTAGTAAAATATAAAAAGTAACTATAGTTTCTCTATTGCATATCTGAAAAAATGACATTTTAAAAATAATATTGAAGTTAGAAAGCAGACAGGTTTCTTTATGTCCTGTAAAGAGTCTTTAAATGGCAGTTGTTTGGTACAATGTAAACAGTTTTTCTTCTTTACTCTGTGAGAAGTCAGTATTTTTTTGGGGTTGTAGGATGAAGGTTCGTGTTGATTGGTTTTTGGTTGATCAATATTTTCCCACCATTTTGGTTTGGATTGCAGTTTTTCTGTTTGTGTGATGATGAAGGTGGATTTAAATGTTGTTTACGTAGCTACCTCGGAGCACATCTCCAAACCTGTGTGTGCTTTGGGGTAATTAAAGCCAGGTGACTCAGAGATGTGACTCAGTGAGTACGTCACAAGCTTATTCTGAAGATATTGTTGGGAAGATGGGCTCATGTCTCTTCTATGGTTTAGGCAGCATTATACAGAGACAGATGGTCAGCATTTGTTGTTTGCTAATATTGTGTTTCGGTGAAATTTCATTTCATCTTTAGGATTGACTTGGTTAGTGCTTTTTGATTTTGTTTATAATTTATATTTATAGCATTACAATTTTCTTTTCTGTTGAAGCTATGATGTGGTGAGAGGTGAAGTATTTTTTCCAACAGTCACTTGTGGCAGTTAAAAGTCTTACACTGAAACTACAGGAGTCGAAATACACTGGACCTGTTGCCTTTAGTTGGTTGAAAGGGAAAAGAATAATTTTGAATTGAAAATGAAGCAAACACAAGGCACTTTCATTGTCTTGAGTAGTGTTTGGGTCGGGGAAACAATTTTATTTTTATTCCTTCATAAATCAGGAGTCCAAGCCCATTGATACTTGATCAGAACTACATAAACACCAAAAACCAGGTGATCAAAGCCGAACGGCGCGTGCTGAAGGAGCTCGGCTTCTGCGTGCACGTCAAACACCCTCACAAGGTATGTCCACTCTCCTATTTGCTGCTTTTAATGGTTATTTGTACTGTAAGTTCTGGCTGAAAGAAAATGGGAAGCCTAACATGCAGTTCTGTTTGTTTTCTAGATTATAGTTATGTACCTACAAGTCCTTGAATGTGAGAAGAACCAAATGTTGGTCCAGACTGCCTGGTGAGTAAATGGGTATCTTCCATTTGGGGTCTAGACACTACAGTGTAATTAACCCAGTAATGATCCCTCTGCCTCTGTTATGTAACTTCCTGTCCTCTCATCTGGTGGATGGATTTATTCTTGGCTGTTGCGTGTTTGTGTGTGTCTTCTTTTTAATCTCTTGTTCATGGCTGTAATTTCTTAAAGAAAATGGAGAGCTTAGTTTAACTCTGTCCTTTTCTCTACTCTTTGATTAAAGGGTAGTCCATGATGGTAAGTGTCATAAAGAACCTCTGAACTCTGCTCCTTCAACCACATGACCTCAGGAATCTCCCCCCATTGGCTGCCCTTCTCGAGACAGCCAATCCAGTGAGAGCTCTCTGCCCGAGAATCACTGAAGGGGGCCTTTCCCAGCTGCCAGCAGCATCTTGTTTTCTTGGGGTTGTCCAAAAGGATTTGTATTTTTGGTTTGGCTTTGTCTCAAGTTTTATCTCTCTCTCTCCTTCTACTTTTTGGTTTCTCATTTCAAAGGTAGTTTAAAAGCCTGAATATTTGCACTTCATTGAACCATCTCTAACACTAGATCTCTCAACTAGATTATATTAGATGCAGGTAGTTTTCTTTAAATTATGAGTGGTATGGTGTAGATTTTATGTAGTCAGTTTAATTTTGTCTTTTAAGAATGGTTTTACACTGACTCTCCCCTGCTGAGTCTACGACTTCCATGCGAATACAATGTTTCAAAGACCCCATGAAATTAAAAAGGAGTTATGTTTCTCTTAGTATATGCCTCAGCCTTGAGCCCATCTGTTTACTGAGAACTCTAACAAAATGAACTCTCATCCTGGAAAATTTATTGAAAATTATGACTTATCTTGGATGTCGCATATACAAATACTTAGCTAATAAAATGCACTCTAGAATGAGAATGCAAATATATGTATATGTAATATGTATGTGCAAGTAATTAGTAGTTTTCAGTAATTTGAAATTAATTACTTCCCTCTTTAGTATGTTCCACTCCAGCTCTCTGTTTTAGTAAGAAATGCATTATCATGGGAAAAAATTTCATTGGGTCTTTAAGGACTGCTGTATATAGTAGAACCTGGGGTCTTTGTATTCCAGCATAATATACGTCAATGTAGGTTTGCCTTATTGCTTTATTTGTGACGATGACAAGCAGAAGTTTGGGTCCACACTGTTTTCGACATCCCATACCTGGCAGTCACCGAATTGAAGTCAAAAGATTTTTGTCTGTCCGCAAGTCTACTCTCTAGACTAGCCATCTAGTCTAATGCTGGAGGAAATGCATATTTGTATATTCCCAGCTGCTTTTCAAATGGCATCTCGCATTTGACTGATCACCATGCGCCATGCATGCTATTCTGTGTCATGTTTTGCATGCAGTCATCTGTGCTACGTCCCCACTGCCTTTAGTTTTCTTAATTTTTACACTCTCATGCTTTTGGTGGGAATTTAAGCTATTATTTCATGACGGTACTGATTCCAGAGTCTTTGGGACAATGGATGGAATTCATCCTTTTGTTATAGTAAATTGCAGAAATTTTGCATGCAAACAAGGAAACATCTGTTTTGTATTTGACAAACCTCCCCTTCCTCCATCCCACAAGCTTGTCCATGTGCACAGGTGTACACCGAACATGTACATGTGCCTGTCTACATCGCATGCATGCCTTAACACTGGTATAGAATATCTGAGGAACATGAGACAGAGAAAAAAGGACAAAGTTAAACTCAAGTCTCCATGTATTTGTTTGGTTTTTCTGCATCATGTAAGAAGCCTCTTACATTAAAGGGAAATTTCCATATCAGCCCGCACAGGGAAATTGCAACATTGTGGTTCAACTCTTTGTTGCAGGAACTACATGAACGACAGCCTTCGTACTAACGTGTTTGTGAGATTTCAAGCCGAGACCATTGCCTGTGCCTGCATTTACCTCGCCGCACGAGTGCTGCAGGTACAAGTTTATTCTCTGTCCTAGATTGCCCCTACTTTGTTTGAGCAGCAATGTTCATACCTCATTTTCTGTCCTATAATTACTCTCTTTTTCTCTTAGATACCGCTACCTGCTCGGCCACACTGGTATCTGCTGTTTGGTGCTACAGAAGAGGAGATCAAAGATATCTGTACAACCACTCTGAAACTTTACACCAGAAAGAAGGTGAGACACATTTGACATCACTGCCTTTTGATTTAATTAGTGGTGCTTGCTCAGACCAGCAACTCATATTTGCTTATTGTCACCTTAAAGAGTGCTGTTACTTTACTAAGTGATCATATTAAGTAACCTGACAGATGTTAAAAGTTGTGTGATTAGCCATATATTGAAGGAAAAATAAAGTCATTGTGATCGTTAACTTTTTCTTCCATTGTTGCGTTATTTCCCTATAGCCAAATTATGAAATGCTGGAGAAGGAGGTGGACAAGCGGAAGGTGGCACTGCAGGAAGCCAAACTAAAGGCCAAAGGGTTGAATCCTGATGGCACTCCTGCTCTCTCCACACTGGGTGGATTCTCTCCTGGATCCAAACCCTGTAAGCTGTCAGCCTCATCGCTTTACTATACTACAGCATTTTCAGCTATAGTCAACTTGTTCTTTAAGTTTTGTTCATTCATCTGTCTCTCTGAAAACTGACAAATAATAAAAGCTTCATCATTTTTGTCAGGTTCGCCTAATATAATGAAGGCAGATGAGAAGTCTCCAAACCCTCAAACACTTAAGGCCGTAAAAAAGGAACCAGAAGATCGGCCTCAGGGCTCCAAGAGCCCACACAACGGGTGAGACACTCCCAAAACCCAAAAAGTATTTTATTAAAAAAAGAGAACTTTTGAATTGAGCATAATTTTTGTCCTTTCCTCAGACTCAGGAAAGATGGTAAACTAGGTCGGAACAGCAGGAGTGCGAGTCGTTCTCATTCCAGAACAGGATCCAGGTCCAGATCACGTTCTCCCAGACGACAGTAAGTATTTTCTACACTTCACTGCTTTGCTTGTCTGTGATTGGTTGTGTAGCTAATGTTAGTATCTATACTAAATTCCTGCCTCTTGCTTCAGTTACAATAACAGACGCAGCCACTCAGGCACCTACAGCTCTCGTTCTCAAAGTCCCTCTCACAGTCGTAGCCCATCTCCACGGCGACACACCAACCACGGCCCTCCATCTCCACTCCTGCCACACTTGAAATCAAAACAGCGCTCAGAAGATTTGCACCCACACAGCCGGCATGGTCACAAGAGGAAACGCTCACGCAGCCGCTCTCGCTCCTCCAGCAAGACCCGTGAGCGGGATCGGGAGCGTGCGCGAGAGAGAGAGCGAGACAGAGGTTCCTCAGAGCTGGCCAAGAAGCACAAGCATGAACGCAGCAGCCACCACCGTGAGCGGCGAGAACGATCACGCTCGTATGAACGCTCTCACAAAAGTAAACACCACAGCAGCAGCCATTCAAGCCACAGTCGTCATAGACGCTGAATGCCCCTTCCTCCATTTTGTAATTTCTATGAGGCTGCTGCCACGTCTGTCTGATTGAAGCGCTACTAGTTTATTTTACTTATTTTGATTTCCTTTGGGTTATTTTGCTGTTTTAGTTTTAAATGTTAAAGGTTAAGGAAATAAATATTTACAGTGTAAAGATGGAT
Source organism: Chromobotia macracanthus (assembly GCA_036877525.1). Taxonomy (NCBI): domain Eukaryota; kingdom Metazoa; phylum Chordata; class Actinopteri; order Cypriniformes; family Botiidae; genus Chromobotia; species Chromobotia macracanthus. The sequence continues at coordinate 6,407,295 of JAZGTH010000018.1, read as the reverse complement.
GTTTACAAGTCGATGTAATATGGGAAATGCTTTGATTTATAAAAGCAACCTTTTTCAAAAGGTCGGAAGATTACTAGTTACAGAATAAATGGAAAATGTTTTCAGGAAAGACATCAACTCTTTGCACATTTATAGGAATAATTAAGATTCTGTACTAGTGAAAGAAAATTGGTTTCCCTGAAAATCATATTTTCATAATTTTTTTTTACAGTTGGAGACTGTTGGAGGATGCAGACTTTTTTGATCATGGTGACTGTTTCACTGTTTATTAGTCTGCACGTATTCACATATGATTTTTACTCAATAAAAGTGACTTATTCCTACTGTCAATTGTTGTTTTTCACTTCATTGAAAAGCTTTGGATTCATTGAAAATCTAAAAATAAATTTCCAAACCAGATTTGTTGTTTGTGTTTTTTAATCAGTTCAATAATCAATAATTGTACTGTGTTAATGTGTCCTTTTATTTATTATTTAAGTGAAAATTACTGGCATAGAAGATATACAGAGGTACTTTAATCACAAAAGTAAATGCTGGTTTTAAAAATAGATGAAACAAGCAGAAAGAAATTGTGCAAATAGTACAATCTTTACAAATGTTGGCATCGTTTAATTATGTACGAACGAATGAAACTAAATGAGTAATAGTTCATAAGTACGTCTACTTGGGAATAAGAAGGTGTACTTACAGTATGAAGTGTTTCTGGGGACTTTTATTTTGACAGTCTGTGTGGGAGTTCCGGGTAGGACTGCGTTGCCGTGTGTGCGATATGGAGATGCGGTGTTTATCACTTCTGTTGCTCTGTGTGTTGTCTGTGTATCATGCTACAGCAGACAATGGCAGCGTTAAAAAGATGCAGTACACCGGAATGCCGCTTCTGAAGTTTCAGATGTGGTGAGCAAACAGAGTTTGGATGTTTCCGTTTCCTGTCAGTGCGCGTGTTGTTGGGTGTTATGATTTGTTTACACAGCAACTTTCACCCTCTCAAAATGTTTTCTCCTTCGCTGCTAAACCTTTTTAATCCGTAAATATATTAAAATAGGATTAAAGGGGATTTTATACGTTTTAGACAAGGGCTTTGCATCTGAAACCCTAATAGGGGAGAAATAAAACTCCCTTGAAACGCTTATGCTTATGCTTGGTAATAAGATTATTAGTACTGAATGGTCTTCATATTTAAGTATCATTGTGTAGTATAAACCTTGGTGATTGTTGTTTTGTTAATTACTGTGAATATCTTATTTTAAACAGATCTAAACAGATCTGTCATTAACCAGGTTTATTATCGTTAACTTAAACTATTATAAACACCATGAAATAAAGTACAATATAGACCTAAATATTAGTTGAAAATTTTGAACTATTTCAGTTAATTGCCAAGGTAACATGTTTTATTTTATTAAAAAAACTCGAAATAAATTAAAAAACTAAAACTGAAATGAAAATTAAATAAACCTAAAAAGCAATATTAAACAAATAAAAAACTAATAATATGACAAAAGTAATCGAATCAACAAAAAAAAAATCATCACTGTTAAGCAGCAAGCACATGGTCTTTGCAGGACAAAAATGGTTTTGTATATAGTAATAGTACATTTTGTTATAGTAAATGCTCCTTATCTGCAAATCACTAAATCAAATAAATGCTGCCTCTCATATTGCAGTGTATCCTGAGGATACAGGCGGGTGTTTGAAGAGTACACTCGGGTTCTCACCCAGAGGTACCCAGACATCCGCATTGAGGGAGAAAACTACTTGCCTCAGCCAATATACAGGTGAATTTTCTTGCCTAAAGCATTTTGATTTGATTTCTGCTAGTGTTTATTATTTATTTGTATTATTTATCCAGATTTTGTTCTTTAATATATATTGCATTTTATATTCTTTCATATTTTACTATCTTTGTAATTTATTGTCTATTGCCCTTGCCCTTTCTCGAGAGGAGTCAAACAAAACAATTGTATTTATACTGTGTGACTTTTATTAGGTATATCTATTATTATTGTTTTCTTCTTCTTTTTCTGCTCTTGTGTCTATGGCAGTCCATAGAACCGTACATAGGAAAGTTCCACAACAATGTTGGTGTCCCTAACTTATTCCCTCTAGCACCACCAACTGTCCAATGTTTCACTTACATTTGTGCTAATAACTTTTGAGCTGTAAAGGCTAGAAACAAAATTCTACCTCTGATTCCTTGGCTCATGCTGATTTGAATGCACCGTGACATCCTTTTTCCATCATAAAAATTTTTCCTCCAGTTTGAATTTTTTGAAAAAACTACTTTTTCGAACTCCTCCTAGGGCGTTTGTCCGATTTGCATGAAATTTAGTATGCATCGTCTACAGACACACCTGACAAAAAGTTATTAGAAGATTTTTGATCAGCCAATCCGTTCTCGTACAGCGTGCAACGAATTCGACAAAAAGCATGCAATAATGAATATAAGGCTATATCTTGGCAACGCTTTGTTATATGGAGACGAAACATGGTACATGTCATCACAGGCATGACCTGAGGGTACATGCACAGTTTCGTCACAGTGCCACCTACTGGTCCAGAAATATGAAAAATTGATATATTTGCTTATAAGTTTTGAATGCTTTGGTCTATAATTATGAGAGTGGTCTCTAGATTCCTTGAGGCATGCCGATAAAACAATATCTGATGTTTCCCATTTTCAATTTGTCATAACGTGGTATTTAACAAACGCAATTGCGTATCATTATGAAACATGAAACTTTATGTTCTGAGGTGACGTGCAAAGTTTGGGGCCAAAATATATAGTACAATTTATGAAAACAAGGGATTGCAATAACATATTGTTATGCAACTTCTGTCTTTAGATTCTTTGGCTCATGCTGAGTTCTACGATATCTAATTTGTCATAATCAATCCTACTTCCTGTTGGCCATTTAAAATTTTTTGTTAAACCTACTTTTTCAAACTCCTCTTACTGCGTTTGTCCGATTTGCACAAAATTTGATATGCATCATCTACAGACATCCCTGACAAAGTCATTAAAAGATTTTTGATCAGCCAGACCATTCTCGTACAGCACATCAACGAATTCAATGATGAGCACGCAATAATGGATATAAGACTGTATCTTGGCAACTCTTTGGTATATTGACACAAAACTTTATAGGTGTCATTGTCACAAGATCCTGACCACATTAAAACAAAACTGGTGACAGCTATTGGCCAAAATTTATACATCACCTTACAGTTTTGTAATGAGCTATACCTATGTTTTCTGAAATAACGTTTTCTAATCTTATTAATCTCATTGCTTAAGCATCAAATGCTTCTCGTAGTGCCATTGATGGGCTTGACCCTGTAATTGCTGCTTGTAGCTATATTTTATAAATATTACTGTTCTTTAGATCTTGGCTGTGGTGTTTTTTTTTTCAGGCACATAGCTTCCTTCCTCTCCATCTTCAAACTTGTAGTGATTGGTCTAATTATACTGGGCAAGGATCCATTCACATTCTTCCATATGGAGGCTCCAGGAATCTGGCTTTGGGCACAAGAAAATAAGGTTAGAATATGCTTCTTTTGTTCCAAAAACACTGCTCAGTGCTTTCAAAAAATTGTCATATAATGCACATTTTTATTGGGAGTAATAACTTGATATTGCTTTCTCATCTCTTCTGATGGAAAACAGTAGTTATGGAAATAATGTAGCTTTTAGTTAATTTATATAGAAGGAACATCAAAAACTTTGGTGTAGATACTTCAATTAAATTGCTTTTTTGTGCCAGTAATGGTAGTTTGTAGGCAGAATATGAATTTCTAACCTCTCGTCATCATGTTTTTGTGACTGTCTTTTGTGACTGTCATTGTTTGGGTTTGAGTTATGTATGACTTAGGTACATTTGGTAAGTCTGTTTTTTTTTAGATATATGCGTGCATGATGGTGTTCTTCCTCAGCAACATGATTGAAAACCAGTGTATGTCCACTGGTGCCTTTGAAATCACACTTAATGGTAAGATATGGTGTATACTAATGAATTTGTGTTTTTGAATTTAAAATTTGAATTTGTACAGTGTTCCAGTATCTGAAACTATATACTGATTAATAATAGTCATTTTTATAATTGAATTGAAATAAATATAATTTCTGCTTGGTCAGTTTAAGTTCAGAATAAGAAACTACAGGCTTTCAGCCACCTGTTTAACTGATCTTGTGATGTTTGCTTGTGGGCTCTCAGACGTGCCTGTATGGTCAAAGCTGCAGTCAGGTCACCTGCCCTCCATGCAGCAGCTGGTGCAGATCCTGGAGAACGAGATGAAGCTAAGTGCACACATGGACTCTCTCCCCCACAGACGTGCTTAATGCGGGAACCGAACTGGCTGGCTGAGACTCGTGGGTAGCTCCATCATAAATTCATATTGTATTGTCTTGGGTGTGATTAAGGAACACAGTGAAATCCACAGCTTTCTTGTTGTTTTGGCACCTGTTATATCACCTTTTATCTCTTGCCACTTCCTTTCCAGGTGTGTGACGTGAAGTCTTGCTGTGTGAAGTGGCATTAATGAAGGTTTGCACTAAAGGCAGCGTGTCTGCGAGTGCGGACTGGATGTCCAGGCCCCTCCCATGGGTCTTCCCACAGTGGCTCAGCAATCCTTGGTTAAGCATTATGGAGTAAATGGAAAGTTTCACCTGTAAAGATTATATACACATTGATCAATAAAAATGTATGTAATTAAGTGGGGGAAATCAGTGTTCAATGCAGTGTTTTACCTGTTTTCAGGCGTATGCAGTACATTTGTATTAATTACTGAATTTTCTTTTCAGTGTATTGACAAATCTTGAAATTGAAACTGGTAATGATGTGTTCGATTTTTATCTCATATTTTACTGTCTCAACTTTCCGCATATTGTCATGCAGAGTTGCCAGTTTTTGTCATTCCTCTGATGTTGGTCATAACTGGTCATCATTTTATAGACGTATTTCAAGGAAAAGATATTAATTAAAATGAATGCACATTTATCCAGTACATACATATGTACATATTGTCAAGTACTTTGTGTACTTTGATGTACTTTGATATTTTGATTTTGAATCATTTTAAAAATTTGTTTATACTGTTTTGAAATAAAATTGGGTCAATAGATGTGTAAAGGAATTGGTCTGTTTCTTATTAAGAAACCATTAACTTTTGGGTGTTGGTAAATATGTTATCTCACCTGCTTTTATTCTTAGTGGTTTTCATCAAGAAATATAACTTAAAATAATTTTAACTGTGGTAACATTTAAGCACGTTAAAATTACTTACCTAATAGATAATTATATATGTATAATTATATATTAATCTAGATTATTAATGGGTTATTATGAAGAGTTACCTATACCCCAAGTGGTTAAAAGACAATATTCTAACTATCAATTGTTTTAACAAGCCAGGCTTATAAAGCTAGATCTATTAAGTAAGCACTAGAGGGCGCGTACTTTTCTGTTAAATAGAGATTGGTCACATGGCTGCAGTGAACAGGAAGTAGAGAAAAACGCGTGTGCTGTGAGTGCCGCAGAATGTTACTTATTTCTTTCATTTCGATGTCAAAGCTTTTCAGCAGATGAACACTGTACTCGATTAGTTATCATGTGCATCTTAACAGGCTATGGCGACCACGCTGATGCTGATTTAATGTTTATGCTAACAATGTGGTCTAATTACGATAACACGTGGATGCAGTAGAGAAAGATGTATTACTTAGTAGAAACGTTTTGAAATGTTTCTGTAGATGCTGTTATTCAAAAGCGAAAAAGTGCAGCAGAGAGGATGTTGAGATCCAGAAGTTTGAATGAAACCTCTGCTGAAATGTTACAAATTACTATTTCTGATTCAGATAAATGCAGCAGTGATCGATGTGTAGATCCTATGCATTCCACAGCGGTCTGTTTATTTAGCTAGAGTTTGCACTTGCTTCTCTGTGGCCCCGTGGTCAGACTGTTCCCATCACACGACTTCCACAACACATCAGTCATCATTCTCCGTTAGATTCAGTTGCTTTCTTCAGACCATAGTGCATGGTACCCAGCCTTCTACTGACAATAACCAGACATGCGCTTTAATCATATTAATCATGAAAAAATGATTTCGCGAAAGCAATTTCCCATTAAAAGCATGCAACTATGTTTCTTCTGTATTTAATTGAATGTTAAACTAGCATCCATCATACACCTTGCGGTTATTGCTGTTTTTGTTTAGCTACCTGTAGTAGATTGTTTAGTTCACAGCCGTTTTTAGGAGAAAAGCACATAGATTATTATTTAAAGGCTAATAAACCTTGTTTGTTTATGTTGTTTATCTTTATAACATTTTAAACCTGAATACACTAACTGAATACACTACCAGTGGGTAATTTGCAGTGTGTGTCAAACTTATTACAGTCTGATTAATGTTTTTGCCATCTGGAAGCTGCTAATGAAGTTTTGTAGAGGTTTATAAAATGATGTAAAGAAGAGAAACATGCCAATACTGTGTTTGTGCAGGTGTGTTAGGTGATTGACATCATCCAGCCAACTCTTTTCAGCAGCCTAACTAAAACAACCACGACCCTGTGGATGTCCGTTGAGGAATCAGGGAGCACTGCCACGTTGGCCCTGCTCTTAACCTGTTTCCTCTAGGTAAGAGACAGTGCTCAAATCAAATTTTACACTGCCACATAGATTTCATTGTTTTCATAGCAGGTTAATTTTTTCAGGCTTCTGCTTTACATTTACATTTATTCATTTAGCAGACGCTTTTATCCAAAGCGACTTACAAGTGCGGAATACAACAAGCGAGTCAACCTGAAGAGGCAACTAGACACAATAAGTGCTCATAATACAAGTTTCAGACAGTGCTCAGAGTATCATGTGCTACAACAAGGGAGAGATTTAAAGGGGAGAGGGATAGGAAATGAAAGGAAAAGATATTTTTTTTATGATGAGGTTAAGTGCTCACGAAAGAGATGTGTTTTCAGCTGTCTTTTGAATATTGCCAGGGATTCTGCATTACGGATGAAGGCAGGAAGATCATTCCACCAGCATGGAGTGGTGAACGAAAATGATCTGGAGAGTGATTTTGTGCCTCTCTGTGATGGTGCCACAAGCCTTCATTCCTTCTGTGATTGCAGGCTTCTGGTGGGAGCATAGACTCGTAAGAATGAGTGAAAGTAGGAGGGTGCTGACCCAGTGATAGATCTGTAAGCGTCAAGGCCTTGAACTTGATGCGAGCAGTGAGCGGTAGCCAATGCAGAGAGATGATGCAGAGAGCCAATGCATTCAAAGCTTCTTATTTTACGACCATAAAAAGTAGTGCTCTGCTTCCCTCTGCTGTAAAAGAGAGATTCTGGTTTTGGCTTCTTATAAATCAGCAGTTAAAAGGTTTAAAACTAGCTCTCTCTGTTTAAACTCAATTTAGGATGCAATCCCTAACTTTAATGGTTAGAATTAGTTAATTAGCTAGTACATAGCAGATCAGTGTTCAATATGATCACCTTACCTTACCCCGATTCACAATGGTTAAGTTTAAAATAATGATTTATAATTTGAGCTGTCAGGTCAGATTTCCTGGGAAATGTCAGTTTGGCTTCATTTGATTTAAACATTCATTAAAAAATGTATGTAAAATAATCTGCAATTTAATGTTTCTAACAGAGATGGCGACAGAGAGGCGAAAGTCACAGATTGCAGCTTTATTGTTTTCTTTTTCATTAAAAAGCCTTTTGTATTTTTGTATCTAATGCAACACTGTTTTTTAATTCCTTTAGGGAATTAAAGGATTTTAAATTTGCTTATCTCAAACATGCAGATATCCTGATTAAATATGGAAGTAACAGAAGATATGGATGCTGGAGGTGACAGTGACCATCAGCCAACAGGAAATGATTCGATTGACATCAGTTTTTGCGGCTCCACGCCTCTGCTGTGGAAGGTGTCAGATATAAAGAAGTGTAGAGGTGTGGGTGTGATTGGGGCTCTGGTGGGCTCTCTGGCTCGTCAGCCTCGGCAGAATGTGAGGCTGGGAAGACCGCTGGAGCTGATGCCAGAGGAGGCGCTTCTGCTGGAGGAGACAACCACTGCTGCAGCATCTCTACAGATGCAGGTCTCTGTCTGTATAAGTGTCTGCAGTGTTCCTGTTAGACAGTCTGCATCTGTCACTGACTGTCTGTCTGCTGTTCCCTGCAGACGCAGGTCACTGTCTCTGTCTGCAGCGTCTGAGGCTTTATGTATGAGTATTATGTGAGTAACATCACGTTTCATTATTATCTGTCTTTAGCAGGAATCTGGGGATGCGGAGATGCATTCACAGGCTGTGAGACAGTATGAGGCAGGACTGGAGAGCAGCTATAAGGAGCAGTGTGCTCTGGCCCTGGAAGACAAGAAGACAGTATTGAGAAGAATAATGCAAGAGAAAGAGAATGGTGAGCAAAGCCATGAGTGACCCCATGACTTATGAGTGAATATATGCATCTGCAAATTATTATCGATAATAAATTATCGAGTTAGGCTATTTGGACGCTGTGGAACTGTGACAACCAGAAAGTGTCAAAATATGTTTTGTCTTCATTTTTTAATTGGCATATTTATTGTTTTATTTTTTAAAACCTAACTACATTTTGTGTAGTTTTTGGGGCTAATGTATGTGATAAAAGTGATAATAATAACACTTAAATTGTACCTTTTAAAGTAGACTAATAAAACAAAGACCAGTCCTTTATCTCAAGAAAAGGAGCACTCTACTGAACATGTGATTAAAGTAACTTCTTTACTGCAATTGAAGAAATTAAATGTGTCACTAAGATCTGAGCATCTTTCTGATCGCACAGGCACTGATGAGTCAGGGAATGCAATTAGAGACCGTCTTAATTCACTGGACCAAGCTTTCTGTTTTCCACGGTCAGCCATGGCGATCCAGCTCTCTACCGCCAGGGCAGGCTTCAGCCACTGCCCAGAGGAACGCAGTTTCCTTTCCACTGACTGGCCAATGCCTAAAGATGAACGCTTGAAAACCAGATTCCTTGTATACAGGGATCTGAGAAATAAAGGCTATTATCTGACCTCTGCTGGGAAGTTCGGAGGAGATTTCTTGGTATATCCAGGTATGTTTGCATGACAGTCAAGAATATCTTGACATATTTTAATATTTTTCTTTTTCATTTAAAATACACTGATATACAAAATGTATTTTCAGTGCAGCTTAACAGTTCAGATGTTTATGTTCCTTGTCCACAGGTGATCCTCTTCGTTTTCACGCTCATTTCATTGCACTGTGCATGTCCATGGATGAACAGTTGCTGCTTTTTGACATTCTGGCTATAGCACGCCTGGGCTCTAATGTGAAAAAAACAGTATTGCTTTGCTCTCCTCAAAACCCTAGCAAGACTGGAAAGGACGAGAACATAGAGGAGGGTGTGGTGTATTCATCACTGCAGTGGAGTTCCATGGTTTAACTAGACTAAACTTGTTTGATCTATTCTGTTTGTTGAGAGGTGTGGTGCTATTCAAGCAGATCAAAAAACCCTTGTGCCTTTTGTTGTGGGATAAATAATTCTGATGACCAAATACTCCAAATGTTCATGTTTCAATTTGCAGGTGGAGGATGGCTTGATGTCATCAAATTAAAAGAGATTTGAGAATCTTTTGTGTGGTTTTATTAAAAAGGGTGATTTTCATTGATAGTCAGTTTATACTGTGATTGACAAATCAGATTATTTTAGTTATTTCTGTTATAAATTCTGTAAAACATTATTGCAACAATTATTATTTCTATAAAAGAAATATGCTCTGTTGTTGACTTTAACGTCATTTAATCAATGGTAAGGGAAAGGTTTCATTTTTAAATAATGTATTATTTGTGCACAAGGAAGGATGCAAACTGCCGTCTGGTGGTTCGTGGTGGCATTACGTAAATGTAATAGCCCCTTTTAATGTTGTGCACTTATGTGGTGGTAATTAGGTAACAGAATGTAAACGTATGTCTTAAAATAGCAATAAATAAATTATATTGGAAAAATAAAGAATGCAAAGAAAGGTTGCACTAGTTGCACGCTGTGAGATCTCGCGAGACAAGGACAAACACAGGGCGAGATCAAGTTGCTGTCGGTGGAAGGCAAGAAAAAGGCAGATCTTAACAAACTAATAAAATTTATGAAAATGTCGGGGCGATCCGTGCGAGCGGAGACGCGCAGCCGAGCGAAAGATGATATCAAAAAAGTAATGGCGGCAATTGAGAGGGTGCGTCGGTGGTAAGTTGCCTGTTGAAGAGAAAAGTTTCTTTAGCGTTACAAAAATAAACTTTAGAGTGGCGGGGAGGGTTACGTCATTGCATTACGTGACAGACAAGCAAGTCAACCAATGATCTTTATCGTATACTCCGCGTGGGCGTGTCTTGAATATGTCAATTGAGATTATATAATGTATTACACAGTCTTTTCAGAATTTAAACAAATTTTCTTTTTTGCATTTACGACATTTACATGTTTAATTTTGTTTAAAAAGTTTAATATAAATAGTTTTATATAAATATTAAAAAATGTATTACAGTAATTAAAATTTAATAAGATTATAAAAACAGAAATAAAAAATTACATTGTGATTACAGAAATAAAAAATACATTGTGATCATGAGAATTTGGAATAGAAATGTGCTTAACTGTCATGGAAAAAATGTCACAATGCAAAAAAGTGTCCTGGATATGTTTTCTCACATTTATCCTCTAAGGGAAAAGAAATGGGTTACGGTGGGAGACACATCCCTGAGGATATTCAAATGGGTCCCTGTTACAGAGACTAAACAGGTTTGTGAATAAAAAATAGTCAGATCATTAAACCCAGATAAATATAGACGTGGTTTCACAGACAGGGGATTAGGCCTCACTGTGTGCTAGTTAAATTAGGACATTTATAGCTGGTTAGTCCTTATTTACCTTAGTCTGAGACTCCCTAGTCTAAAATAAATTAATTAAAGTTAAGTAATGTCTCAAAAATACTTTTAGTCTGGATTAATTTAAATAGAATTAGCCTAGTTCTGACTCAATTTAATCCTTGTCTGGGAAACTAACCCAGTGTGTTCTGAATAATGTGTTCATACTTCTCTTCCTCTCTAGATTTATAAACCTAAAGGGCCAGGTGCAAGGAAATTAAAGGGCTTTCCTACAGATGTGGTGTTAAAAAATGCCTGTTCAGTGCTACTGGATTTTCAGGGTAATGCAAGGCTTATCAGGTGGTTTATGTAAGCCTGAAGGAAGCTAGATATTTCTTCTGTAAACAATTCTAAACATGCCCCATTTAATGTAAAGCTATACTGCTGTGATGTTATCACAGTACTGCTAGTTACTTTCATTCCTGCCTTTGCTCTTGACAATATGTGGTTTGCTTGTGTTTACAACATTTTAAAACATGTAATTATAATTCTCACATTAGATTTCCACAAATATGTGTTTTGTTCTTTTTATTCTTACAAATAGATGACAACAGTAACCAGAGTTTCCTGTCAGATGCCTATCAGTCTAATTCAAAAGTGGACAGCAGTGGAAACTCCAGTCCGCAGCATGTCAGCGAGGTGGTGAGCCCATCCCATGCACCTTATTACCCCACAGAGGATTCCGAGCCACCCACCCTGGGACAGGAGACTATGGAAGCTGAAAGAGGTGAAACAAACCATATCTCAAGTCAAAACATCTTTACTGCCGCTATAATGACCTCATATGATCCATGACATACCAAGTCTGGTGCAAACACTATTATTTCATTTCTCTAAATAAAATGTTTATCATGGTGAGTGCTATTGATCAAGTTATTAAAGCAGTATAGAGAGTCTTTATGGGCAATCACAGTATTTTTATTGTAAATTTTATATATTCATTGTATACTGCAAATGTATTTGTTTAGAGGTTGTTTTTTAGAGTGTGAAATCAAGCTCTCATAGTGTACTTACTTTAACAGCTTTAGAGTAATTGAATATAGGCTAATTCTGTTAAAGGCATATGCTAACACCCTTTCTATAGTGAAACTCTTATATGGGTGGGTGAATCTCATATGCAGGACAATTTCACTACAAAATGAAAAGATCAATCAAGGACAATCAAGCCTGTTTTGGATTGTAACATGACTATGAATATTATGACTATTAAAAACATTTTCCCACAAATTACCATAATGGATCTGGATGTTTCTTTATTATTTGAAATAATTTTCATTATATTACAAAATAATGTAATACAGTTATTATATTTAAATAAGCATAAACTAAACAAATACAATACAATATTTTTATTTGCATTATGGTAATGGTAATTGGGAATGTACTTAAAATTCTTAATTGTTATGAAAATTATGTCAGCATGCAAAAACAATACAGTACTGATTTAGTGTGTCATTACTTTGTATGTTTTTCTTTGGTTTTCATGATCAAACCTTATGTTTAGAAGCATCCTCAACCAGCAGTGAAGTCACAGATGAGCCCCCGACTCTCATTAAAGAAGATATGTTGTCTCTGTCTGCTCAGGTGACATCCCCAAACATCATATAATACATTTAAAATAAATATGCTGTATTCTGGGATTTTTCCCTTGATTATTCCTGATTGACATTATTCCTGTTTCAGGAGGAGGAGGAAGTGATCAGAGCACCACCACTAAAAAGAGTTTGCAGTGAACAAAACTCAACAATGAGTTAGCACCACTATGCTTATTGCCTTATTGGTCAAAAGCTCCAGTGTGGTTTTCAAAGGAGACTAAACTGCACATTAAAAAACATTTCTACAACTTGACAAATGCCTGTAAGTTACTTTTATTTGAAAGACTTAGTTTTTTCCTTTTCAGGTGTTTTCTAATGAAGGTAAAGCATTTTGTATTGCAATTGAAAGTAAATGTTAAAAATGCATGTTTATTAAACTAATCTGCAGAAAGAACTTTATTAGTATAACACACACGTGATGCATGGAGTAAGGCTTGGTGCATACATTATGTAAAAACAGTTAGACTGTTCATTTATTCAAGATTTCTTTTCACTGTAATCAGTTTTGTGATTACAGTATCTTTGAGTATTTTAAAAATCACCTTTTTGTGCAAACACTGCAATACATGCAATTTGGGGCAGCGTTACGTAACGTAGTTATCCTTTTTATTTATCTGTTTTTGTTTTTTGTACCACACTCAAATCACTGAACTTTTTATTATAAGATGGAATGCTTGTCTTTTTATATGGCAATTAAAACAGACAATAAACAAAGATTTGTGTATGGCCCATATAATGTTGGCAGTTATAATAATTTACCTGTGTTTCTTATTTTCTCATCTGGTATTATTTGGTATATAGGCAGACAATGAAAGATTTCAAACTTGTTTTTATTTAAATATTTTTTATTTGTTATAAGTATACAATGACATATGTGCCATGAGCTGTTTAATCTATACTGTCTCTTTAATTGGAACGTGTCGTCGGCACTTTCTTTTGTCTTCATTTAAATCCAATACCGCTGCATCTTTCAAGCTGAAAGCAAGACATTTGACCATATAAATGCTAGGATTACATATAAGCATTTCCAGTATAAATTGTAAAATATTAGACTGCACACTGTGATGTTCAAATAAAAAATACAATGATTTACCATACACTGACCTCTAGCCACGCTTATGAACACTCCTTGTATTTTTGATTGAAGGTGTGTTGCTTTGACAAAAGGTGGAGTACGTACAACTGACAGCCAAACCAACCAATCAAATGTCTCCGTTTGTGTCGTAGTTTTTTAATAACCAATCGTTGTAGGCGGTGGGCAGTACACATCCCTGAGACGCTGCTTGCTACCGGGGTAACGGAGTTTTGAGGTTGTACGGAATGTTGCCGGTGTAGCAGGAACTCCCGCCATTTTTCAATCCCCTATAAAACATCTTGTTTGTTTATATAATCAGCACGTCCTTAAAAACGCTATCCGTGCTTTATATTCAAGCGCTGAGCACGAGGAAGTCGCACGTCGCTCTGGCCTTAACAATCGATCGCGCAAGGACACGAGTGGTTGAAGAAAGCCCGCCATACCCGCTCTGACGCGCAGCTTTCGTTCTAGCCGCTTTTCGCGCGTTAATCCCGGCACTTTGGGAGCTTCCGTTCCCTCCTCGCAGAGCACTTTTACAGCCGGATCACCCATGACCCCACCGGCTCCTCTGAACCAGTGAATGTCACTTAAAAGATGTAACTGAGCAACAACGCCTTTGTTTTGTTTTCACGAGCATCACACAAGAAAGTAAAGTAAAGCGACGCGCAATAGCCTAGCCCCGATGCTACGCCGCTGAGACGCGAGGATTTCACTGGATTTTTAGTTCGAGTTTAGATCGAAGTAGTTTACCCTAACGACAGATAGAAGATCCAGGACCAAGGCAGTCCGCGATGGCACCGTTGCTGGGACGAAGGCCGTACCCTCTGGTAAAGCCGCTGTCTGATCCGCCGGGCCCAGGAGAGGAGGTGTTCATCATCGAGCACACTAAAGAGGCCTTCAAGAACAAAGAGTATCCTTCGTGGCTGTCTCTACCTCCGCTCGTACGCTTTAAACGCAGAAACGCGTGTAAGCAAGGGTCTAGATACGTTACGTCCACGCGGATCGTGTTTCTTGAGCTCGCGGGATTAATGGGTTTATTATTGTTTTTCTTTCACGCGCTGGATCTCTTATTGTAATGCTAAATGGCTAATGATAACAATGACGTCCTGGATACGCGAGGTTAAACACTTAATACGTGAATGGATGTTACTTTGGCTTGGGTTTTGTGTGATGAAGTGTGGTAAATGTCATATTGAGGAGAGTTCTTATCCGTTTTAATGGGAGCTAACGTTAGCAGGCCAGCTCCGGGACGCACAGTTTGTGTGTGTCGCCTGACTAAACAGTGACATGATTCGAGCTTGTCTAAGACTTGATGTGAGATGATAGCGCGAACAGGTGATTCTTCTATGCAATGTCAGATGTAGCGTGAGAATGTATAATAGTTTGGTTGGGGACAATATTAGTTGTACTGATAAAATGTATGCCGGGAATCCAGGGTTAGTTTTGCTTTAACATACAGTTTTAGCTCAGACTAAAGCTGGATCGAGGGGAACTAAAGAGATCACGCGCAGCTGTTGCGTGAGGTCATTTGTATGGACGAGACGTTATCCGCTCGCCACGTGAGTTTCATGATTGACATGAGTCGAGGCCAGGTACGCTGTCATTACAGTCATTATCTTCTGTCAGATGCACAATTACCCCAAATTTCGAATTACAGTGTTGCAATTACATCGTTTTAAATGAAAGGTAGATAAAAGTCTGCTTGAAAACTCGCTAAATGTCGTCAGATGACGCTGTGCACGATTTCGGCTATATTTTCATGTAAAATAATCACTCCGAGAGGAAGTTAGAAGCGTCGTCTTTTCATCTCTCACACAGCGCATAGCCTCTACCTGGATATCAAACCCAACAAGTCGCCAGATTTAACCAAAATGTCTATAATGTTTTCGCTTTATATTAAAATGAGTCCAAAAAATTGCGAACACTGACATGTATGCTA
This sequence comes from Chromobotia macracanthus, assembly GCA_036877525.1. Lineage (NCBI taxonomy): Eukaryota > Metazoa > Chordata > Actinopteri > Cypriniformes > Botiidae > Chromobotia > Chromobotia macracanthus. Next base: position 6,391,772 of record JAZGTH010000018.1, on the reverse strand, counting down.
TTGTTAAATTAAATGTTGGAAATAAATAAGAGGACTCCATGGCTGTCAGTCATTCTAATTTGACGCTGTCGGGTTGGCTGATAGGCTCATAGGAGGCGGTGTTTGACGGAAGGGCGTGGGATTAAAGGCACGGGGGCGGGTCTTATTCAGTGGAAGAGATGTCATTTAATTGGGTGCTTAAACGTCATACTTGCTTATTTCAGTAGTTTCTATCTCAGCACTTTGAGATCAGAGAGTGTCTATAAATGAAGAGTGACTGATTATGGTTGGCTTTTGTTAATGACACTAGTGTTTGTGGTGGGTTTTCCCCATCGTTCAGTGAGTTTCAAATTTGATTGAATTCTTGTTCTGAAAGATGTCAGTATTGCCACCAGATGATTCATGTGAGAATTTTTGGTACCTTTTTTTTTTGCCTAAAAATATTAGTACTAGACAACATTGGTGCAACAACAGCTAATACAAGAGTTCATGTGTTTTAAGAATCATGCCACTTGAATTGTCTTACCCTGTCATGAGTATGTACAGTAAACAGTACTCCACCCAAGACAACCTTTTTTGTTGACCCACTTCCCACCAGAGCTGTTCTTAGTAGCGTATTTAAATGGATCAATGTGTTCATATAGTGACTGCTGCTGCTGGCCCTTTAATTATTGAGCTGCTGTGCTACACATACATGTTAATTATAAATGAGTCTCTTATAGTGGACTGAGCATGGTGTTTACTGCAGTTGATCAGCTTTGGTTTAGTGTATAATGCTTTAGTGCTTTTTATTAATCATTTCAATTCAAACGGTTTGACAGTGTTGATTCTTAGTTTCAGATTACTCATTTAGTATTGGAGTGTGTTTGTCCTTAACAGCATTGTTCAGAGAGTATGAGGCTCGGCTGCACAGGTATGGCGAGCGGATATGGACATGCAAAAGCACCGGCAGCAGCCAGCTGACACACAAGGAAGCCTGGGACGAGGAACAGGAAGTCACTGAGCTGTAAGTATATATAGAATGGCATAATAAACCAACTCTTGGGCTAAAAAGCATATTTTTAATCATCAGTCTTCAATTATCATCATCAGTCTTATATTATCGCAGTGCTATTATAGTTTTGCCTTTTCTTGATACATACTGTATTCTTTAGGGCTGTAAATCAATTAAACATTTTAATTGTATTTTTTAGCATATGTAATCCATTCAATTATTGCATATATAGTTGCTGAAGAAACAGATGCCCCTAATAAAGATTTGATTGTGTATTTTATTTTTGTGGCACATTACTGACCTACAGTACACAACAATGCACTTTGCAATGCAGTTTTTTTTATTTGTATGCCGCCCTTCACATTACATATTGTATCAAAGCAGCATTGAAATTTGTTGATCCAAAGGTGTGGTGATCTAACAGAGGTGGTGTTAGAGAGGCAAAAGTTACAGATTGCAGCTTTAATAGCATGTCTGCAGTGTTTAGCAGAGATCAAGCAAATTAATCTGTCTTGTCAGATTGTTGTGTTGAGTAACATCACCTGTTAGTAAAATGACTTGTTAGTAAAAAGCTGTAAACTTATGTTTAGATTGTGGGCAAGAGAAAGGGACACACAGTTTAGTCTTATTAGCAGCTTATGTAAGACACTCCTTGGACTGTACAGGATACACAGAGAATGATGCTGTTATTATGTTACAGCTTTTGTTATTACTGCCCATTGAAGCTGTGTTTCGCATTTCCCTCTGCTGGTCATGAGGAGAACTGCAAAATTTTGAAACTTGATTGTAGGGCATACTGGTGTTCTTAACAAAATTTACTGGAAATGTAGACTTTTTAAACCACATTAAGTTGTTTTTTTTACTTAACTTTTTTTTACTTAACTTTTAACAGAACAGAATTTTTTACAAATACACAATGATACTTGCCAGTTACAGAAAACTCTTACTCTGCATTTTGTCAAGTCAGATGCTTTTCCCAATAAAAATTACCCTCAGCACTTGATGTTTTTGCTGTTATGTGATGGCCAGTAACTTAAACTTCATCAATGCTCAATTGCCAAATCCAAAGTAAGTGAATTTTGTATTATGAAAGCAATGTTTACATAATGTTGAATGATTTTGTCTTTCACAGGCTTCAGGAGGAGTATCCAGTGTGGTTTGAGAAGCCTGTTTTGGAGATTGTTCACCATAACACAGTATCTCTTGATAAACTAGTTGATCTGGCTTGGGTGGAGATTCTAACAAAGTATGCAGTGGATGAAGAGTGCGACTTTCTGGTATGAACTTGGATGAAATGTTTGGACATCTAATTAGAACAAACTTAACGGGGCAGTTGTGGCCTGCTTGTTAGTGAGTCAGGCCCACTGCTCCAGGTGTGTGTTCACCCCTCACCAGTGATGGGTTAAATGCAGAGGTCACATTTCAGGTATGGGTTACCATACTTGACAATTGTCATTTTCACTTTAACAGAGTAAAGCAGTAAATGAAATGGTTAAGGTATTATTAGTGGTAAACATTGCCATTACTATGCACATACTAGAGATTAAAGGTTTGAATGACCTACGAGTCCTTTTTCACTTGGAACAGTAAACAACTACCCACGACACTAACAATCACTTGACAATGCTGTGATAACCACCCATAAAACTTTTGTTTTATGTTTTTGTGTTGTTATTGTTATTGTGGTTCAGACCGATATGGTTATATTTCAAGGTTATACATTTTCTTTTCTGTAGAATAACATGCATTGATGATTTGTATAAACTGGAAAATGCTGGGGGGGTGTAATTTGAATTAAAAATTTTTGTTCCTCCCAAGGTTAGCAAGGATAAAACTTTGCATGTAAAAGTGGTGAAGATTCATCCTCTCGAGAGCCCAGCAGAAGAACATGCAGAGAAAAAGATGGAAGGGGCTTGTGATTCTCCGTCCAGTGACAAAGAGAATGCCAGTCAGGAGAACCTGAAGAAGGAGCCACAGTCCAAAGAGGGGAACAGGAGAGAGAGTCTCTGTGAGGACCACCTCTTTTCATTCATGTTTTTTTTTGTCATTTAATAAAAATATGACCATTTTGTGCATAGTTTTGGCTCATACACAAACCACTTGATATTGGTAATCGCTTGTTAAATTTTGTCATTATCATCTACTAGATACATTCTTATTTACTATAAGGGTTTAAATTCAAAGAAAGAATAAAGATTGTTTTGTGTTTGTTGTTAAATTCTGTTATCATCATGTTGACTGTAGCTGATAGGGCCCGTCGCTCACCCAGGAAACTCCCTACCAGTATGAAAGAAGAGAAGAAAAAGTGGGTGATGCCTAAATTTCTGCCGCACAAGTATGACATCAAACTTCTCAGTGAGGACAAAGTCATCAGTGACGTGCCTGCAGACAGCTTGTTCAGAACAGAGCGACCTCCCAACAAAGAAATTGTGCGCTATTTCATCAGACACTACGCACTGAGGTTGGGCTCCGGAGAGAGTGCCCCCTGGGTGGTGGAGGACGAACTAGTAAAAAAATACAACCTGCCAAGCAAATTCAGTGACTTTTTATTGGACCCACACAAGGTACATACATATCTTGACCAAATCTGCTATCTTGGGCATAAAACAACAGTACAATGGCAAAAATGAGAATTTTGTTTTTCTTGTAGTTTTTGGCAGAAAATCCATCAGCTAAGAGGAAAAGCATGAGCTCGTCAGATGGTAAAACCAATAAGAAGCTGAAAACGGAGTCAGGAACAGATGGCAAGGGAATGAATGTAAAAGGAGAGAAAAAGAAAAAGAAAGACTCCCAGAACATACCACTCAGTCCAACCCTTTGGGATCATATGCAGGTACGTTGGAACATTGTCACTGTTTTACAAATTTTCCTAAATGTTACAAAAACTAGTGAACTGCTTTGCTGTCTACTGCCTACACAAGATGCTGCTTTTACCATTCTCAAAAGTGATTGAATTGAAACCTATTAGCATGTTGCCAAGTTATTGAAACAAGCTGCTTAAGTATATAAACAAGCATGAATCCTGGCAATATTAGTGAATTTGACATTTCTGATTTCCAGACCTGGAGAAGTCATTAAAGTTAATATCTTAAAGTCTTGGAAAATGTTCCAGTTGTGCTTGGCCCAAAAGTATATTATTGGCTTGAAGTTGCTCTGTGTGAGTGTAATCTGTAAGAAATGACCCCTGTAATCACATATGACTGAACCTGCAGAACTGCATATATTAGGTAAAATTGTGATTATTTTCAGTGTTAAATTAAGTGTATTTATAATTAGTATCTATCTCTATTCTGTTTGTCATTTTCCAGCTTTCATTTAAGCCTCTTTGGATTTGCTTTAGGGCACATGATATTGTCTTATTATTTGGATTGGAAAGCAGCAGCATTTTGACAACCTTCAATTTGCTAGGTTTTGAAACATCTTTTTATCTCATAATTCAGTGAGGAGGTTTTTGATTGGCTGAAATCTTAGCAGACTTGTTTTTAGTAGGACCTGTCACTCATTTGAGAGTAATGTTGTTTATTTGAGAACAATCCCAACAATCTGAATTTGATATTCTTTTCTTCAGGTGAAGAAAGTTAATGGATCTCCTTTAAAAATGAAAAACTCAGGTACATCAAAGAAATTAGATCATGAAAACATCCTAACCACCCCCAAATCCAGCAAAAAGCAGGGAGACAAAAAACAAACTGATGCCAAAAAAAGCCGCAAGAGTGGGGTCACCAAGACTCCCAATAGCCAGAGATCCTCCAAAAAAGAGGAGAAAAGCCCTGGAAGCAACAAGAAACCTAAAATGAAGCAGATGACCCTTTTGGATCTTGCCAAAAGTCCACCTGCAGCAGCGAGCCCAAAAAAGCGCCCAAGAAGTTCAAGTACTGGAACCCCTAAGCTGGGCAAACCCTTGCCACCTATGGCTCTGCATCTCCTTCGCTTTTACAAGGAAAACAAAGGCAAAGAAGATAAAAAGACTGCCCTGTCCTCATTGGTGACTAAGGCCGCGAAGACACTGTCAGCAGACGATCGTGAGCGTCTCCCAGAGGAGCTGAAAGAGCTGGTGCACAAGCGCTGGGAGGTTCTCGAACAGAAACGCCGCTGGGCCCTCATGAGTGAAGAGGAGAAACAGGACATGATTCGCCAGAAACGACAGGAAATGAAGCAGAAGCTGCGTGAGAAAGCAAAAGAACGGCGGGAAAAGGAAATGCAGATGAGGCGGGAGATGTCACGTCGTTACGAAGACCAGGAGATTGATGGCAAGACTCTGCCAACTTTCCGTTTGTTTGATATGCCTGAGGGCTTACCCAATGCCCTTTTTGGTGACATAGCCATGGTAACGCAATTCCTTCACTGTTATTCTGGTCTTCTGATGCCTGATGACCAATATCCCATCACCTCTGTTGCTCTTATTGAGGCGCTAGCTGGGGAGAAGGCAGGTTTCCTCTACCTCAACCGTGTGCTGGTGGTGCTACTTCAGACTTTGCTTCAGGATGAGCTGGCAGAAGGCTATAGTGAACTTGACATGCCGCTGTCTGAAATTCCTCTGACCATGCACTCCGTATCTGAGCTGGTGCGGCTTTGTTTGCGCCCGTCAGACACTCATGGGGATGACAGCATCCGCAGCTCAGATGACTGGCCACCGGGCATTGGATACGATGATGTGGTGAGCAGTGAGTTCTTGGAAAAGCTTGAGACGTCAGAGGTGTTCGAACTGACTCCTCAAGAGAAGGTCAGCCTGCTGGTGGCACTGTGTCACAGAATCCTCATGACCTATTCGGTGGAGGATCACGTGGAGGCCATGCAGCAGCGGTCTGCTGAGCTGTGGAAGGAACGACTCGCCACTCTCAAAGAGGTCAATGACCGGAAGAAGGCGGAGAAGCAGAAACGTAAAGAACAGATGGAGGCAAAGACAGGGGGCGGTGATGTACCAGTGAAGGCAGAGAAGAAGAAAGAAACGAATGTGAAGAAAGAGATGTTGAAGGTTCCGAAAGTGGAACACGAGCCAGAAGACATGATCAGCACGGTGAAGAGCAGACGCTTGATGGCCATTCAAGCCAAGAAAGATAAAGAAGAGCAGGAACGGCAAAACAAAGGTGAGCCAATGCTGACCGATATCCAGAAATCTAGAAAGAGCTACAAATAAATAAATGAGTGCTAGAGAGTAGGGTTGGGTGATGTAGCAAAAAATTAACGGTGTAATGTTTTGTAACATTTGGTATCAATAATTATTGGTAACTTTTAATCAACTTTTTTTTACTGAAAGACAAGAAGGAAAAGGGGAACACCTTAAATAGACCTGCAACACAACTATTCACGTTTTAATTATTACTATCAGATCCATTTGTAATAAATGGACTTATCATAATCCCATAATTACATTTTGAACAACAATAACCTTAAAGAAAAAAAATTAATAATCAGGTCAATAATCAATAGAGCAATGAGTGAATTTTCTCTTTGCTACTGTTACTTTAAAAGGGAAATGGCATGGTTTTTATTCTTTTCTTCTTTTTTTTAACCCTGAGGTGTAATTATAATATTACCAATGTTTTTGCCAAAAAATCCATTTGAAATGAAGTAATTAATGCCCTTTTTTTCACCAGTTTTTGTCCCGTGAATAAAAAGTCAGTTTTGAGTTTTCCCTCTTTAAACACCTTAAGGTGTAACCAAGCCAATGTTCAAGTGCAGCCAGAAATGGCATGTTTGACTGACATCACAAACGTACTGTAACAAGGCCTTCAGATCCACTCGCTGATCCAAAGTTTTCTTGTCAGCCTGTTCTGTGATGTCGTAGTGGAATGATGTAAAAATGTGTTATCTTGCTATGGAAAAAGTCATATGAAAATTAATGTATTTGGATTTTTCTGGAAAAAGATTACATAAAACATCCTCCATATCAATAATGAAAGCACTTAAGCTTTGCAACTTTCAGGAAGTATCAATGATACCAAGACCTCTTATGTCTTGGGACCTCTTAAGATCAAGGGAAATTTAATTTCTCTCCGTCATGACCCCTTTAAAACCTAATGCTGATGCACTTCCACTGTTCATATGTTCACTTAAGACACAAGCGACTTTGTTTATGTAAATTTAGTGTGTTTTTGATATATTCTTCTATATTTGACATTTTAAGCAAAAAATGAGATGCAAAAGAGAACTTGGTTTGCATTCTATATGACAGCCTGTGTGTGCACGTACATTGGATGAGCATGGTCATAAGTATGCTAAGATAGTGTACAAGTAAATCACTTAAAAGTTTAAGAGGCATGACATTACACATGAAAATACACTTGTTGTGATGAATATCAGTAATATCTAGGACAGAAATATATGCTGTATACACTGTTTAATGGGTGCTGCATGGATGGCATAATCAACTGCTTTTTGCAGTAAAAACTAAAATTAAGATGGCTGGAGATAAAATGGCGTGAAGGGCAATGGACAGACTTTTGCTTCCAAAATATCTGCCAAATGCATAAATTAAAATTAACATATTACTCATTTATTAAACCATTACAGCATTCATGCAGTGTCATGCTAACAAAGTAAATCACAAGTACTATACGTTCTATATCTGATCTCGTGCTGTGATGTTTTTTCTTTAGAGCGCATGGAGAAGGAGGCAGAAGAGGAGCGAATCAGGAGGCAGAAGGCAGCAGCAGAAAGAGCCTTCCAGGATGGGATCAACAAAGCCAAGCTGGTCATGAGGAGAACACCGCTGGGCACAGACCGCAATCACAACCGGTAACTGAGCTCAGATGTCTGTGTTTGTGTCATCGGTAATCTTTGGGGGTTGACAGAGCATTGTGGTGTTCTGCAGATACTGGCTCTTCTCTGATGTGGTTCCTGGGCTGTATATTGAGAAGGGCTGGGTACATGAGAGTATAGACTACACCTTCACTCTCCCTCCTGAGGAAGAACCTGTGCCGTCAGAGGAAGACGAAGAGGTGAAGAAAGAGGAAGAAACAGAGGGTTAGTCTATTCATTTATCATTTACTTTTTTAGCGGCACTTTTACCTTTTTAAAAAGCTCCAAAAAGTGGGTCCTGCGACACATGACCTTGTTCACAGAAATGTTTTATATGTATGTTCTATATATGTATATATATATATATAAGGCTGCAAAAGGCTGAATGTTTTACAGCATCTATTCTTTGCCTTCTCAGATGGGGAGAAAGAAGATGAGGGCAGCATAGCTAGTGTGTCAAATGAAAATGGTCAGCAGGGGGCACCAGTGCCTGAGACTTGCATTGAGACCACAGTGCCCAAACAAGGCCAGAACCTCTGGTAAGCTTTTTTTGGTTTTCCAATAGTATCATTGGTGTCTGGGAAACCACCATTTATCCCATATTATACCAAACTGAATAGCCTGTTCTTTTGATAATTTGAGTCTACTGCAGTCTTGTTTGTGTAAAATAATTTCAGAGAAGATAAGGCTTGCATGTTAAAATGCGGATGTGAATAAAGTGTTGGGTGGTACCACATGTTGTTTTTCTCCAGGTTTGTGTGCGACACACCAAAGGATCTAGATGAACTAATAGAGAGTCTTCATGCTCAGGGAGTGAGAGAGAGTGAACTCAAACTCAGGCTACAGATAAAGTATGTACTTTTTCCACAGAGTAATAACAGATATGGTCACATTAGACTTAAAGAATTGAAATAACTGTGACGTGGTTTTAGATACCAGGACATCTTGCACTCAATCCATCTCACAAAGAAAGGAAACCCCGGTTTAAAGACCTGTGACGGACACCAGGAGCTTCTCAAGTTCTTGGGCAACGACATCATTGAGGTGGCCTCTCGTCTGCAGAAAGGAGGTCTGGGCTACATGGATGATACTTCCGAGTTTGAAGAGCGGGTGAGTGATTTTACCCTACCTCCCTTTACACTGTGATTATCTTAGCAACTTTCAGCCCACCTGACCCCTAGCATTGGTTTGCAGGTGCGTGGGTTGCAGAAGCTGCAGGACTTTGGCGAGTGTTTGATCACCCTGCAGGAGAGTGTCATCCAGAAGTTTCTGCAGGGCTTCATGGCACCCAAACAGAAGAAGAAGAAGGCGGGAGGAGAGGAAAGCACAACAACAGAGGAGGTGGATGATCAAAAGAGGCTGGCTGAGGAAGCCAGGGTGAGTGTGTTTGTGTATGTAAACAGTGTCTATTTGGGACAGTTTGTGTGAGATTCTCTAAAGATCCTGTAATATCCCATTATTGAAGTTTAGTGCCATTTTGTAGGAGTCCCTAAATCAATTATTTAACCATGTTGCTATTTCTGTTATTTATTGACTTTAATGCTGTTTAAATATGACTGCTTGGAGTGCATCTGAAGCCTTTGTAAACTCTGAGTCTGTATACTCATCCACGTTTGCACTTCATCTGAAGTTTGCCAGTTAAACCAAAACTGTATCTAATCAGTGAAGCTGACCAAACAGGAAGTGCTTGTCTGTAGATATACCACAGTATAGTGGATGATGAGTCTGTAATGAGTGTATAAAACCCCTTGGTTTATTATACAGTCACATTGCATGTCTTGTCGGTTACTGTCATCTGATGGTTGTGGTTGTGTATTGAATCTTCAGGTAGCAACAGCAGTGGAGAAGTGGAAAGCTGCTGTCCGTGAAGCTCAGACGTTTTCCCGCATGCACGTCCTGCTTGGCATGCTGGATGCCTGCATCAAGTGGGACATGTCTGCAGAAAACGCCCGCTGCAAAGTCTGCCGCAAGAAAGGTGAGACACCTGAAGATTAAGGTCACATCAAATGCAATGAGGCTTGTGCACAAAAATTTTGTTTCTGTGTGCTTCCAACAAAGGCATTGCCATACATGGTGCAGAACACTTTGTAATGTTAAAGAAATCAAAATAATGTAGGTTCTTCAAAACAGCCAACCTTTGCTTAAATTACAGCTCTGCCCACCCAGGTGCATCCTGGGATACTTCTTAAACGGCATTCTTAGACTAGACCCAAGTGGGTTCAGGTCTAAAACTTTGACAAGTGCCTCAGACACATTTTTGTTGAATGGACCCGAGAAGACCCCAACTGAAAATTGCAGTCTGGTCGGACGTTAATCTAATTTTATTAGGTCTGTCTCTTGTCGTGTTTTATAAAAAATACATTTATGCACATCGGGTTCATGTAGGAAGTGAGTTGCATCAATTCATATTGGGTAAAGATCTTTGGACCCAAGAAGACCTCTAGTAGCTATTTAAAAAAAAAATAAACTTTTGGTTTAATTAATTGACTTTAGAAACAGAATCTCTGGGGTTTAATTTATATTTCAATCATGGTTATACATTTTGATATTTGTATACCTGTAATATTTTCCATTTATGAATAGTGTTCTGAATGTACGTTTGCATATAGTGAAGACTCTTATGTGAGTGAGATTGCTACTTCCTTGTTGATATGTTGTTGTGGACGACTATGGCGGTTGTGTCTAATAAAAGGAGTTATTTGTGAGAAACATAATGGCACCTGTTGTTGCGTAATAATAGCCATACACTGTTCATGGTAACAGGAAGATTTGATGTGTAACTCATCTGCTGTATGAATGTGTTTGTCTGCAGGAGAGGATGATAAGCTCATTCTGTGTGATGAGTGTAATAAAGCCTTCCACCTGTTCTGTCTGCGTCCTGTGCTGTATCGTATCCCAGCGGGGGAGTGGCTATGTCCGGCCTGCCAGCCAACCATTGCCCGGCGAAGCTCCAGGGGCAGGTAACACAAAATGCACAGACACATACTCTCTTGCTTTCTAATGGATATTTTATAAATGTATCACTAATTTTATATTTTAAAATACTTTTATTATATCAACAATGTATGTATTTGTGACAGTGAATGTTTTTTCATCATTGCTCAAATAAATAGATCCCTTTTTCCTTACTTAATTTCATAGTTGTTAAATTGTTGAATGTTATGAAGCAAAACTATGGAGTAAATATTTTGTGGGGCAAACTCATTCTTTTTAATGGGAAAAAAGAAGAGAACTAGCCAATAGGTCTGGCTGTTTTAAAAACAAAAGCACCACCTGTTTCTCTTCATGCAAATTTCTAATTATTTACCGGTAATAGGTAAATAGAAGGTGGCACCTCCATGCTGACATTGTGTATTAGGGAAAAACAAACACAGTTCTTTATCACTAATCAATTATCACTCATCCTCACTCATCCTTTATCACTCTATTTTTTTGTGTGTGCAGGAACTACAAAGAGGACAGTGAGGAAGACGATGACTCCGAGGAGGAAGAAGAAGAGTCAGAGGAGGAGGAAGAATCAGAGGAAGAGGAGTACAGGGACACGGGCCACAGCTGTGAGGAAACCTTTTACTTCTCTTTTGTTAATGTTCTGTGGGGGCTTGATTTATCAATCTGTATGTGTTTGGTGGTTACAGTGAGACCTAGGAAAAAGTTGAAGCAATCTTTGAGGCCCAAAGTGCAGAGTAAACCACCACAGAAGAAGAGTTTACCTCCTAGTGCCAAACCTGCAGCCAGACAAGCACCTAAATCACAAGTTTATGTGGAAGAGCCGGTGAGTGCAGAAAGAAGTCAAAAACCCTTAAAAACTAATTTTACTAAATGTGCACACATTACCAGTAGAAGTTTAGTTTAGCTGATTGGGATGATCAAACGAACAGTGGTGCACATTTGAGGCAGGCTGTTTGACAGTGTTCATGAAACCAGTTTGAAAAAGTGGTTTGAAAAACTGTCGCAACACAGTTCACCAACTACATAGTGTCTGAAGACCACATGAAATCAAAATTGTAGCTTTGAGGCCATCATCTATATACTTTTGTACTCATGACACTCAAAAGTTTAAGCAATAAAATGCTGAATGTGACTGTCCCACTATTACTCCCACTTTTGATTAGCCACCAATCATTGTTTATTGCTGCTGAGATGTAAAATATTGGCTTAACTATTAAAAAACATTTTGGTGTCACCATAACTTCCTGTTTCAATAAGAAATTTACAGCTGCACAACATTGGCTGTCAGGTCATTTCTTAGGGTCTTTATGACTGTTTTGTTGATTAGATTAAATTAAATTAAATTAAATTAAATGTTAAATACATTTTGTCTTAATTCAAATGTCTGCACCCTGGGGTTCAGAGTAAACCATCACAGAAGAAGAGTTCTCCTAGTGTGAAACCTTTGGCCAGACCAGCACCAAAATCACGACCAACGCAGATTAACCCTGCTGACATTGATGAACTGGTGAGCAAAACAAGATAAAAAAAAAAAAGTTACCCCCTTTCCCCAAAAGTTACCAAATGACTTAAACTTAATCTTTGGGAAATCTGAATTGTCTTGTGCAGGTCCGTCAGAGCTCCAGGGCTGGGACAAAGAAACAAGAGGTTGAACTGGAGAAGTGTGAGGAGATCCTTCAAAAGCTCATGAAGTTCCGGTACAGCTGGCCTTTCAGGTATACACTTACAACATACATAGGCAGATCTCAAATAAAATACGGCACAGATTGTACAATTATGGTGCTTGGTTATGGGACATATAAGGTCCAGTGCAGTTTGGAATCAGTTTGTATTATGATCTGGATGCTTAAAAAATCCTCTGTAAGTGATCCTCCTGTCCTGCAGATGGCACTGAGTCATAGGTGGATCTTCACTGGTCCTCCATAGAAGTGCTCTCCTCTTCCAGTGCTTATGCATGTCGATTTTCAGGAGATCAACAAATCCTTCTTGCACATCTGCACTCACACTGCTATGCTTTCTGTTCACTTCATCCAGGGATCCTGTGTCTGCCGAAGAAGCTGAAGATTACCAGGACATCATCAGCTGCCCGATGGACTTCACCACCATACAGAACAAGTTCAAATCTTCACAGTACCGCAGCACCTCTGACTTCTTGGAAGACATGAAGCTAATCTTCTCCAATGCAGAGCAGTACAACCAGCCCAGCAGCAATATCCTGGTCCTCATGGCACGCACTGAGGAAGCCTTCATTGAGCTCTTGCAAAAGAGCCTCCCTGGGGTCAGATATCTGCGCCGCCGAATTCGCAAACGCCCTGCCACGCCCTCTGATGACGACAAGGAAGATGAGCCTGAGAGGATACAGAATGGAAAGCATGCAAGAACCAGACAGAAGGAAGATGATGATGACAACTCAGGACGGAGGAAGACCAGGCAGAGCGGCAGCCGAGGAAATCAAACTGAAAGCGAGGAAGATGACGAAGAGGAGAATGTGAGGAGAAAGAGTAAGCGGACGAGCCGCAAGGATTATTGCGAGCAGGGAAGTGACAGTGAGAGGGACACCAGGAGAACTGCATTGAGGAGGACATCTCGTAATGTAACATACAACAATGAAGCCAGCAGTGATGAGGACTCAGTCAGCCAGCGACATTCCAAGAGACTAAAACGCTCATGAAGACACAGGGTGCTTTTTGTTATTTGTATACTTATCATATCCCCCTCCTGTTAATTGGAAGGCAAAACAGGCCGCCCCACTGCATCTGGGACAGAGCCCCCTTTAACCCCTGATGTAGATTATTTCTGTTTGACTGTTTGGAAGTTTTATGTTAATATTTTGGAGAAAGCGGCTTTATATTTGTAAGTTGATTAATGATGGTGACACTTGTTTTTCCAGCGTTGAGATCTGCCTCAAAATCAAGCTGTCATCTCTTTAAGCTCTTAAGACTTTTTCACTTGAAGTTTGACCTATATAATGCATAAAAAGAAAAAAAACACTTGTCTCACTGTCTCACTTTGATGTCAATTGAAGTTTAGCTGGAGAAGCATCAGAACAATTATTTTCAGCCTGTAAATGTTCTTGAGTTCTTTAGAATAACCAGAAAACTAGGAGGGCTTTTCAAGTAGTTACCAGTGACCATCAAAGACAATAGTCAAAATGTCAGTTTTGTATGTCAACTGAAACCCCTGTGAGCTTTTTAATTGGCACTAAAACCCCCATGGTGGTATGATATTGAAAGTTTTCTTGTTTTGAATGTGCCGTTTTTATTTTTGCAATTTTACAGTACAAAAAGTTGTCCTTAACTTTGATTTAATATGGGTCGATCTTGAGAGATTATGACCCTGTTATTGAAGGACAAAGCTGGAATAAGATGACGTATTGGACACTGAGCAGTTTATTGGCCTTTTGGCAACTAGGTAGTCTGTTTCTTTAGAAGCTCATGATGTTCTTACTTCCTAATGACCAGTAGGTGACACTATACAATGCTATTCTAAAGATTTATTGCGCTCAAGATTACAAATCTCCTTGTAGTTAAACTGATGTTTATATCCCCACTAAAGACCTTTGCAATGATGAATTGAGTCAGACTAACAATCAGTATGTTAAAAGCAGATACTAATCTGGTTTATTAGCCCTGTTTCTGAAGACCTAAAAGTACAGTATATGATGGGTGCTGATTGTTTTCCATGTGAGTTTATATTTATTCATCAGACATGCCATAACTGTCCTTCCCTTTTACATGGTGATGTAAATAACTGACTTTGGCTAACTACATTTAGTTTAATTGATCGTCCTTGAGGTTTGCCGCCTGACCAAACAAACATACAGTGTGGGTGCAAAGTCTGTATGTCAGAAGTGCTGCTCGGCATCACTTGTTCTGTTAATTTTGGATTAAAATATTTAAGGAGATTCTGCTTTAAGGTTTCCCCATCTGAATTAGGCTCAAACTAAAATTGGAAATCAATGTTACTGTAACATAACCTATTGTTTGTCTTGGTTAACTGTGCTTCAGTTTTGATTACACTTTCTCAAATTGGTTCTTTTATTTAAGTGCTTTATCACATGTTAATCATTACATGACAGGAATCTGTATGGAATGTACCCCAATCCATGGCTTCTGTCCTCAGGGGTTAACATAGTCTCACAGGTGTAAATGCTTTCGGGTTGAATGTACTTGTGGTGGTCAAATACAGTTTTCATATGCATTTATAACTCTGCTTCTCTCTCATGCCGTTTCTCTAGGGAAACTTTAAGGATGTCCCCCCATCCCCCCCCATTTCACCAACAGAAATCTTGAGATTTCATTCAGTTTTTCTTCTTTTTATAAAGAAAGTGTTTTCTTTTTATACAGATCCTGTAAGTGTCACTGCCAGTTGTAAAATCTTGTGTTATATTAAAGGAGGGGGCCTAATGGCTTTGGGGACAGATTTTTTTTTTGTGTAATTTCTTTTTAATAAAATGTTGTACAATGTCCAAGATTTGTCATGGTTCTTCCTCTCATGACCTTCAACGCCCTCCTGTTTCTTTCACCTGTGCCATAAAAAATATTGATAGACCATATATTAAAAACATAGTCTGATCCAGCAGCATAATTACACTGATAGGTTCCAAAACTTACCGAGCAGCCTACATAAGCAGCATTTTAAGGCAGCTTAGGCATGCATGATGCAAAGACTGAAGTGTGGAATGCTCAGAGCTGTCTGCAAATGTCAAATATACTTATTAAATACCAACAATGTCATATCTGATTTCATGCTGTTTGTGTTCACCTTATTATCATATTAGCTTTGCAGCATGCTAATGCTAGCTTCTAAAAATAATCTCATGACTGCTATTTTACATTTTACTGGTGACTAATTTGTTTTAATTCGTAATTCTCATTTGTCTAATTATTTTGTACACTCTTCCTGTGTTTATATTTAGGTAAGGTTAGGGACGGACCTTCATGCTTGCTTATTGTTCAAAAATTAAATTTATATCAAATCACCACCTTGTAAAATAGTTTTATCGTGAGATCAGCTTGCCATTTGTGATTTGAGGTGCTGCTTGCCTAGTGTGGCAGATTTGTCACGAGATTTTGTGGGATTATAATACTATTTATGTACTGTAGGTAGTACACAGCAAAACAGCTTGCTGTGTTTTGGAAGAGGCATATTTTGACGAGCGGTGCAGTGGGTGCACGAATGTGCAGCTGTCATAATCTGAAGAGGTTTTTTTGTCTTCTATCCCATGAAAGACATTTGTCTTGACTCCTGCTCACGTACCAGCCCCCACTGCTCCTGTCCATGTGTAATGGGGCCCTAATCATGAAAGACCGAGAGAGCTACTCCATTCATTCTTTAATTACACACACTGGTGTTTTTGTTGGACGTCTCAGGTGGCAGAAGGTAATTGCCCTTCCTCACATCGCTGCTCAGCCAGCTTGGCTCCAGAGTTTCCACTGAGGACAGAGACTGGGCTAAAACCTGAGCTAGAAATGAATATTTAAAGCATTTGAAAGAGTAGAAAGCGCAAAGACAGACACGGTCCTGTCAATAAAATAAAGAGCGTGTAAGTTACAATAATGTATGGGTCGGCATTAGGTGAGGAGTCTGAGATGGAAGGTGGAGGGCCTGTTGGGGTCCAGCAGTGCAAATCGAAAACATTCAGAGAAATATAGCAGCCATAGTGTGCACTGATGCCCATTTCAAACACATTGCCAGGTGAGGTTGTTTTAAAGAACTGAAACTGCTCTTTGGTCTGCCAGTATCCCAGCATGTTTTTGTAAGATCCTGTTTGAAAGATCTGTTTGGTAGAACAACCAGCATTTGCCATTGGTGATGACCATGATGGACCTGCTTTTTCATGCATCTAATGGTCTGTAAGGTTGCTCTAAAATGTCTGAAATCAAGAGATTATCATTCTTTTGTCTCTCCTGTTCTGCTTGTTTTCTTCTGAAGATCAAACACATGGTGTTTGTTTTTGAGGTTGTAAAAGAAATTGATCTGCAATCTGGTCTGTGCACACAAACTTGGCATTGAAATACGTTTCATGCATACTTTGCACAAGATCTGATGTAAATAGTGTTTTATTCCTTATTGATTTAAATGTATATGCAAAATATATGTGTACAAGTATGAAAGACAAAAATGTGTTATACCTATAAATACTGCTCATAAACCTAGTGAAAATACTAGTTTCCTTTCATTTTGAGTGTGACAAATGAGCCAAAAGTAATCACCCACAATTTTTAGCATCTCTTATTGAATTAATTGGACTGCCCATTTTTTTACACAATTCAATCAAAATGGTTATATTTCAAGTATGATAACTAGATTAATTTGACAGCAATTTTTGGCAGTCTACAGTCTACCTGCAAAATGCATTTCACACACTATTTAAAAACAATAGTAGATGACATATAGTATTTACTGTGATGGTGTACATAATATTCCATAGTAATACTTGTTTATAGCTATTATATAAACAGAGTGAGCTTGTCTGTGCTGTTTGTTTGAACTGGCTTTGGCTGTGGTGCAGAGCAGTGTGTATTATTATACAGCTCATGTTTTAATGGAGGCAAGTCTTCGGATTGTATGTGTATGTGGCACAGTTAAGAGAAATCAAAGATGAAGACATCAAAGTGTGTGACAATAGAAACCAATCCCTACCCACACACACAAAGCAGCACAAACGAGCCATTAAAGAAACGGGCAGAAGCAGCTGTCTAGCACAAACTGCAGGAAAGGGAGAATTTTTCTGCCCAGTGCCTGTGTAACCAAGCTCTTCCAATTTGTGTGTGAATTTTATGTTCTTGTAAAGACATTTGTTTGTATAGGATCATTTTTTTCAGTGAATTGTACAAATATTTGTGCTTTTGGACTTCACGTGAGTGAATTTATGTGTGTGTTAAAGAACAGTAAGGGACTGGCAGGACTAAAAAAAGTCTCTGAATGGTCTAGGGAGCAGTAATCCATTACAGATGTGAAGGTAATCATACCCAGACAGGTCTGGTGGCTGCTGCAGCTCCAGCGACAGGAGACCTGACCTGGTCATTGCAGCAGTGTTGGCCAGGGTGAGACAAAGCAGCTCTGTAGGGCCAACTTTAAAACAGAGCCACTAATGGACATCCCCACAGATGTTAATACATTTAGGGATGTATGATGATCAAAGAATGTGTTTAAACAGCTCTTATGAAATGTGTCCAATTTGGGGCAGGTAAACATACAGGACTTGCTTAAGACAAGATTAGTTGACTAGTTCAGGATGAAACAATCAACTACTTGACCATTTGAACCATCCTTAAATCATTAATTTTAATTTAGTTAATATTTAATATGTTCTAATTAATAATATTTGATTAGGTATTGCTAAGAATTCTGCCATATTACCATTTCCTACCACCTCATTAAAATGTTTATGAATGAATATATGTATATATATGTATAATACATACATATGATGAGTATATGTAATAGTATAAAATAGTTCTGGTTCAACATGATTGGTAATATAGAGTTCCAACTGTAATAAAATACACAATATAGTAACAGCTATGATGTAAAACACTTGTTTGCCTGTATACACAGTTGTTTTGACTGTATGCACTACACACATAAAGGCCAAATATTAACTTTAGGTTATAGAAGAAAAATGTCATAAAACAGCCAAATAGTCTGAAATGAAAATGTGTCCATGGTATTTTTATTGCAAAGCAACCATTTTAAAATGTTTTCTAAAAATGCAGTAATGCACTTTAAGGCACTTTTGACTATGCTATATATTTATGCCTGAAGGGGTTTGAGAAAATGTATGGAAACGCATGTTTTCTTTTAAATTTTAGCTTTAATCACCTTATCTTAACCTTTTAAACAAACACCTCATAAACAACACCCAAAAAAGTTGTTTGGAAATAGTACCAAGTAAATACCATGGTATTTAAATACAGTAATCATCAATTTCCATAGTATTACTTTTCAACACCATAGGACTGGCCTAGCACTTCTTTGGTTTTCTTACCCAAGCATAACAGGAAGTACATCTGTAACACGATCAACAGAATCTGCTCTGAACACTAAATGCCCGCAGCCATGTTAAGCGGACTGTGTGATTGTACGTCTCTCTGGGAACACATTGTTTTTTTGCCTGAAAGGGCCAACTGAAGACCCCTTTGGTCCCCGTTCCATCCGCACGCACCAACCTTTGCTATTCCAACCGCAACAGTACGCACCACTTAGTCATACAGAAGCCCACTCACATAAGACCGCATGGGAAAAATTCTGTTTCATTCCCAAGAGCGCACAATACGGAAAGGCGTGGTGATAGATGGCCTTCCAAATTCGACCTGTAACATTTATACAGCCTCAGGAAGTATAAGGAGCTGGTGCGGTTTGTCTTCTGTATCATATATACTTATAGTTATTTAATAGTAATGGCGTGTGTAATGAATCACATTAATATACAGTATAACATTATTGATGCAAGATATGATTAATGCCACCAGTTTAATGTCATTGGTTACACTATTTGTCTGTTAACTTATTTGTGGATGAACATGAACATGGAGAAGGAGGGTTTGAGAGAGTTTCTGTGTGAAAAGGCAAGGGTGTTCTGCATGGCCAGGAAACAAAAACAAACATAAGCGAGATGGTGAAGAAATAAGGAGAGAGAAGGTGATTTTGCACCCTTAGAGACTCCAGTGTGGCCTGTCTTTTGCAGACGTGTACACACACATAGGCACATACCATCCCATAATCCCATCTTACACCTATCCTGAAGACAAACACAGACATGCTCTGCTTTTGCCGTGGGGCATCGCTTACACTCTTAATTAAAAACTAACACCACAAATCAATTGGGGGCGAGATCCTTTAACCCGTGTCATGCCCACATACCACTCCCACACTAAAAACACACTTCCACACCTAATCACACTGCTGAAACAAGACTTCATGCTCTGAGTTGGTGTCCCCAGCAAGGCCAGATGTTCGTGTGAGATTTAACAGTCAACAGAAGTGTGCTTGTTGAGAAGTGTGCTATTACTTTTGCAATTTGCAATTTACTATAAGCAATTTGACCTTAGGAACCAAAATATTACAGACAGGTTGGTACAGAGGTGGGCTTTTGTGATTGGAGATGGCCAGTAACCACTTACTAACCTTCCCAGACCCAACTAGCAATCACCCAGTGCTGCCTAGCAACTGCATAGCAGCTCAGAACACCTTAGCAACAACCTTGTAGCAACACACTAACAATCACTCAACAACACCTATAGCGAACTCATGCCCTTGCAACTACCTCCACACTGTAACAGAGAGGTGGGCTTTTTGACGTGAGCGAAATATATAGGTCCCTTGTGGGGTCCCTGAGTCTCCTGGGGGCCCCAGCCATATTTAGGCATTAAAATATCAAAGTCTTGAATTTGAGCTCTTTTCACCTTGGCCAGTGTGCAAAGGACCCATGTAGGTCCCCAAACGCCACTGGGGGCCCCAGATACATCTAGGCAGAATTTTATACACACAGGTTATTTTTATCCAGAAAATGTAATTAAACCCAGCTTGGACTCCCTTTGTCTCTTTTCCTGTATTTCTTTTTCTGTGTGTGCTGCTTTACTTTCCACTCAACAAACATAAATACACACAAAGTCTGTCTTTCTGTCTCCCTTTCTCACGTTCCCTTCCTGTTATATTTATTTTAGTAGTAGATCTCTTGCCACAGCTTTGATTGTGTTACTGAATGTGTTTGCATTTGTTTTGTGTGTGTCTGTTTGAGTGTAGCAGCCCTGAGACTCTTATACCAGCTGTTAATCCCTTGACCCTATCATACACCCACACACACTCACTCGCCCAGCGCCACTTTTATGACACTTGAGACTTCAGCAGAATTCATCTCATGTTTTGTGGTGGGCTTAGCCCGAGTGCTCTCTCAGCATATTACCCCTCTTTCCCTTTTGTATCCACACATTCTCTTTTACAAAATCGCACATGGCTACTTGCACACATGCAAACATATACTCTCACCCCCCTCGCATCCCTCTGGCCTCTCCTGTAAGCTGCAATTCGGAGGGTGCGAAGTTTTGAAAGAAGACAGAAGACTATTACTGCACCGACCCTTCAGCCGACCCAAGCTAAAAAAAACTGAGGCCTCACACCACAGCACTGAACCTGTGAAACCATCGACACTGCACATGTTAATGGCTCATTTACCTTCAATGTGTCATATCAACCAAAATATCACAAAACAGCTTAGTTATAAAATCTAGAAGCTGCCTACTAGACAGTGATTTAAGCATTGTAGTGCATATAATGTAGGCTAATAATGTACCAAAAGGGTGGTAGCTAATTGATGCTAACGTTACGCAAAGACCTTTAGCCACATTTAAAATGTCTTAGTGTCTCTAAAGCTGTTTCTGTCCTGTGGTGTTACTATAATTTTTTGACTTTCATTCAAATCACAGATATTTTTTAAACGCATCACATGTGATAGCTTGATATTTTTATAGCTGTAACCTGGTGCACTACCTCTGCAAATATAGTGATGAAATTATTTATTAATTATTTTGTTGTCATTATCAACAAAGGTGCATGTGCATCCACAATGCCATTAAGAGTGTTGCCATAGAAACTGTTTCACTGTTTCACTGTTTCACAAAGTATTTGTATGTGTATGTTTATATGTGCTATTCTTATGTTTGCTAGTATCTATTAACTAGCTTAGTAGCATATTAATGTTAAACATTAGTGGCCTCAATAGTGAATGCTACATGTATAGGGTGTGTTGCTGCCTATGTAGAGTGTTTCATATCCGTTGCTTTGATGTTATATTTCAGTTAGAATGTTTCCTACAATGTCAGCTTCCTGTGTCCGCAGAAGACTGCAAGGTTTTGGAACAGAGCTGACTGAGACCGGGTCCCATGTGTTGCAGTTAGCATTCTGGCTGGGGTCTGGGAATCACTAATGGGCACTAATGCTGACACAGCCCCCTATGGAGCAGGCGGACTTTATGAGCAACTCTGCTCCACTGTAAACAGAGCCAGATGCATCACACAAAGCAATCACAGCTCATAAAGAAGTGCAGGAAAGCTGTAATTAGTACAGAATGGCGAGTCATGTCCGGCTGAAGGACGTAAAACACGACAGGAGAGAACAACGCTCTCACGCAGCCTCGTCCTAGGAACCGCGAACACTGCAGAAAAGATCAAAGGTCACTATCATTTGGCTCCAAATAAAATACCAGGAAAAAACAGAATTATAGCTGGCTCTCTAAACAGCATATTACTAGCTTAGCATCTTGTGTTCTACAGCACATAGCCCAAGCTTGTCAACAGCATGTACAGATGTTTGTATTCTGTGCTTTAATAACTGCTGGGCATTTATGGTTAAACATGTACACTTATTCAACAATGTGCCTTTGAATGATTTGCAAAAGATGCCAAATATTCTTGAGCCAGGGTAGCAATGCTTACAGGCTTGTACTCACTGGTACCATATAAAACATAGCAAGTCTGAACTATATGGACATGGGGAGGCAAATCTTCAAAAAATCATTCTGAAAACAATACAAATATTACAAAAGTTATTAAGCAGCATATTGAAAACTAGTTTTGTTAACACTGTCCCAACAGTGATACCAGTGGATGAACTTTCAGAGGGAGCCCATTCAAAACATAGGTATGAAATGAGGCAGAATCTCTGCATCACTGTGATTGGCTGATTACACTGTTAAAGGGACAACACCCACTTGTACATCATCACTTTACCTTATGTTTAAATCAAAGTAAACAGAAAATGAATTGAAAAACAAATTAATGCATTTGGCAGACACTTTTAACAAAAGCAACTTACAGTGCATTCAAGTATTCACTAATCAATAGGTTTGTTCCATGGGAACCCACAACCTTTTGCACTGCTAACACAATGCTCTACCAGTTGAGTTACACAGGTTCTGTGAAGAGCAGTGAAGGAGCAGGATTTTAGTGGTTTGCTGATTATTGTGATATTGTAAGGAAACTGTGGAAACTGAATTTGTGAATGTAAGGAAACTGAATTTGTGTCTCATATGTGTCCTAACCTAAATCAACATAAATGTTTCAACTGCCCTGGACATAGCTATGGAGAGAAAAGACGGAGTTGTAGAGATTGTGGGAAGGACTGAAATAAGAATTTTTTACAACTTTTTTATTGCTCTATTTGGTGGGCTTATATGAACATACTTCACCCAAACCTTTTTTGGAACTTTGTGATGAAGGAATGCGAAGATAAGGATGATAGTGAGTGGATAAAGAAAGAGTAAAATTTGAATTTTCCCGATGAATAGAAACGTATTTCATTCTATTACCATAGAAATGGGACTTTCCTGGAGAGGGGGTGTAGGGACATCAGCATCCAAACCATTGGACTATATTGAACTGAACACAGCACATTTCACAGGTCACTGTGCACAGATGTCTACATGGGTGGTGTTTCAAATAAGAGCCTTCCTTTACATCCTAAATTGCACTGCAGGGAAGCATGGTTGGGCAAAAGATCTTGCTTCAGCAGGGGTGCTATTCAGACAATGCATGCCTAATATTGTTGGGCCGCGAGGAACATACAGACAGACAACACTGAAACCATTTTTTTTTCCTGAAATGATAAAGCAAGCTACTTGTTTAACATTTTAAAGCACTTAATTTGAAAATGTATGTATATTGTATATTTTTATGTACATTGTGTATATAACAAGCTTGTATTGTATATTATGAATATCATATGTATAGTAAGTATATAATGTATTACATACATTTTATATAATGCACTTTACTGTCGCTACATCACCACAGTGTTGGCGGATCATAGATTTTCACACACTACTACAGTTGTGTATATGATGTATTGACAATAAAGTGATTTAATTTCTCATAACAATTACCTGTTCACTTCAAAAATTGTTTTTATTTTTATATTGTTGAAAAGTCTGAAATATTAAGATGTATATAAGCCTTCAATGACCCTATAGAAGCTTTACTTAATTAGAAAGTCCCATGCATGCCCTTTCTCACCATATGCACACACCCTGACCTCTGACTCACCCGCTCTTCTCTTCAAAGGCTTTGGTGGAATAATGGCTGATGTTAGAATGAAGAGGACAAGAGAGGGTTAACTTCATTATAAAATTCCCTAAAAGCATTATCTACACCCCTACACAGTTCCCACAACAAGAGACAGAAAGAAATGGGCAAGCGAATGAATAGGTGAAAGTCTAGCTCTTAGTGTCCTTAATGCAAGCTGTGGTACAGCATCCAGTATACTGAGCTTGGCAACTCATTGCCATAATTCAGTTATACATATTGCTCCTTACACAATAAACTTTGATACTTCAATGTCCAATTGCTTTTATTTTAGTAATAATATTTTTTTTTGGTGAGAGCTATTAGCTAAACTATCACTAAACTATTGTCTAACTGTATTACTATAAACTATTGCCTAAATTATTAGCCCCTAGTTTCATTTTAACTACATTTTCACCCCTGTAACTGAACTCATTCTTGTCTCTATTTTTGGTTGCATTTTAGATATTTTGTCTGTTTTCCCTGTGCATGTAGTGGGTATTACTAGAAATTAACACAAACGCACAAATCAAGCAATTAAACTACATTTAAACAAAGCACAATCAAACATTCACAGAAATAAACAGGAATGGTTGCCACTCAAAAAATGTGTAAATGTATCCATAATTCCTTTGTAGCTGTGATTAAAATGAATTATTGTCAGACTGCAGAACATCCCTGTGCATTTTCTAAAACTATACTGATACATTTTCCACATTTTGGAAACAAAGTTGCAAAAAATGCAAACATATGTGCAATACTTTCAAACATGGACAGTTGTGTTACAGAGTACAAAAAGTATCTTTGCCCAGTATCTCTTTACAATATTTGTAATGCTTTGAGCTCGGATTCTGATTCTTGTAACCCTGACCTTGCTGAGGAAGGTAAGATAAGAAAATAAAGCGGATTAAAACATGCATGCTTTAAAAGAAGGAAGTTTAGATCAAATGTGTGCAGGACTGGAGATCAATCAGTACAGCTCTCTCTGATATGAGCGTGTACCTTTCTGATAAGGCTTTTTGCAGTGAGTGCATGTCCAGATGCCTTGACTCACACTTCATTTTCCATAAGTCAAACTCACACCCTAATGCAACTACAACTCATCAGCCACACAAAAAAATAAGATTGCTGCAATATCTCCAATGCTTATCCTAGACAGCAATGTGATTAAATTAAGAACAAACAGAGACTTCAGCTTCTGTTTTGCTTCTTAGATGTTCCTCCTGAGAAAGGAGCACTAGAATCACACGTCTAAGAAATAATCTCTGTGCCCAGATTTGTCAAGATACTTAAAGTTGTGTATTGGCAATTTTGGAGAGGCTAGCAACAGCAAGCTAGCTTTGAAAGCACAGCTTTCTTCAAAGACATGCCACCCCTGAATACACTGATGACGCATGATTGCCTGTGCAAGCAGGGTGTGCACAGGAATTCAAATACACAGATAGACAAGATTTGGACTGAATGCAGTGATTGAATATTTTATGGCCTTCCACAGAGTATATATAGATATAAAAATACATTTATACAACTTACTGATTGTTATCAAAAGAAGGGACTTTAAACCAGCATAACAAAAATGTTTTTGGAAAAATTGCCTACACTGCCTTAAATATAAACAAGTAAATATTTGTTTTAATATATAAAGCATTTCATTTCAAATTCTTCCAAGAACATGTTATCTATTAATATATGACTTTATAGCTCTGTATTCTTACTTTATGTCAACAATTCTCTAGATTTCTTATGTTTATTTCTCTTACAGGTGCAATCCGGATAGTTTTTTTGTTAAAAAATAAAACAAAAACAGTTATTTAAAAACAATTGTTTTATAACAGATCAGTGTTCAAGACTGTATTTTTACCTTTTTTACCTTCTTTTATAATAATGATTTATAATTTGAGCTGTTGGGTCCGAGTTCACAGAAAATTCCAGCTTTGTTTCACTTTGAAATATGTAAGGAACAGTACATAAAGTCACCTGCACTTTTGTTTCAAACAAAGATGGCGATGAAAAAGCAAACGTTGCAGCTTAAAGTGTATTTCACTTAAATCAAACATGAGAACTCCATTAATCTTGTGAGCAATAAAAGAGCAATCTGTAAGAATGAAATTTTTTTGGGTAGTAACCCAGAAAACAGGGAACGTTCCCAGAACTTTGGCTAACAAAGTTACCAAAAAATGTTCCTTCATTAATGTTGTTTTTTAATGTTATATATATCGAATATATAACATAACTCTTCAGTTTAATTAGTGGAATGTTTTAAAAAAATTACATAATTAAAAAAAATTGAATAACATTCTTATAACCAAGCAAAAATGTTAATATAATGTAAAAAAATGGTTTTGGTTTAGGAATGTTTTAAACATTCCTAGAACTGTCAAGATAACATTTTTAATGTTTTTGTTATTTAATGGAAATGAATTTTGTTACAACCTAAAATTGTTAGCTGGGAATATACTAAGAATTATGCTGTTTGTGTGCCCCAAGCAGTGATTAAACTAAAGCACTTATAGGTCTGGTAGAGTACAATGTACAGTGCAATACAGTATAATACAGTATGTTCAGTGTTTAGTTGGTTTGCTTGTCTGTATGCTCATCTGCATCTCACAATGTCTCATAGTGTCTTTGTAAAGTCCATCAGCAAACCATTTTATATTTATGTGGATTAAGTACAGAGACACAATGGTGCAATTGTGTTTGTTTGAAGTGAATTCAGTTTCTTTTGAATCCATTTTTAACTGATATGTGCCTTATGGTTTGAAAATAGTCTGCTTTGAACTACACTTTCATGAAACAGAAAAAAGATTTAAGTACATAATCAAGCACTGCACTCAATGTCTCCTGGCCTCACTTTTCTCTCACACATATATAGAATATTAGAGTGATCTCTAGAGACAGAGAAAATAAGATAGAGAGATAAGCAGAGAGACAGAAAGAGAGAGAGAATGTAGAAAGTGAGGTTTAAGGGGGGTTTGGCTATTTTTCTCTGAACGAGTCCCTGAAGGTTAAGCAGCACAACGTCATGCTGCAGTTACAAGCTCATGGGTGCGATTCAACACTTCAGTTTGGTCTGTTAAAGCTGAAGCCCAAAAAGTAAACTACATCTGACAAGTGCATGTGACCTAGAGATAAAAAAATAGAGCGTACCTCCACTGTGTCAGTGTCTTTATCCTAAAATTTTAAGGAATCCAAAGGCAAGTTCCAAAACAGCATTGTTATTATTTAGGAAACCTTGTTTTGACAGCATTGCATATATCCTTTGTGAAGAAGGCAATCCCAGAATGCACTGCGACAAGGTTGGTCTCCCAGCCTAATAAGGCTGAACATTTACTTGGCAAGGCTGGGAAAGGAGTGAGCTCAGCTAAATACAAGTATGCTTAGGCTGGAAGGCCTTCTTAAGTGCACTAAATAAACAATAGATAAAAAAGCTGTTTAGAGTAGGGAACTTAAATGTTTTGCAACAGAGGATTAGTTTGCGTTTGCCTTAGAGAGCGAGAGTATTACAATTTAATTGTAAGTCAGGACAAGCACATTTGTGTTTTGAAGAAAACAGGAAGAGCAGGAGATGGAGATCAGAGAGAGGTCCAGGTGTAGGAGATATAGGTCAGAGAGAGGTCCATGCAGGCATTCTAGGAAGATGCTGATAAACACTCCTGACCTTCCCAGCTGCCCAATCCCTTCCTCTGATTCTAAAACCAGATAATGACATCACACCGTTTACAGCTCTTTGTTGTTGTTTTTCCCCTCACTGCTTTTGCCTTTGTTGATCTCTTTCACTCTTGCTCTCTCTGGAGAGACTTTGGTACTGAGATTAGAGAAGGGTGCTGCCTAGCAACTAGAATCAAAATGGCAGAGCCCTCCGTGTCTAAAGCGCCTGACCTAGATAACACATCGTCTGTGATCATGCTTCATGACAACCTACGATGGAAGGCACTGTTTAGCGCCCGTCACTTTGTCACCCTGACAAACGCCTGCCATCACTGAGTGCTCACATCACTTTGAAGAGCAGAGAAGTGAAAACAGCCTCCTTGCTTCAGTCGTACACATTCACTACTGGCTCTGTACTCATGGGGGCAACGTGTAAAATGCAGAAGAGCTGACAAACAATATCTCATGCCGATATTAAAATGTGCCAGTTCTTAGGGATAAGGGAAGAAGTAAAGATGCGTGCTTGAGTATGTTGCAAATCTCTTGACAACCACTGGCATCTCTTTTGCTATTTATTGCAGCTTCTGAACGACATGATGAAACAGACTGCAAATTTGTGCTAAGCTTTACGTTCCTTTTAATACAGTTTTTCACAGCAACTGGGAAGACGAAAGACTGATTTTTTAAGACCCAAATCTCTGATTTATTGAGTTTTGTATGTCTGGAGATCATGCAAATCATGACCTATTAACTTTCATATTTTCTTTTTATCATGTTTTTCTTTCATCACTTCTTCAGAATGACAAAAAACATTTAAAACTGTGGTACAGCCAGAGACATACTCAAAGCAATTCCGCAAGTGCTGATGCAAATAATTGGCAAATAAACAGATTGCAATTATGTGGTACAGGTTTACTTGCGATATTGGATTAATGTTGCATTAACATACCTTAAAGGGGTGACCTTAGTCAGGGAATTAGTGGGGATTAATTAAAATGTAACATTATTACCAACTTGTTTTTACATATTTCAGTATCATGACAGCAATTCACCATTATTTTCAGAATAATGTAGGTATTTTAGTAACTTTTTTCAACAAGTAGCAGTGTAGCTTGACAAAATCTTACGTTGATGTTTTTAAATGTCTTTAATAATGTCATAATAAAATATTAATAGTTAAATAAACTTTTACTTAACTCTATAATACTAGACTGTCTAGTTGCATGACAGTTGCTATAAGAGAAAATTGTTGGTGTAAGTGAAAACCGATCATTACATTTTATGTTAATTTCCTGCTACAGTGCCTCTTGTGGCAAAGCTGCAATATGTACTTGCAATCAGGCACACATTTTGCTTTTACATACTTATGTAGAGTATATTTTTGTGTCTTTTGAAATACAACTGTTTTGAAGAGAACATGAGGTTGATACCATGATACTTGTGCTGTTTTCAATAACTCTGTAGTGAAATCAAGTGGGTTTGCAGTGGCTTAATAAAGACATCAGTTGTATTCAAAGAGTTCAGAACTTTATATTTGACTACAAAACAGGCTACAAATCAGTTACACTTGAACAAGCACAAAAAGATAACGTTGTGGTTCTAACCAATGAAGCAGACGTGATATGGTCTGTAAAAGTTGTTGCTCCTGTGGTTCTTTTGAGACATTTTTTGGGGTCTTTCGTTAACATAAGCTCTGACAAAGGCTGCACTGTTTCAGTATTATGGAATCTGAGTAGATTTCATGTTATTTAGAGAATTTCAATGTTTGTTTAAAAAATATTTTTGGGATTCATTTTTTACATATTTTCCTGTCATGTAGATTTAATGAACTTGGGCTGTTTTAGCTTTTGCAGCTTCGGACATGAACTCAACTGGTAGGTTGTGTTTTGTTTGGTTGAACTTTGCAATATCTGAGTGTGCGTGTGACACCACTGGCAATGACACAAAAACAATGCAGTGCAACATACTCAGCAGAATTCCATTGCTAAGTCTGTATGTGTTTTGTCACCTGTTCGGTTTAATTTAGAATTTAACTAGCTTTTCAATACTGCTCCTTCTTCAGAGTCAAAGAACTCAAGCCATTGGATACAGGAGCTTAGTAATTTGGGAATAGAGAACAGGGTTTTGGGAGGGAAACGAAAATATGTCTGCTCGCCATCTCAATGTACGTTTTATGTGGTGGTCACAACTAGTTAAAAAAGGTTGTTGGAGGGGAGTGGTTTGTTTGGCTATTTTCCCACGCCCAAAACACCAGAATAATGTCAGATAAAATGGAAAGTCTGAGGCAGAAAAAGTTTTTTTTAAATATTTTGAGTTGGTTGAATTTCATTTGTAATTTGTATGTGTTTATTTTCCTGGGGACATCTTCTGTTCCCTAGGCTGAATTAAAGCAATCATTGTAGTTTTACGGGTAGATTATAATGGATGCAAACTGTTTTAATTACTTTTTCATAATGTTTCATTAAAAAATAATAATGCAGAAGAAATCCACCTTGTTCTTTACTCAAATATTTCAAATTCAATAGTTTTAGTGTTAGTAATAGTAATAGTATTTAAGTTCAGTATATAAAATGTGAGGTAGGTTTATTAGGTATCATTACCACATTCATGACCACATTCAAAAACAGTAAATGTTTAATACTCTGTTAATACTTAATACTTTGTTGACTGCTAGTTAACTTGTGTTAACGTCTAAGGCTAATCCAACCTCTTCCATAAAAAGTGAAAAATTTCACACATCATTACCATCACTTAGAAAGACAAAAGTCCACATTAAAAGTCCATTTAAAGGTTGGTCAAGGCCATGTTAAAATCTTTTATCCATGACATGTGATCAACATTTGTAACATAAATTTTAAAGGTTAAAAACATGACCCACATGTACAGACACTTGTGTATATGTCCATCTGAGCAAAACAGGAGCATCACTGGTGAGTGAGGCCGAGTGGATCTGTGAACCCCACTGCGAAGCAACTGGCACATTTTCATGGAAAGCCTGTCTTTTAAGCCTGCAGGTTTTCAATGTGCTCATTTACACATCAAAACAGTGCAGAAAAGGGATAGTTCTCTGGAGGGCAGGGGCGGGTGGAGGGGGTGGATGAGCGTAATGAGGGCTTCTTTTATTCTCTTTGCTCTCCCTCGGTCTCTTTCTTCTTTCCTGAGGGGTAGGTGGATGGTTGTGGACTGATAAGCATGGCTGGGGTTCGGATGGAGGTGGGGTAAACATCTCATAAAGATCCTCTTTTAATCAAACACATGACCGGACAGGGTCTCTCACACTCTGCTTGGCTGGACAGATGAGAAGGCATACCAAACCAATCCCACCACATACAAGACAAACTTCAAGCCCTTTATGAATGTTATTGCATTAAATAACATAACAGAGCAAGTGAAGGTTATTTTAAAAAAACTGAGCAATAAATTGATAAAAAAAATGGCTTAAGATAAAGGCATAATTTGTTTGCAGATGCCACTTTGTTTCTTGCTTACCCTGTCAATCTGTTCCTCACACAAGGTTATCATCTGGCTTCAGAAAACTACTATACACTACTTTTATAATGGTTTGAAAGTGTGAAGATTCTACAAAAAAAAAAATCTCCTTTTCTATGTTCTACAAAATAAATAAATAAATAACAGCATTGGAATGGTTTGGAATGACATGAGAGTAAGTATTGGCAGAATTTTCTTCTTTTGTTTTGTTGAACTAACCGTTAGAAAGTGAATTAACCTTTGTTTGCCTGGTAGTTTTTACCTTCATTAAAAGTCTCATCTGGGATTAACAAGTTTATTTTAAGTATGTGCGTGAGAAGTGAATAAAATGTGAGTACATCAGAATGCATGTGAGCATTCATCTCACGATTGTGGTTGGGCAGGTGCCTTTATACTTAAGCTGCTGGACTCATTTTAATTGAGGCCCTTGGACACACATATACACACACAGTTTTGTACCAGATGCAATTTACTGACATGGTGATCGAGGTAAAGCATGTCTCCAGAGAGGCAACCTGAGCTGAAAAATACCAAAACACTCTGTCATAAAACGCTAGCAGAGCCGAGCGGCCTTCTCTGAACCAGTGGCTGCTGAAAGGACATGTGTACTTGCCAAAGCTTTCTCAGAGGAGATACTTTGGTACCTGTTTTGATGACTTGTGAGTAAAGCTGACACATGCAGCTGTCAGTTTAAAGAACAAAACAAAGTGGCTCATGTAACAGCTGAGAAAAAACAATATCATGTCTGTTTAAGAAAGTTCTTTTTCAGACAGATATTTTGTAATGTGGTTCAGAGATACTGAACACTGAGAACCTTTCAGACGTGTTGTGTTGGAATGACTGATCTGAATGAACCATGGACTTTAGCTGAAAGCAAACAGAGGCCTTACTAGTGGGAGTAACTAAGATTGGACTGCTTCTGGTGTTTAAGTACTTACTTTATTGCTCCTGTTTAAAACAATGACATACTGCAGCATTTAATGTGATATTTCACCACAAATATGCCTCACAGGGACATCTCTGTAGAGACTCAAATGAATTAGTGAATCATTTTTGGGAGCTGCATTATTTACTGTAGGTGTACTGTACAAACTACCGGATTTACAAATAAAGCAGACTTTTTGATGGCACATTATAATAGGGCAGTTTATGGTTGAGTTTAGGTTCTATGAAACTCTTGCTATTTACATTTTAGATATGAAAACAGTTTAGGAGAGCAGGTGTGATTACTAATATTTACATAAATACTATGTGTTTGTTGATAATGACACTGTGACATTAAAACAATGAACTGTTTTATTGCGCTACACTGCTTCCTGTTGCAAACATTTTTGCTTTACTGGAAACCAAAGTAAGTTACTGCCCAACACTAAATACAACACAAACGTTCCAACACTAAATACAACACAAACGTTCTAACATTTTCCATTAGGAAAATATAATTCCTAATGGACCTGTAATTGTTATACCTGGCATGGCAATCAATATCAGACCAGTGACTAGTTCACCAAATGCCCTGTCCATTTTAGAGCTGTGTAACATGCTCCTATGCCACAGACGCATTAAATAATTATGCGTGTAATGCATGAACGCAAGTCTGTTGGTTTGGCATATGTGTAGATTGCCTAATAATGTCAATGCCAATAAATGACTAAACCAAACTCCAGTAAGAGAACGAGTAGACACCGACATGCAATGGACTATAAATGAATCATCAAACCTAGATCTACAAATTACAAACAGGGGTGGGTTGGGTGAAGAAAATAAATTTCAAGCAGCTATCAGAGCCCTTCATGCTTAGGATCAAGCGCCAGAGAAAAGTGCCTTTATTTGCACGAGTGGCTGACATCAAAGGAGGGCAGAGGAAAGAGAGAAGCAACATGCAACAACAGGAGAATCTGGATGTGTGTGTGTGTGTGTGCAGCTCATTAATGAAATATAATTCCAGAACAACCTTTACGTTTAAAGGTGATAATGTGAGCGTTCACACTGGAGAAATCTGGGCTACTGTCTGTCACTCTGCTCAACAATTCCCTTTGAGGATGAAGGAGAGAAAATCATCAGGGATTTCTGTTCTGGCAAATGCGCTCAAAGGAGAGCGTGCCTAAAGGGAAAATATATAAATGCCTGAAAGAACTGA
This sequence comes from Chromobotia macracanthus, assembly GCA_036877525.1. NCBI lineage: Eukaryota > Metazoa > Chordata > Actinopteri > Cypriniformes > Botiidae > Chromobotia > Chromobotia macracanthus. The sequence continues at coordinate 6,358,771 of JAZGTH010000018.1, read as the reverse complement.
ACATAGAGTACAACATGATGCATTATAAACAATGTGTCTAAATCTGAAATACATTTAAGCCGTTGCTACAAGCTTAATCACCATGATCCAAGATTAATCACAACTTTGCTTAAATAGTCCCTGAAAACAGACAACAGAGATTTATTTCTGTCAGGGCCGTACAAAGCCACATAACCATAGCCACCTAAAGTGTTATTCAGGGGTAGCCCGGTCTATTGAGGGCTTCTGAAAGAGTCCCTCAAGAAATGATTTGCATTTGAACCGGGGCAACCTTTCAGATGCAAACGTTGCTTTCTTCATCAAAATATTTGCATTGCTTTGACGTATTTTCTTGTTCTGTGAAAGTCTTACCAAGAAGTTTCTTTTTTCTTTTCTTCCTATGAATAAAACCCAAAACTGTTGACCAACAAGTACTTGCATTAAATTAAAATAAGCGTTACTTTATGTAGCATCGTCACAACAAAAGTGTGCATTTTCTACTAGTACAAGCGATGAAGTGTAAGTAGCGCTTAAGTGAGAAATTTACCTTTTTTAAACAACTACTGCAATGAATGAACTTAAGACAACTGTTGAAAATATATAATATTTTATTTTCTTCTCCAAAAGGCACTTTTTTAACAGACTGACAGAGTCATAAATGCCATCTTGTGAGAAACCATAGCCAAACAAATTTAAATATATATACAATAAATAAAAGTCCTGAAACATTTGAACAAGTACTTAAATGGTTTAAAGCAGTGGACACTGTGTGAATTTCTCCATGCAAGAGTGATTGGCATTGCAGGTAATCTATAACTGATTGAGGTGTGCATATGTGTGGATACTTCCCATTTTTTGCTTTTCTACAGCAAGCAATGAAAAACCTCCTATTAGGTAACAAACACTGATAATCAATCCATTATTTACTGAGAAGCTGCAAAGTTGGATTTTAAGTTAATTTAATTTCCACTGCTTCACAGCACACCCTCTGCCTTTCGAGAAGTCCAATACACAGAGAGAGAGGCTTGGGCTCTGCTTCTATACAGTACATCACAGATTAGGCCACAGTCTCTGTATTAGCTTACAGATCTGTGCTCATACATGCGTGGGACTATCTGAGTAGGGATCAGTCTTAGACATGTGCAGTATGACGGCAGGTGCTTTGTAGTGACAGTGACTGGTGCTGCAACTCCCACTGCAATGTTTTCTGCAAGTTCTGTCTGTCAACTTCCTGCTGCACAGTCCCTGCCAAGTCTGCAATGTTTTAGAGCTCCAGACCCACACACCACTGGTTATACCCACCACCAGCGACATGAAAATCTTGAGCATGAATACAGCCACCGTGGGTACCGAAGACTCCAGGGAGCAGTCCTCATTCCTACGGCCCGGGAAAGTGGTGCACTTGCTCTGCAAACCCCGGAATTTCCAGTAGTCCATGTTGAGTCGCTCATAAAAGTAGCATATGATGACGCAGGTGGCAGGGACCGTATAGAGGATGGAGTAGATACCGATTTTTACCATTAACTTTTCTAGCTTTTCCGTGTTGGTGCCTTCGGTTTTCATCACCTTTCTGATGTGGAAGAGTGCCACAAAGCCGGTCAAGATAAAAGATGTTCCGATTACAAGGTAGCAGGACAGCGGTACAAGAACAAAGCCTGTTAGTGCCCCCACATCCATACTGCCCACATAGCACAGTCCAGTGAGCTCATCGCCTGCAACTTTACGCATTGTGAGGATGACTATGGTCTTCAGGGCAGGTATGCCCCACGCAGCCATGTGAAAGTAACTGCTGTGCGATTCAATAGCCTCATGACCCCATTTCTTACCTGCCGCCAGAAACCAGGTGATAGTGAGAATAACCCACCAGATGGAGCTTGCCATGCCAAAATAGTAGAGGATGAGGAAGACTATGGTACAACCTGTACTCTCCAGGCCCTCTTGGATGATGTAGAGCTCCCCATTCTCACGGTCACATGCAATGTTCTCTGCCCCAGCGACAGTCCGAATGATAAATGCGACAGAGTAAACATTATAGCACATAGAGAGGAAGATGATGGGCCGCTCTGGGTATTGAAAGCGATGAGGGTCAAGCAGAAAGGTCAGGACTGTAAAAGCCGTGGATACAAAGCACAAAGTCGACCAAACTGCCATCCAGATGAACGCAAAGTCCTTGTCCTGTCTAGACCAGAACACATCTACTGCAGAGGAACAGCGTGGAGCACATGTCTCACTCTTTTCCACATACTGGAACTTTTCCGGGTTCTCGCAAACTCCCATGACACCCCCAGAGCGTCCGTTTCCAGCACCAGGCTGCCTGGGTCTGGGTGGCACAGGCAACATACCTTCTCCTTTCTTGGTCTCTGTTTTGGTATCATTTTCTGGAGCTTCCATGCACAGTGCATTGGGGTCATTTCTTGTGGGCAGTTTAGAACAGTCCAAAGAATCTGGCCAGACGTAATTAAACTTCTCCATTATGGGCGAACACTTCTGACGTGCCTGTTCACACATTGGTCGACAGGCAGGAATGGATGTGGACACTTGGTCCGCGCACATGGGAGCATAAAGGGAGCAGAGGAAAAATCTCAAGTGTACATCACAACCATATTCCACTAGAGGGGCGAATTCATTGAGTTTTATTGCGGCTTCCCTCTGATTGTCATGGTCCATAAAGTTGGGCATCCTTGTGAGGTTGTACCCAATGCCCTGGCACATGGGGATGGCGATAGGCTCGCATTTAGCTGGTCTCCCTCTCTCCAGGTCATAAGAGCTGATTTCCAGGCTGTAAGCAGCAATAACCAGCTGACACCATAGAGAAATCACAATGTTAAGTGGTGAGCTTCCCATGCTGGATTTTCAGTCACCCTTTTTGAATGAGGCAACACAAGCAAACTTTCCTGGCATAGACAGTCTGACGAGAGGATAAACTTGGAAAGGAAGTGAATTAAAGGCGATTCTGAAGTTTCATAGCCACCGCTTAAACTCACAGTATTTAAGGGAATGTTCTGTTTGTCATCCAGTTAAAAACGCTGAAAATGAAACGTATATGAAAAATATTCGTTTTCAGACAAAGTCTGCACGGGATATAAAAAGATGCTCAATGTCCATGTTATATTTCTAAGAAAAGCGCGTGTGCCCAGTCACGAAAGAATAAGTAAAATTTTACTTCAGTCAGTACCGCAGTAGCAAGCATAACGGAATCAGGAGGCGTTCAACACGAGAAACAACAGATCTGTACCTGTCTTCGCTTATGCCCAAACTTGCGGGAAGCATATAGTCCGTAAGAAGCACGCAGGGTGTTTTCTCTGCTCTCTTCACATCTCTACTGGCGCTTACTGAACTTTCGCTCTCCTCCTCTCTCAATGCCCTCTAATTCAGGGGCGGGGCATTCGGGACGTACGTGTCTGCCTCCGCCCACACACTACTGAACGGAGAAAGATCGGGCCACGCCTACTTACAACGGAAAAAAATACGTTAACTGTGACTCCGCCTATCTACAACCGAAAAGTAAAACACAATTAAAATTACAGATCGTAATTTAAGAAACTGCAATGTTAACAGGTGACATTAAGAAGTGATATATTAAACACATCGGAACATATATTTTGTTTGAATTTTGTGATGCAAAATTTCCAGTAATTAATAATGAAATACATTTTATTGTGTTTACCGTTCATTGTTAATTGCAATACATTAATCTAATTGCCCAAAGTGTAATAATGTTTCAGAACTTTATTTTATTTTATGACACTGGTGGCTAATACTTGGACTAAGACGTCATGAACGTCTTAAAGTAGTAACTGTAGTAAGTATAATAATTTGGTGGAAATATAACAGCCAAAGCTGAATCTCCCATGGCACTGGTAATAAAGCCTATGAAATCAATTACACAAGTGAAAAGTTACTGTGTAATGGAAATCATTAAAGGATGATACTCAACACCTCAGGATATTACACTCAAGAAAAGAAGATGAAGTTCATTCCAGATTTAATGAAAGAAAAACAAGGGCCAGACAAGAAGCTGTAATTCATGAAAATAATTACTTTGTCACACATTTCATTTAACTTTGTCTTTCATGAAACTTCATTATTTATACTGACAAATCCAGCATCCCTTTAATGGAAGATTCTTGTGAATGGAAAAGATAATTGTTACCATCTAGTGGCAATACAATGTACAACACTTCCACAAAGACCTGCAACAGATAGGACTTAAAAGATGTTTTATAAAGTGTGCATATGCTTTCATTATAGCTGGCACTTGTTTGATATTTTATCCAATGCAGTGACATTCAGAGGAATTTTACTAAAGTCCCCAAACACTGAAGAATAGAACATGCAGGACAAATGTTTAAAATCTTTTAATTTTATCCAGCACTTTTATTTCATGTCACATTCATTATAGACTGAACTCAGTTCTCAAGCCAGAACATTTGGTCACAATAAAGAAGGCAGATTAGAAATCCCCTTACTTTGATGTGGTTACAGTGGGCATTTAAACCTTTTCACCTGTGGTGTTAGATTGTGAGTGCTTATCAGATTTGGATTTGGAATAGTAAGCCTCACTTAGCCTAAAAAGAGCACAGAGTGAGTCTGATACCCCTCCAACTGTGAAGGAAATACATACCAGACAGAGCGATTTTTATCACCCTCTGTATTTGCACGTCAAACCCCAGTCCAGTCCATTTTCAGGAGAATGGACATTCATTTAACCACTCAAAACATGCCATTTTTAAACTTGAAAGAGATTTGACAGAGAACTGAAGAGTGTGTAGTTTCGGGTGCCATAGCCTCTCCATGTATGTGTACCAAGCCTCACAAGGACTGATATGAGATTACTATCAGAAAAGGGAACTCTGTGTTTTGTGTGCCACCTATCAGGAACATTTCCATCATTTTAATCTTATCTGACCACTCAGACATACCTCAGCATTCTCGACTGACACAGAACACTGCTCTAACAAACAGCCCTTCAAATTCACAGTCTGGGTGTCATCGTCACAAATAAAGACTGCAGGACTGGTCAAGACTGGGACTGTAAAGTAGAGAGACATGCCTAAAAACGTACTTTACAAATTGTGGGCAACAGATGGGAACCTTAATTAGAACTCACCCAACTGAATTAAAGTGACATGATGTCATGTCATGACATCATATGCTGTTAGGGTAGCTGTACCATGGTAGCATCTCTCTCACTCAGGCTAATGGGACTCAGAGCACTTTAGCTGTCACTATTTATCAAATGGTCACCATGTCTTGTGACTAAGCTGCAGTGGTCTGCAAATGTAGTGATTGGAAGTCAACAGATTTGCGTCATCAGCATTCACTTTACATTATACATGAATAGAGAACGATTATTACGTGCTCTCACTCTGAAAGCTGACATAATGGAGGTGTAATTCCCTCTATGTGGAGGGGGTACTTCTTAAAATATGATAGAAATCACAAGGCCTGGCGCTGTCTGCAGGGACAGTGTGACCACTGAGGGTGGTATAGATGTGCGGAGTGTGTCAGGCAGTCTGACACGTGGCAGAGTAAGATATCCATGTCTGAAAGGAGTTAGGTCTGACCCAGGATAAGAGAGGTATGGAGACAATGCCATCAACTGGAATTAGGAGAGGGGTGATGGATATGAGTACTCAAACATCTTTCCATTGCGTTAACTACTGTACGCTTGAGAATAGATCTATACATAACTGCACACACACACACTGGTATATGTGGTTTACAAGGACTCTCCATAGACGTATGTACGTATGTAATGTTTATGTTGTTATACATGTCATTATACACATTTATGTCCTTGTAAACCACATATACCAGTACACACACACACACACACACACACACACACACACACACACACACCACCACCACCAAACTGAAAACCACATCTCTCAGGAAAGCGGTTAACAAACTTGCAGGAAATCCTAAATCCTAAAAATCTGGAACTACCCCCAAAAATTTTCTTCACTGTGCTATCGGTTTAGGGTTAGAAGTATATTAATGTAATTACCACTGAAATAGGTGTGCATATGTTTATCACACGTGAAGGAAAAAATCGTATTGAGCCACATTCAACTGTGGTGTCAACGTGGTCTAAGTAAAAATCAAAGAGTAGTTCATTATACTCCAGTTTTTAAATCCTCTGTGTCTTGACTGAGGCCCTGAAATAAATGCTGGGATTATGGGTTATTACACACAGGCAGCCAGATTCAGTTGTGCATAAGATGATGGAATATTAAAGAGGAAAGAGAAACAGAGGGAACTGATTATCTCCCAAAGCTCCTTAAAACAGAACTGAATAAAGTTGAGAATAAGTTCATAGTGATACCTTAAAAAAAAGAGACATGGGCTATGATGTGTGCAGTGAACCGTTGGCGGTCTTATTACAGAAACAACAGGGGAAAACATTGCTTAACCAGTACTTAGAGACACATACAGCTCGCTAATCTCATTATAACTGTCAAAATGTTTCTGCTCATATTTTACTTTAAAATCAAAAGAAAGAAATAAGACAAAGAAATTAATATATTAATATAGGATATATATTAATAGGATATCAATATAAATTAATGTCCTTTACATTGACCAAACAATATAATACCATAATGATAGCATACAAATGCATTAAAATACATCTGTATTGAAATATTTATGAAATAATTTTTGCATTAAGTAACAAAATTTCAAATCAAGTGATACTGTTACGATTACGGACTTTATGTTATGTTTATCCTGGTGTATTTTGGTTCATTTCCTGTTTTCTCTTATTTGGTCATGTTCCTGTTTCTGTTTAATCATCAGTTAATTCTCATCACCTGTTTGCCTCTCTTTACCTGCACTATTTAAGCTCCCCTTTCAGTTTGGTTCCTGGTCGGTAATTGTTTGTGTTTTGTGTTCTGTGGTACGTGTTTTGAGTTGCTGTTTGTTGTTTGGAAAAGTATTAAAGCCTGCTCTCTTGGAATATTTCCGGTTTTGCTCCTTCGTTTGTGTTCCTGTGCTCCTGTCAGCGCTCAACACGTTACAAGACGTTACAGATGCATACAAACAAATTTTATGCAAATTATCTTTTTACATTACAGTAAAGAGGACTGTACAATATTACATCAATAAGAATTTTGAGGAAAATCCTACCATAGCTTTCATTATCTTCATACAAACAAAATGAAGTTTATTACTCTTATTCTTTGATTTTGGGGTAAAATATGATTCACTCATTTATGTCTTTGTGTCACTGTCACTGTCACTGTGTCAGCCAACAAATAGGACTTTGTCACAGCCAAATGCAAGCTCTTCCATCAAATCCAATAAATTATATGCAGTATTCATATTCAACACAGCTCTGATTTCATATTATTAGCAGAAAAACAGGGATTTGGTTTCAAAGTTGCTTGTGTGTCATGTACACGCACTAATACAATTAAAGTGTTTTTGTAATTGCATCCTCTCTCATATGATTATATTTCTGGCTTTCTGTCACATGCTCACAGTGGACGCATAGAGGAGTGTGTGTGTGGGGGGCAGAACCTGATGGATTGCGTTGATTAACACTAAATGTAACAGGAGAGCGTCTCTCTCACATCTGGAATCAACACACACACTCACAAAGCACAATACTAATACTGTTTCTGCATGCGTTATGTAATTGCCCCTAGCCTGCTCAAGTCACACAGTCCGGCAGTATAAATTGTGTAGTCTGGTTGCTGTGACATGTTTCCAGGTACATGTCAAGGAAGTTTTCCTCCAGAGCTGGTGGCAGAGAGCTAGAGGAAAGGATTGTGGGATATATTTTCTTTGAAACTGGCTGAGCATTAGCGATGTAGCAACAACAATCCTTTTGTTGTGCTTTATACTAATACTTAAGTATTGACTCAAAGTGTTTTTAAACAAATCTATGTTTAACTTTTTACAAATCTTTTTGTTTTAGCAATCAGGCTCTCGTTAACACATTCCTAACTACAGTATACATTCTCTACATTGCTTATGCCTATTGTGGTAGTGGGCTGTAACTATACATTTGACCTGTTTGATTAATCCTTATTCTCTTTGTTTTTATCCTCATAAAGTTATCACAATATTTTATCTTTTTTCAGTGAAATGAGCAGAAATACTCTTTTTAAAAGCCAGTTGTAGTTTGACTTTGCCAAGTGTTAGTGCAAATACTGTGGCTCTGTCTATGTTCGTTTGAGTGACCCGAAATGCTTCTGGTTTAACCAATGGTGTCAGTCTGAGGCAGGACTACCCATCTGCAGGAGGTCTTTGCAGGAGGATTAGGTGTTTGGGGTAAAAACAGACCTTCTTTGTAAAAATGTAAATGTCAAATCTGATTCACAATCATTTACATTCAAATTCGGCACATCAAGGTGTGAAGGTTTGATGTCACAGTCACAACATGTTTTAACAAAACTTACATGAATGCATGCAAAACTTGCATGCAATTTGAGAGGGGAGACTTTCAGTAAATATAGATACATTTCAGTCTGTTCCTCACACAAAGGTATTGTATGGCCTCTTACAGTATGCAAACAGTACTGATTATTTTTGTTTTGTTATTTTTGTTATTTTAGAGTTTAACACAAATGTGGAGCTTTCTGCAGAATCTTTCTGCAGACATTCTGCAAATATAAGAGAAATTTTATTTTTGGATAAACTACTTTAAATACTAGTAAGCTATTACATATATAACATAAATCCTTTGGCATGATTTAAAACAAACAGAATGTTTACAAATACGAGTTTGCAACAAATTTAACAAGTTGTTCCAAAGCTTATTTAAAATGCCCCTTTTTAGTGTAGACATTCCTTCAGAGTAATTAAAGGAAAAAACAGTGCTGCCCTCAGATCAGTGACAGGAAAAGTTAGTTCCTCATCATCAGTGTGTTTGCACATCATCCGTCGCTCTTTTGCTCGGGTGGTGTGGTGATAAGCAGTCAGTTACTTTTACTTGCATTTAAGGGCAGGAAGAGAGAGAAACTGATAAATACAGTTCTCCACCCCCTCTACCCTTCACACAGAGAGACAATAGTCTTTACAGCTTCTGTGAAAGGTAAACAGGGAAATGATGCTCCACAGCTCCTTTTCACAAAAATCTGCCTTTGAAAGCAGCTCTGTGTAACTGCAGAACCTGGAATTAATAGATGCACACAGTTCTGCTTTGGTAAAATATGTTCAGATTGTGTGATGCCAAGAAAAGCAAAGATTTTCAAAAATTTGGAGAACAGGGGTTTTAGTCAGTGGGGATAAATTTATAAAGTTATATACTTAGCCCAGTCTGTATTCACATACACGCAAGAATATACACCAACACCATAGATTGAAAAATATGCCAAAAATATATCAAATGCTACTACCAAAGGGTACTGCAAGTCTTAGAGGTCCTTCAGACCAGCTTTTAATACTGAACTGAAACCAAACCCCTGGAGTGAGATTTCAGGAGAAACAGCGAAAGGCAATGAGCTGAGAGAATGAGAGAGTGAGTGAGTGTTTACTGCAGTTAGCCTTCACCTAATTGTTTTATAAAGCCTAACTTTCTGGGCAAACACACACCTGATTTTAACCTCCTAGTGGGAGCAATCTAATACAGATCTACACTACTGTAGCTGAACACGTTTGTGAATAATTTCATATAATGTACATATGAAAAAGGTATCAGATGTTAAATATTTTTTTAAACAGTATACTTAACATAATATGTTTACCGCAAAATGCATGTTTTCTGTAGGCATGGACTACCTGGATTATCCAACAAAATTTGCTAAATGTGTAGAGTAGCACAGCATACTGCATAAAGATATATATGCCATGTGTATTTCCATTGTGATATAAAAAATGTAATACAATAACAAAAAACGAAAAGAATAAAAAACATACATTTCAGAGACGACTGATTGGAACTCACTGAATGAAGCATGCAGCACTTAGTGCAGTCAATGCATACTGCATGACGTTTGACATACTATTTTTTAATAATAGATGTCAGCATGCAATATATACTCTGCACTTTTTGTTCAATTCCAAACATAGCTCTGATTTTGAAATGGCATAGTGACCATTTTAGTGTTATTTATCCACAGGTAGTATAATTCAGATTATACTACTGAGTCATGACTGCATATATGAGATGACAACATAAGATCTGCAGCATGCAGCCAGAGGCTGAGTGAGAGATATCCCAGCATTTCCAGTGCCACAACTCCCCACTGTTTGTTTGTGTTTGCTAACAGGACTGGACTGTAATGTACAGATACTTCTTGTAAATTTATTCAACTGTTTAAATGAAGTAAATCTGACAACTCAAAATTTTAAAAATGTGAACTTGAAAACTTGATTGATTAAAAAACCCATTAAAAAATTATGCATACTTTTAAATTATATATACAAACTGTGAGGAGACAGTTGTACAAATAATTTCACTGATATCCAGGTATTCAAACTGTATAGTGGTGGAATGTATAGTGGTATATATATATATATATATACACACACACACACACACACACACACACACACACACACACACACACACACACACACACACACAAATTTATATGTCAGTCCGATGCCTCCTCTGACAGCAGTAAAAAACAGCAAGTTGCAATCATGTTCTCTCTCTCTCTCTTGCGCTTCATGTATTTCTCATCTTTCCATCAGCTACTTTGATCAGCGTTGCATATTAGAGGGGGCTGATCCCAGTGCTGAGACTACAGCATAAATCATCAGGTCGCCTGTCAGAGGCCACATGAATAACGATCCAATTCGCTCAGTTAACACATGCTGTACATCCCTGCCCTCCTAACAGCCATCAGCAGCTGGGGCAAGACACACACACATAAAGAGACACACAGACAGACTGTCCTATCTGTATTTTGTCTTTCACACACACTTACACACCCACATTTCAATTGCCTGTCGTTGTCACATGAGACAGCTATAAATAAGCCAGAAATAGCTGCAGACATGAGAAAACAAGTGGACGCACTCTGTCTTCCTGGTAAATGTCATTTGTGTGTATGCGTGTATGCACACATAACAAACTCTGTTTATGCGTTGTTGTTCTTTTGAGTTGTTTTTTCTGAATACTTTGTCCACTACCACATTAAAAACAAAGACTGATGGTGCTTGATTGTGCTGGTTGATGCTCCTTAAAAGTGTAAACACTTTTACACTTTTCTGTTTGTCCATCCAATGGGACATATTAATTTTACAATTACTTTCTCAGTTCCATTTGGTGACCCTTGTGGCACAGAACCCGCACACTTCACCTATTAATTCACATGGTGTTAAGCATAGTAACTTACATTAAAGCAAGTTACAGCAAGTAACGTACATTCTGAGAAGCTCTTTCATAGAGTGTCTTATGTTAGTTTAAGAAGTTTTCAGTTGTTTGATTTCAGTTGTATCAACTTTGTCTCAGATGTTTCTCTAATATTTAAATCTATAAAGTTAATATGGATAACATAGCTCAAATAGTTTTGTCATGGAAATTGCTGAGATCTAGTATGAAACTCTGGTATGAAATTAAATATACGTAAGACATTGAAGTTTTTTTCAGAAGAAATTTTCAGCAACACTATCCATCACTCCCTATTTAAACTTACTGTTGTATTGAAGAAACAATTGAGATACTAAAAAGATTTTCTTGCCTATGGATAAACCTTAAGTGTGTAGACAGTATAATGCTGTGTCCATCAAGCAAGAGTCATCTTGGGATGACTGGAGGACACAAGTGGTGCGATAATGTCTATGTGACCCCTTCCAAACACATACACATACACTTGAACATGCATGACTGTCTCTATTCATAATATACCCCAGCACTCCATGTAAGACCCCTCCATGCAGTCTTACTATCACACACATACACACCCCACCCTTTTGTGGATTGTTAGCGGTTCTGTCAAGCCAGGCAAGTCCTATTAATAATGTGTGGATGGATAGTAGAGTCAGGTGGCCCAGGGGGGAGACATCACAGGATGAAGCCCACTGAAGAGGCCCACAGCTCAGTTACTGGATGACGAATGGCCCCTTGGACAGATTCAGAGAGTTGCTGCTAACCTGCACAGCACGCCAGGAGAGGTGTCACAGTTAAAGGGTTTTTTATGCTGTCAGTACAGGATCCGCCCCAGCGGTCATAACTATATTAAACACTGACCCAGACGCTTCATGTCTGTATGTAATACCAGTCTAATAGTGTTTCCGCTAAAAAGGTTCTTTATAAAAAAGTGGCAGGTTGGATTCTCTACTGTGGCTGCTTATTAGTGGTGTTTGCTAAGATAAGAAATTCTATTACTCTTGTTCATATGTAAGGTTAAGCATTTGTACAGACCCATAACCAAGGGTATGGACAACATATGAACATATTGTATATGTAACATATGAATAATTAGTATAGCCCTTTGTTTCAGTTGCCTCATGTCTGTTCTTTTCTGCATTTTGGTTTAGTTGTGTGTAAGTGCAGTTCGTCATGCTCCATGTTAGTTATTTGTTAAATTCTCAAAGAATTTTTGGAGTTTGTTTTGTGGATTACGAAACAGCTTACACTTTTTGGTTTGAGGAGTATGTTGAAACATGAAGCAGAGTTTTTATCTGTTTTTATTCTTCTGTGCTTAATCTAAGGTATACATCCACACTTAGTAGTTAGGAATTGAAGTTCATAAAAATAGTTCCTAGAAATATGTAATATATTTAGTACATATGTGAAATAAAACGTGAGCATGAGCATGCAGTACAATTACACATGATGTCATCAATCATTAAGCAAATGAGACAGACCAAACTAACCAGATTATACAGCCTAATTCTCAGCTCTCCACACACAAACAGATTTGTTTCACTGTTTAAGTGAGGACATCTCGTAGGCATTGATTGTTTTCATACATATCATTTTTCTACCCTGTTTTAGCCCATGATTTAGGTTTTCTTAAACCTAACCCTCACACAAACCTGTTGACATTACTAGAAGCAAAACTTGTTTTGGCTAATTTGTTTAATTCGTGAGGGCCATCAAAAATGTCCTATATACAAATATATAGTCAAACCTACAGACACACACAAGCACACTCAGACTCCCTGATCTATCCTGGCAGAAGAAATTGTGTTAAAGCGTGTTTCACATAGAAAGTCTTGTGGAAATATCACTATGTTCTTTTCTTGTTCATTTTTTTCTCTTAATTTTTTGAGGAACAAAGCTGCCTTCAGACCGGCTGATAATTTATCCAGTGTTCCTTTTCAAGGAGCACAGAAATAACCAAGGCCTGGAAACACAGGGGAGTTTGGGTCAGTGAGGTTCTCAAAACCTCAAATCCACAAACTCTTCCTGGTCTTCAGCTCAGACCCCATGGGAGAACAACCTCATAACTATGTCTCCTCACTGAACATGAAAATACGAATCAATCAAGGCAGCCATTATGAGCTGGAACATCGTTGTATCTCGTTAGTCATTCTTACAGCTTTAACACAACAGTCCCAAGACCAGAGGAGATGTTAGCCTTGGACTTAGAATGTGTTGTTTTATTCAGCTGAGAGCATTGTGGAAAACCACTAAACTAAAGCATTTACTTCCTCCTCATGTTACATAAAATAGAGAAAAGTCTTTTTATTTTAAAAATTAGAACAGGAATTTGTGGCTGGAAACTGGTAGTTGTTATCAAGGTCACAAGAGGTGTAATGGAGATGTATTGTGCATTATGACAGTAAGGCATATGTGTTACTGTTATATATTATATTTCATCCAAACATCTTGTTATTCATCTAATTCTGTCAATCACAATACAAGGGGATATAAACTGCAGCTTCAGTCCTATGATAGCTCTGCACCCCTCCCATCTCTAACTTTAAGTTAATCTATTTCTATTATGTATTAAATATTGTACATGTGTCATTTGCTTAGTAGTCTACAGGGATATTTAGAGCTTGAGTTGAATTGTATGCTTATGCCTTTCATCACAGACAACAAATGAAAAAAATCACCTTTATTGCAATCAGGACACGACAATGTGAACTTGACTTTTAATGATGAAAATTAAGCTACTAGACTACTCTTGTACTTTAACTACTTAAAGTACAAGATAAGTTTTTGAGTAGTTTAGAACTAGATGAAAACAAACTACACTTTGAATGTGTAATTTGAATAAACCTAAAATATTTGCATTATTTTCTGAATATTTTTTGTAAATAAATATTGTAATTACAAAGGTATAATTACAAATTATGTATTAACAATATAGGTACAATATTGGCATTCATGTTCAAGTTTAAAGCATGTCTTATGAAACCTTCATTAAGAGGCCATTATAATATAAACAAGGTTTTTGAGTAGCGTTTCCATGCAAAACTTGTGGGTGGTTGGTGTTGTGGGTGGTTGACAAGGTGTTGTATTGCCTGCAATGTGCAAACTTCCCAAAGAAATACATTAAAACACATAGGCTACCGACACATATACACAAGTACACACACATCCTCAACACCAAACTACAACAAACACATACATACAAAACTCTGTAATATGTATTTTCATAATACAAACAACACAACACTTCAAACACCAGGAATTCAAACACACACCAAACAATGCAGAGAAAATTACTGTCACTCAAAGGGCACTGTTCTTTCTATCCCCACACCTTTCCTTTCCTCGATACCTTACATTAGCTCTACCATTCCCTCTACTTACTCAAACCAGAAGCCTCTCGTTCTCTTTCTGTACCCTTGGCCCTTAAGGCAGAAGAGTAAACAGTGGAACCCCAGCCTGAATAAAGACTTGATTCTTCTCTTGCGTTCTAAAAATGGATACAAAGGCAAACCTGTATGGTAATTTTTGGCATACGGTGGCAGGGGCCGGCAAGACACTGTTGTTCCTTGTTCTCCTGCAGGTATAAAAAAAGAAATACAACAAATAGCAAAGTTATTAACTTAAGCATATTTTTTGCTAATGTGACAGTAACTAAGGTGTTTGAAATAGGTTTTTTAGTAACAAGATGTAGTTACCTACATTTTAAAATGGCTTTACTGTAGCTGATCTACTTGGTGAGTAGTGTGTAGCTTGAAAAGCTACAGTTTCAAAGTAGCTTCTCCAAGACTGTTGAACACTAACAGTTATATGGCACCTTTTAGCACTTCATGGTTTGTCTCTACTTGCCTGTGATGTGTTTTTGGAAAGCAGGGCAGCTTTCATGACTCATATTCACTGCTGGGTGCCAGGTGGGGATGTTTATATAAGGCTGTCTGGTGTCAGGCTGACAGCAGCTTCTCTTAACCCAGGTACAATCTGGAAACATGACATAAGTTACAAGGCAGAAGACTTGATGGTAGACTGAGAGTGTGTCTTCAGAACACTCCACAGAGCATGTCCTTGTTCTGTTGAGGTGACATTCTATTATCTTGTGCCTGGCGTCCTGGTTTTAAGAGCTCAGCAGACAGGAAACAATGACAGCCATGGAGAAATTTTAAAGGTGATGTGTGTAAATTTTGTTCAAAGGTAAAATAATTTTTTCTGTCCCAATGCAGTATGCAGAGACAGCTATACGTAAGCCGGTTGACTTCCTCATATGTAAACACTGTGAATCTTTGCACTTTCATAATTTTGTTTTTGTGAGTGGTCCAAATGTCAACGTCTGGTTCAACCAATAGTGTTTTGGGCAGTTTGAGGTGGAACTATCTGTTGGTTCTAGACAATGGCAGATAGGAGCACATGGGAAAATAGCACCCACATTTTTTTCAGTAAGTTGTTATTGCAATTCTGTTTGTGATGCAGAAATAATGCAATTTAAGTTGCTTGTTTCCACTATTCTTATGTTTACATGAAGGAAAGATATGCATGTCTTTCTAATACTATTCAGCATCATATAAGTGAATTATTGTGTGGTTTTTACCCACAAATCCCTTCAGTTTGAAAGAGAGAGACCAATTAACAGACAGCATTAGAATGAGGGCAGCCCTGAATCAGATGTGTTTGACAAGCACCACAGATGGATGATACAGTTTATCTGTAAAGATTAGATTACAGAGATGCAGTGAGCATACACAGGATGGTGAATGACAGCTTGCTGATACAATGAAATGGTAATGGACGATTATCTGCTTGAGGCCTGTTAAACATCTGCTTCATTCCAAGAATATTGACATAACCATAGTTTTCAAATAATACCACATACTACAGGGCAGTGTTTGGGACGCTACTTTGAAACTGTACATGTATACTATGTATACTAAATGTATACTATGTCTCAGATTTATATTCTAAAATGTATTTCCTGTAAAACTGCTTTGTAACTGAATAAATTGTAAAAAGCTCTATAGAAATAAATTTAAATAGAACTGAACTAAATTATTACAATATACTAAAAAATAATTAACTACATTACAGGCTATTTGGAGGCATAATCTTTTAGATTATTAAATAAATAAATGTGACGATTGCATCTTGAAAACATGCTATGTTATATAAAAAGAACACTAGCTTATTAAAGGATAATTTAAAATATAATAAATTCCATAAATTATAAATAGAACTATAAATTTAATCCTCATTCATAGCAGAACAAGTGACTTTCTTTTAGAAAGACAAAAGGGTTGGAAGCACATGAAGGCAAAGTTATGTCTTAATTTTTATATGAATTAATTTTAAATGAATTTTATATCAATAAAACAGATAATGATTTCACAAAACTAAGACAGGATTTATATTTTTACAGGAACTGTTTCTTATTATGGTTACCATTAGTAATGTTGTTTATTAAGGAAAGCACATTTATATCTCGCTGATAACCAGGATTTAACAGGGAAAATTGTTGTGCCTGTACTTAACCTGATTGAACTTCTCTTATAAGCATGTTATATTTTAGCTAAATGTGTCCCTAGACCATAAATTTGTTCCACAGGAAGAGTGATATTAAGTTGTTTTTAACTTAGGCAGAAGGGCACAGCTACCAAACTTAGAGTCTACACAGAACAATAACATGTCAATTCCATGACCAAGGATAAAATGTGACACAACCCAGGTCCCTGAGGATGGAGTGACTGGCCCTGTCAACTGTGTATGACTTAACTGTATGAATCACGCCAATGAAATGGTGTGTCAGAAGTAATTGTATCCAACAAAAATAAAAATATAACAAATATAACAAATAGAGATTGAATGGAAGCTTGGCTTGTGGTGTAAATTGACATTTTGTATTGTGAGTGTGGACATCTCAGACCGGGTCCATAATACTCTAGTTTATTATGTGAGGTGTAAGAACACAAAGCAGACTTTCACTGCAGGCCAGCAGAGTTAGACCGGTAGGAGTTTGGGTAGTAGGGGGTAGGGGGTTGAACACAGGAGCTGTTTCTCTTGTAATTGTCCCAAAGACTGCTGCTACTTTTCACCCAGTCCTAGACCCCCTCTCTGCCCCTCTACACAACCATTCAGCCTACCCTGCCAAACCAATGGAAAAAAGAAACTTAGGCCTCAATTGACCAGCCACTGTGGTGAAGGGGTGCAGTGCACGCTGTGCTTAGATTAAAAGCAATCTTTTGTGCATTGTTGTAGAAGACAATGAAGGGTATACTTATCAAAATGGTAATCTAAAGGAGGACAACCGTATTAAACAATAAAAAATTCCTTACAAAATGTGTACAAAATTGGTTTAGAAAGCCAAGAATTCTTATTATGCACAATAGGGAATTTTATTATTAAAGACACTCACTGGGTGTAAATTTGAACTGCTTTCCCTGTGTTTACATTAGCTCTGGTCCAAAACCATATGAGCTGCCTCACTGTCTATTGCCAGCATAGGCATTTGCCTTCTAAAACAGCATTGGCCTGACATGGAAGCTCATAACTGACTGATCTGAAAGAATTTTTAATAGGCATCAACTCTGAAAGCAGTCATTTACTCATGCCACACAAACAGCATTGCTCACACGAAGCCATGTAAGAAAACTCCCAAATGATGCCAGTAAAGAATATAATCCTTTTCAGCAGCCTTAAGAGTTCTTAAGAATATTTTTACATTCATTTTCTATAGGGATTACAAAAAGCTGTCAAGTATAGAGCACTTAACAATCAACCAAACCAACCAGCTTCAAGATTAATCACAACATTACAAACTTTGATAACAACGATAATTGTGAATATTTTTAGAAAATGTCTGAAAGGCAGCACAATTTTATGTATTTCAACACAAACAGGATCAACAGTCATATTGAACAGCTCTCATTTACCTGGTCCCTCATCTGACCTTATCAAAATCACATACCACTATATGCATAAAGGCTATCATGTATATCAATGGAAATGTAATCCCCTACATTTCCATTGCCCCTGGACCAATATTCCATCAAATACCAGGAAATCTCAGTATGAGCAAGAGGAAAAGTGAGAGAATGCCCACATCCCTTTGAGGACCCGCCTCATCCTAAACCTCAAATCCGCTAAATGAAACATGTATTCAAAAGACTCTTTTATTCAGCTCAGAACTGAAGGCTAACCTCCGCTGCAAATATCCGCTGCACTGTGTAGTAAAATCTGAAAGCAATTATGTCACAGCTCATAGAAGAACAGGTCGCTTGTAAGCCGCTCTTGAGCAGAGGACTTCAAGCGTTCAAAACAAAACCGTTTCAGACCTGCCTTCATCTGCTTGCTTCATTCATAAACACTCAACTGAACGCAAACAGAGCGGGTGATAGAAAGCCCTCATCCTCTGCTCAGGAAATAGATTGAGAAGATAAAAGGGCAGATAAGGTGTGTCTGCGAATGCGAGTTTGTTTTGTAGGAACTGGTGCAGACTACCTAAAGTAAAGCAGAAGAACAAAGAAGCAAACAGTACAACAATGTACTGATTTATAAAAAAAGAGAGAGGAAGAGAATAAAAGAAAGGAGATTTTGGAGGAAGGGGGGGAAGCCTAATAACATCTGACAGAAACTAACATACGATTGTGTTAATAAAATCGCAGTGTTTCAGAATTCTAATTGGGCAACCAAAGGTTCAGTAGCAAGGTCAACTAGTCAGGTTTAAAAGGGTACATAATAACAAATATTCCACAAATTGTGAGTCTGCAATCAAGTACACTTCTAGAGCTATTGATAATTATCAATATAATTGTCTGGTTGAAATCAGAGTTTCACATATTTTGTGTAAACAGTGATTCAGAATTCTGGTGCACACTAGTGTGGAGTGAATATGGACTGAATTCCAGTATAATGTATCACACACAGTGAGGCAAATGCATGCATGCAAATTTGTGGAAAAAAAATAGAAAATTGTGTGGATATGCCTAAGCTTTCAAAAAGCAAGACAGACATCTTAGAATGATAGCATCATATCTGTACACAGTTATGCTTTCCTTCGCAGATGGTCTTATTGTACTTTGCCTTTACTGTAAGATGCCAATCAGACCGAAGCCAGATTTACAGGTTCAAGGTGTTTGATGTGTGGAGGAAGTACTACAGCACAAACATCATGACCAGCAGACCTACTTGAGAAAATGAAACCCTTTAATTTGACCTATTTAGTATAAACTGTCGTTTTACATCATTTATATACCGTTTTTCATGTTATTTTTTTAGCGTTATCTGTGCAATGCCATTCAAATTTATTTACATTTTAAACACACTACACTGAAATTCAGCATTGAGTGTATTTACACATGCAATAAAGGTGTTTACATGCAATTCAGGTTAACAGGCAAGATTCTAGATGTGTCAGTCGAGATTTCATGTGAGCTGCTTGCAACCTTTTTTGCAACCTGTTTTTTTTGTTGTACCTGTTTTCGACTTATAACTGGTGTGTGATTAGGCACGTACAGACACTCAATGTCATATCTAAATAGCTGCTTGCAAGTAAACACATAAAAATTAAATTGCTTTATTGTGTTACTGACTTGTTTTTTTAAGAAATGTAAAACCTAATACTTTAGATGAAAAATATGTCATTTATAACTTCATCTACAAAATATAAGATATTTATCTTGTATATATATTTGTAAAACATGTAATTCATAATTCGTAATCTAAGACATTTGTATAATCTGTATAATGTCACCCTTGTCAATGTCAATTTGTATTTCATCTTCATGTCATTTATGTAGTATGTTATTATCATCTGTATATCAGTTAAATTATCTGTATTAGATCTTCATGTCATTTATATAACAACATTCCTGTTATTTGTAAAACATGTTATTGGTATGTCTTCATGTAATTTGCATAACATGTATTTGACATCTACAGTACTGTGCAAAAGTCTTAGGCAGATTAGTATTTTTATACCCAAAAATGGTTTATTTATATTTCGTTGTAGTGTGAGTAGGAATTATAAGATTACATTTCCAAACATTCTTTTTGCCATTAATTGTAATAATCCAGTGAGATTTTTGTATGCACAAGGAGGCTGACAACAGCCAGTGCTCCACAGAGAGATCTAATCTCATAATCATTGAGTCTGTCTGTGATTACATTATGAACCAATACAAAAAATTGAGACAGACTAAATCCAGAAGAACTATGGCAGCATCTCCAAGACACTTGAAGAAACATGCGTGTGAAAATACTAATGTGCTTAAGACTTTTGCACAGTACTGTATATAACATGTCTTCATGTCTCAGCAGACAAACACTAGTGCATATTTTATGTTTGTCACAGTGCCTTGACTTGTGAAAGTGATGTGGTAGATTCAGTGACAAAGTGATGACCAAAATTACAGGGTGCTGAACACAACATCTAATTACCACATTACCAAAGCCCCATACAGAGGCTTTTTTTGGATTGGTGTACTCACAATTTCATTCAATCAACATATACTGCACGCATATCAACACTGTGACGATATCAGACTTTTGCTGTATTATGGGCCTCTATCTGTGAATTTTATTATTTTGGTTTTCAGCTGTACATGCTCTACTATAAACTTCAGCCATTTTAAGATGGTCTTCTCTTTTAACTCTACAATGAGATAAATTCTCTGTGTAGCTGCTGCTGTGTATAAGCAGGAGACTTGGTTTAAATAATATGGAATTATGAATCTGCCTCTCAGTCCAGAGTTTAGCTACACCCTCTCGCTCCCTCTAAGGCCTGTTGCCTAGAGTTTGTGATATACAGCTTTTGTCTCTTCCACTTCTTCAATCCGGGGTTCCTTGGCTGTGTTCCAGATAGATTACTACCATGCTACACATGTTATTTCTTCAGTGCATAGATGAATACATACACACACTATTCACCAAAATGTGCAGTATACAACCAGAGCTCACTTCCTAATGTAGATCACTTCCATAATGTAGAAATCCCTTCCTTAATGTTAGATAATACAAATACTATCGTGCATTGTTTGTTCATGTTAGTTCATTGTTATTAACTAATGTTAACAGATACAACTTTTAAAAAAAATGTATTGGTAAATGTTACTGTAATAAATGCTGTATAGATAATTGTTAGTTCATGTTAACTAATGTAGTAAAGTGTTATCAATGTTTACCGTTGTGTATTGCATACTGTTACACATACTACTAATAAATAAGAGTTTTTACTGTAGCATGATATTAAATATCCAGTAAGCATGA
This sequence comes from Chromobotia macracanthus, assembly GCA_036877525.1. Classification (NCBI taxonomy): domain Eukaryota; kingdom Metazoa; phylum Chordata; class Actinopteri; order Cypriniformes; family Botiidae; genus Chromobotia; species Chromobotia macracanthus. Next base: position 6,337,257 of record JAZGTH010000018.1, on the reverse strand, counting down.
TATTAATGTTATAATATTATTTTGTCAACATAGCTTGTTTTCCAAAGCAGAAGATTAAGGGGACTCATAAACAAGTATATTATCTATGGGACAAGAAGGTATGTGGTCCTAAAACAACCAGCCCCAGAGCAGCCTGTGGAAAAGAGAGAAGGCTATTTACTGCTCTGGAATCAGTCACTGGCTCCTCAGATTCATAACTCAAATGAAGGGAAGGGAAGTTTTTTTTTAATGGATGAGGTAAATCCTGTAGTAGAACGCAGTGTGAAAATTATAAATGACTTCAGGGTGTTTCACTTTTTTAAAGGAGCTTGCATAATTCACTCTCAAAGAGCAATCTGTTGAGGTTTGTCTTGCGCAGTGCAAATTGCTAATGATAATGCAATTGGCCAAGGGTAATCAATCCTTAATACCTTTTAATCAAAACACTTAGGTGTTTATGATATATGTACATTTATAAGAAAGTAATAATGACACTATTTGCGTTTTGTCAGCCGGCTATCGCTATGGTTACCTCCTCATGTGAACTTTTTTGTGGCAGATGAAACTACACATTCTGAATGAAAGAAGAAACAGGTAACACTTACTTTATAGTCTAGGAATAAAACTGCTCTTGGGGTAAAAGCAGAACTGCTACTCTTTATTCAGAGCTGAACATTCACCTGGACTTTTCATTTGCTTGTGTGTAAGAAGGCCCACAGGTCTCTGTGCTGAGGGCTGATGTTGGAAGATTAAAGTGAAAAATTATACAGTAGGTCTGTGGTTTGAACTGTATCCACCTGGAGATACGGATCTTTGACTATGAGTTTTGGTATCTCAAATGAATCATTGCGGTGAGCTTTCCTAAAATAGCACAGTCTGCATTTAAATTTCTCTCCGTGCATGCTGCAGTAAAGTGAAATAAGGACACTTTCAAAAGTCAAACTATGATTAAAGTTATTGTACCATATTTGATAACTTGGACCTGATAACTTTGGAGAAACAGGAAGTTTTACTCTGCCATCAATCTGATTAATAGGCAAAAATGATGATTATGAAAGCTTTAACAATATTTGTAACTACTAAGTTTTTTAAAAAACAGAAAAATAGCCAAAAAAGCATAAACAATCCTTTAAAAGGATTTCTCAGTGTGACATGTTTATGATATGTTTCATAAAGGGGAGAACCCTCATATTTTTAAACTCACGTTTTAAATGACATTACTAGTAAAAAAAAAGTCAATGATCCAGTCAGAATAGACTTAATAGACTTATAACCTGTTCTATTGGTCTGTATGTTTCAGTTTATATCAAATTATATTGTCAGGAATGGGACAATTAATAACAGGGAAGACCCATTCACAGAACAGCTTTTCAAAAAAAGAATTTTGTTAAACAAAAACTCCCATGAGGGTGCAAAATAAGACTATAAATACTCAAAATAAGAAAACCAAAACAAGACTTGGTAACAAAATCAAACCAGAACAAGAGTGAATATATATATATATACACACATAAAGTCAAGCTTAATTACTAGACATGAGGCAGACTTCTAAATACTCCAAGAAACAAGAAACATATCAGGAACAAGAAACAATACACCAACACAAGGGCATTAAATAGTGATGTAAGCAAGGCAGGTAATGAGGGCAAGCAGGTGAGGGGAATAAACAAATGATGTCATAATTAACGAGGAAACAAGAGGGTGGGGTTAAGTCTCAAGACAGGAGAGCACATGGCACAAACTAAGCCAACAATGGCTATTTGCTTCCACAGATCACAAAGACACAGAGCATGAGTCTAGACCCTGACTCCAAGAAACCAGAACCAAGACTAGGATTGAGTCAGGATTGAGTCAAACATCATGCTCTGACACAACACAAAAAAGTGTCTGCCAGGACCATGGCAAGCAAATCTAGGAAAAATCAGGACAAAGAAGAAAGGACCCTGACAAATAAAGCATTTCACAACAATTTAATACATTTAAGTTGAGAGATGGGTAACTAGATATGTAAGCTGGCATTTAGTCTTTAACTAATGTTTTAGGATGCTTAATTTTTTATTCACACAGCCTTCTAAGGAGTAATTAATAACACTGCTATGAAAATAACTCTGATAACTCTGGCTTGACCACAGTCAGAATGAAACATTTGAAAAATGTTCTTTGGATACACACAGTATCCTGTCACAGACTCTGTTTACACAGGATTATTTGGAAAAGCCTGATAAAGATCTCTGTTACACACACAAACACACATAATGAACAAGGGGCTGCTGAGTTGTTTTGGTAGAAAAGGATGATAAAGTTCCAGACTAACACAGACTCATATGAGGGCAGATGAAAAAAGACCAGAGAAAGTGAGTTTGAAACATTCAGGTTTCATTCATATGAGAATAGCACTGAACCCCAACCAGGCCTGATAGGACACATTTTTTAATTTTTCACAAATTGACAAAATAACAGCCAATCAGAACATTTGATGTGTACTCCACTACTGTGCAGGCAGGGTTTAGCACTATCACATTTACTGTGGGTGGGGCTTCCTTGTGTGGCTAAGGCCATAAGGCCCAATGCAGTATATTAATGATTTTATATTAATGTATTACTGTATTTTTGCCTTGTAAAGAAGAGAAGTTTGTGGCAGTTTTGATTTTCTTGTAGGTGTGGATTGTGAAAAATGAAGCTGTCACAGCAGTTTTTAAATGTTAAGTGAATGTGGTTTAATTATAATGTGGTTTAATTATGGGAGAAACTGAATATAAAGGTAGTTTTCAGGTAATGGTACCATTGATGCACCATGTGCATCCCCATATAATAACCAGGATACTGAATTTGGTAACTTCATGTCATAGATTTAACTCTGTTTAATGCAATTCTAGGACTACTGGCCAAAGACTTTCTAATAATCAGTAATAAATTCAGAACTAATGAATAATGAAGACACAATTTTGTGTTTTTACACATCATGAACACGTTTCCAGCACTAGCAAAGTATATACTTTGGCATAAAGTGAATTATTATGGTTGTTGGAACAAAAAGTCATTGAAAAGAATGAGATTAGAATAAGATTTATTGTTCGAGACTTTGCATTTTACTTGGTTAGGACTCTGTACATGACCCAGTGCTACAACACTTATATCTGCATATATCTGTATGTGTTTAGCTGACCTGAATAAGCAGGTTAGAAGTTCCTTGGGTATTCACTCACCCTAAAAATGGGTGTCAAGGCCATGTTATAACAGCACAGAACTGCAACATGAAAACTGCTAAACATGATTACATAATGCTAAAATAAGAAAAAAAAAACTTTTTTATGTGAAAAAAAAATATATATATAATTTAAAAGTTTTTATTTTATTTTATTTTTAAAAACACGATTGATGTAGTAATAACATTATTATTATTAAGAAAGTGTTAGGTTATTTTGTAGCCTCAATTGAATGAGTAAAACAGCAGCGTCTAGAGCATGTCCTCAGTTAGCTAGGTGAATGTGTGTGTGTGTATAGGTCAGGAAATGGTACAGTGAAAAAGTGAACACAGTACCTGTGTTTAGTAGAATAGGGAATGTCAACTGACCATGAGCAGATAAATACACTACTGTCAGACAGACCCAGAGCAACATCTGTGTACAGTGTGTGTGTGTGTTTCCAGACCAAAAATGCTCTGGAATCCAAGGCAATTTTTTCCTGCTTTTAAAATGTCCTAAATCTCCATGGCCTCTTTATTTTTGTTATTTTGTCCCAGTTCAGGACATCATTAGCATAAATGTCTTCTGATCAGACACAGTTTTCTGACAGCAGTTTTCTGAAATTTTTCTAGACCACTTTTGAGTCACAATAAGTCACATTTCTCTGGGTTTCCAAAGGTCATGCAGTGGCCAAGTATACGCTGCAAAGAGCAAAGAAGATGATGACCACATGTCAGAGAATCCTAAAAGTATGACTAACATATTGACTTTCTGCAGTCTTAAACATAGGTCTCATCAGCAAAGCATTTTTAATAGGCACAGGGGAGTCTGATCATACAAACGCCAATATAAACTCATATTAAACTAGCAGATGCAGTGAGCTTAAAGGAAAAGACTTTTAAGTTAATTAAAAAAAATGAACAAATAAAGAAATTATATTTTTTAAAAAGTATCTTTTTTTAAAAAGGCAGGACCCTTAATAGGATCATGTACCCAAAACATACAATACTACTAACCACCAGCATAACAGTTCTGTAAGTAACTTCGGATGAAAGTATGAACTAAAAAAAGAAATACCAGTTTTTAATGTAACAGGTTTACACAGGCTATTTTTTTATATAAGTCAGTGAATTTGACACAGGTGATATATTACAGTGAGACAATAAATTCACCTTAGACAGGTGCACAGATGACAGCAATGTTAATGGCATTGGGACATTTCCTGCCCTCTTTGCTAACAATGACAGAAGGAATACAAGTGATTTATGATTGGGTTAAAATATGAAACCTCATTTTACACACCTGAAGAAAGATCCTGCCTGGTTGTTATAATCTAATTATCAACTCTCATTTTTTAATCCTGACACTTTGATTGTCTATTATTCTACATAACTGCTTTTCTCCAGACTCCCAAAGGCCGATGTCTTTGCTGGTCCCAGTCTGGTCTTGTTTGCTTGTTTTAGAGGGGTTTTGTCAGCTGGGAGATCAGATACACCAACATAAGGCCTAAATTAAACTAGCTAATAACTAGCAACTACATCAGAGCACTACAAAAAACCACCCAGAACACTGTAGCATCATGGTGGTGAATTTTGTGCAGTACTCACTACTAATATTTCTTCAGATAATGTAAAAATCTCATCATAATGAAGTTGCTCTCTCTTATTATTTCACGGCTTCCTAACACACATGCAAAGATGCGCGTGCCAAACCTCTCAACTGCATAAGTGGGAAATAGCAGTTTGTTTTAAGTGAATTTGTAATGTAATAATGTCTGTATGCTAGGATCTGACAGCATGTAGCAGGATGCAATTATTGTGTGAGGTTTTCAAATATTTCCATTATTCCCAAAGTGTGCTTGGTTGCATGACTCGATTATTTGAAATATGTGCATTGCAAGGCATACTGAAGTATTTGTATTTCACTTGTACAGCAACTAAATCACTCTGTGATTGAAGAACTTTACAGTTCAGTGGGACTATAAATTCCTTCTATGATAATACAGGGCAAAGAAGAAAAACTAAATAAAAAGACAAAAATGGATAGATAAACAAATAGAGAAATAGGAGAAAATATTCTCCGGGTTTAAAATTACAGTTGTTTCAACATTGTACTACTGGTAACCAATAGCAACCAAAGTTTACTTAACTGTTCTGAAATATTTTTGACTGCTATAAACACTCTGACCTCAAAAACAATGAGAACGTTTATGTTCTGGATGGCGCTGTCCCTATAAAACCATGTAAAACTCATTCAAACGCTTCAGACCCAGTCTGTTTACAGTAAATGGGTAAAAAAGAAGTCAGAGTTTGACTTAAACCCATTTGCCGGTTGAAAAGTCCAGCAGAATTAGTATCTTGAAGCTGGGAAGCACTACCACTGTTTTGTTCATATTGTTGGTGGCTGTCAGGGGTTTAAGGTCACTCAGAGATAAGCATCTAGCAGAGAAAGAATGAGAATGTGACAAGCTCAATTTGTTTCTTTATGCTAATGCCAGGGTACAACAAATGTACACATTAGGAGGAAAAAGAGAGAGAAGGCCTGTGTTTGTGTTGCTTTTGGCTTCAGCTATGGAATTCACTTATTTGTGGAAATGTTAAGAATTCAAGTAATGGACTATTACAATACAAAGTCCAGCAGAAAAATAAATGCAAGTAGCAGTGTGAGCATTAAACACCCTGAAATCCAGGCCTGTCAATTCTTCTCTTCTATTCCCATCTTTGTTCCTGATGTATTACCTTATGTATTCTTTACATATTAATTTTGTGTCAGTCAGTGACATAATGCTTATTGGTTCTTAATGCTTTTTGCGTCTATATTTTGAAATCTATTCAATTCATAAAAAGGAGAGTGAACGAATGAAATAAGAAAAGTGAACATGTTTTTATATTTGTAAAGATACTGTTTGCATGTTTGAAAATAATGATTAAGATACACTCACATGTATTAAAATATACAAAAATGTTTCTTTGTCAATAAATGAAAACTTTTGTTAAAAATTATATAACACTTTCTCAAAAACCAATATAAATACAAATATTATATAAGAACGTATGTAATATAGAAGCATTTTTTTTATCTCTAACATCGTTATTCATCATTGATGGGGCACATATGAAAAATATACACCTCTCTCTGTCCTTGGTACACTCTTATGACTGACCACACCTGAGGAATAAGGCCAGTTATCAGTGGAAAATTCGTGAGCTGAAGCTTTAGCACCATTCAGCCTTTTGAAATGAAGCCAGATCATGTCTCAAACACGACTCCCAAATCACTCTTCCTGTCACTTTGATCTCAGTGGACAAGCTATAAGTGTACACGTGTTTATGATTTCTGCACATTTTAGAGTGCAAGCTGAGAAAGTAAATATTTAACGCCCTTACAAATAGGTGTGAATGTGTGTTTAAGTGTGTGGAGGAGGAGGGAGCAATACCGTCGTTTTTTTCGGTCATTTGAGCAACAACTTCCATTAAGGATCATGAGATAAGTAAGAGTAAGAGTAGTAAGAGCCTAAGTAAGAGTATCACAGTTTCACATATAATATGCTCACATACTTCCAGCATGGGAAAGACATGCTCTGAGATCTTCCCTGCAGTTCCAGCTGTCACAGCCACAGATGTCCCTCTGGTTATGTAGCCTATATGCACATCTTGAATTTCCATCCTCACATCTCTGGACACATTAGTGTGAATCTCAGCACTCTTGTCCTTCACACACACAGACACACACACACACACATTTCACAGGGCTCTCTGACTCTCTAGCTGACACCATTAACCCTAATTAAGAACTGATCGTAAGAACACTCTCATCGTGCATGCCTGCATTAAAGTACTGTATGTGTGCACATGATCTCCCTTTGTTGTTGCATAAGTTTCAAACTAAAAATAAACTTGTTTATTGTATACTACCAGCCAGGGGTCTGCACTTAGCTTATTATACCCACTGAAAGGCTTATGCATAAATGATAACAATTAATAGTTATTATAATAAAGAAACTGAATTATTAAATTTGTAGACAAAAATAAATGAATTTAAAAGGATAGTCCACCCCAAACTGAAAATTTTTATCCTCAGGCCAAGTTGTCAGTGACATCTTCTCTCATTACAACAAAACTGCAAGTTATAATGTTGTAAATAATGTTCACTTCTTGCACAGACTGATTGTTTCACTTCATAAGACCTCAGTATATCATGGGAATTAATTTTGTGTGGCCTGTATTTGTTTTTTTTAGACTGTCAAAAACATGGCTCCCATTGACTTACATGAATCACAAAGGACCAAGGTTTTAAAAATCTTCATTACTGTTCTACCGAACAAAAAATGTCACTCACCCACACAGCAAATTTTCATTTTAGGTTGAACTATCCCTTGAAGGTGGTTGAAAGATTACTTAGACAGCTGTAATCTCAGCAAAAGGTGTCCACTTAGAAGAATCTAAAATATGAGATACATTTCTTTAACCTTTGTAGTAAAATTTTTTGACTGGTAAATATGCGATTAGTGTTTGCCATGGCAAACACCCTGGCAACCCTAGCATTAGCAGTAGATTGCAGGGTGTTCTGGTTTGCTGCTCTGTGTGATTGATAGGACATGTCTAGGTTCTGTAGCTGCTTTCTGGCCCAGGTCAAGAGGACCCACCCCTTTGTCTCTACAATATTCTGGTGCCTATATATGGATCACTGCGTCTACATACAATGTGATTTCCTTAAATTTTATCCCATATATAATAACACAACTTTCCTTAGCAAGCTGCTAGATATGAGGTACATTATTTCTCTAAAGTGTACAAAAGATGCAGGACAAGTTACGCAGTTTTAACTTTAGCACCACTAACAAAGAAGATGTAGCTACACTCTACGCCTGGTTCTGTATGTGTATATTAAAGCTATATATATATATATATAAATCTGTGTAAACAACTATTTGATAAATCACAGAATTATTTGTTAGGAATCATTTTTGCAGTAATTGCATCAACAGTAAACAGTAATTCATTTTGCCAGATTAATTGGCGGTTTAGTACTCCACGTTAACATTATCACAAAAATAATAAAACCTTTGTGCATGTCTGTGCACATGTGCACATTAACCCATCTGAAATGCTATAGTGCTGGCCACAGTATGTTAAAGTGTGAGGCATGGGGCCATGGTGGAGGGTTTTGTGTAAGTACTGTGTTAGCAGCCATATGTCAGCTTGTTAAAAGAGATTAAGGTGAAATCTGAACCTTATAATTTCAATGTAAAAGATGATACCATCTTGGAGGTTTGGGCAAATAACACACCACTAAACACTTAAGAACAGCAAATTAGTCCAACACAAGCAAAATCTCTATGCATGTCTGATCACACAAGTATGCCCTTTGTATTAAAAAAACTAGATCGGTTGCTTTAACCTTTTTTTCAACAAGCATTATACCAGGCAAGATCATTTGTTAAAGGTGCTGACACCACAGTAAAGTCCTGGAGATGTAACATGTCAATAATCTCTGGAGTGTCTACATTCATATATAGCATTCTTGTGTCCCTGCCAGTTCAATAATGACACATTCAAACTCTAAATTGCTTCATAAGCTTACTAGCTATCAAACTCAAGCGTCAATGTAAATTCAAACACACAGATTAGCAGCATATGATAGGAATGTCTTTGATTCACAGTCAAGCTCTGTGGACAGCATCAGCGACAGGTTACCGATCACAGAAAACAAAAAACCAAATTGCATTTGTAATGCAATTTCTATTTACTTGTTTAATTTTTAATGCATTTTCCTGGTCTTATCATGCATTATTCTTCACACACAATTAGTCTGTGTAATATTTTATCAAAATATAATAACTTTGCTCCACCTCTGAAATGATATTTTGTTTTAGCTGCTATTGTCAGTCTCTATTGTCTTTTAACCCACCCACCCCTTCAACCACCTGACCAGTCAATTCCCAATAAAATTTGGTTTAACTCAGAAAAAATGCCAAATTACGTAAATGGTTTAGGATTTACGACAGATACATTTGATGAAGCTATGGTTTTGGTAGAAATGTGTTGAACCTGGAGCATTTCTTTATAGATTTAGCAACATTCTATTACTCCAGCACTCCAACATTCCATTAACAGAGCAGTCTGTGGGGTAACATAGTGCAACACATAGAAATGTTTAATAATGTCAGCCTCTGCCACATAATACAAACAGATGAGGCTTATTTTCTAATGAAACCACTGGCTATTTCAGTTGGTGCCCACTGGCCGTGGACAAAACACAGGAGTATGTGGTACAAGGTGAAGGGCAGAGGGCTGAAAGTTCAGCCAGACCTCAAGCCGCACCCACAGTTTTACACCCGCCTTAGAAGAGCCTGTTTATCTCACGGGCTGAGGTGTCATCCAGGATCATGGAGAAGGGCAGATATCTGCACCCTGTCCAAAACCACAAGCCTTTCTTTCCCATACCGCATCTGATCCCTGTCCTTCATCATATTTCATAAATAAACCCCTTCATGACGAGAAGTGGATTTGTGATAATCTACTTATGAACACATCTGAAAAATGTAATGGCCCACATAAAACAAATAAACGATCTTCAGCACGCATGGCTTAATCAGAGCTGTTGTCCTCGTAATTAGCGCATTATCTCATTGTGAACAGTGCCCTCTGTTGGTCAGTCGTATAATAGCAGTCAGTAAATTCTACATCAGTGGCTTTCAACCGTTTGTCCTAGAAACCCTCTCCTTACATGTGAGAAAACCAGCGCCCCAAAAATAGTTATTTGATAATGTGAAATTGATATTTAATGTGAGAAAACGCCCTGTTATGATTAGAAGAGATCAGCACATAGGTGCAGAGCACATAGGTGCAGATCTACAGCAGCTAGTGTTAATGGAGATTTTTGTAATAAAGTAGTTTTGTAATGAAGTACTTTTAAGAGACGCCACCGCTGCTGAGCCTTTCATATTCATCACACCTTTCTCGGCCAATGTACACACTTGCGTTTAAAATGTGAGAAGCCATGTATTAAATCAAAGGAAGTAAGTATCATCTGTTTTCAATAAGTGACTGATCATTTAAAACATTACTAGAAACTACATATGAAAAGATTTGTGCATCTGTATTTGACCTCAAAGCATATATGATTCAGCGCCCCCAGCTCTGAACTCTGAACCCCGGGTTGGGAACCATTGTTTTACACCTAGAGTTTGAGGAAGTGTCTGTTTGCCAAGCATGTTGGAACTGCCAGACAATGGTAAACAATTCCAGTGGGCTCTAACTGGTTAATTACTAGAGGGACCTTAAGACTACATATATCACAACAATTAGCCCAGGCGTTAAAGGCTTAAATATTTATTTATTTTATATTTGAGTTTTTTCGACCAGACAAGTTGGCTGTATGTACAATTAGGCCCGCCATCAGACATTTTCATAAGCAAAAAAAAAAAAAAAAAAATGAATGGTCACAAAAACAAACGACTGAACAGGTAAATTTGTCGCAAGAGACTAAAAGTGACTCTCATGTCAAATTATTCACAGGTTACCCAGCAAGCATGATCAAATCTGTGCACCAGTAATCAATCCTGTAATTGTAAAAATATAAGGGCCTCAAAAGTCTAAGGCTATTACTAAAAATGTTTCTATTTTGCATTTTTCCAATTTAATGCCAACTTATTGGCATTATTATTTTAAACCGTATGACATAACAATTTGAGAGAATTTCTTGTAGTATTTAGTTTATCCCCCTTTTGCTGCACTCACATAGCTCTATAAGTCTGTGTTAAACCTAATGATCCATGTTGTTCCAGTTTAATTTGAAATGTTTTAAAAAACATCTTTAGTGTTCTTTATTTGAAACAAATAATTTTGCCTTGACAAGTTAATATGCTCTCAAATTTGCTCACATTTGATTAGTGTTATAAAAATAGTGAAGCATCTGAAATATTTCTTTACACCACACATTCTCTTTGTTTTATATTTTCTAAAATCCTAAAATCCTAAATTTATTTTCAGGTTAAATCATGTGGCCGGTGTGGTCTTATTTTTTCATTCCTACTGTGTATGCACAATATTTATTTACTGCTGACAAATATAAAGACAAACATCAACAGCTAAAATTCTGCGTGCATTCTGCGTGCATTCTGTCTAACTAAAGGATGGGGGGGTACTCTTTTTATCACATATTAATCATTAATAATATGTGATAAAGCTGATCAGGAATCAGTGCATGGCTGTGCTGATGCATTAGCAATCAAGAAATATTGTTATATAATATTATCATACAAACATAAATGTTAATATGAATTATTATTAAAAGCAAATTCTCCTTCTCCCTAATAATAATAATAATAATAATAATATCAGTTACTTTTTCCTGACATCTGTGGTCTCTATAAAGTGGAAAATATAACAACATGCAGGTTTAGAATGGCATGAGGGTCTGCAATAATGACAGAATGTTCATATTTAGATATTCCTTTAACGGCACCCAAATAAACATTAAAATTGTCTGAAACTGTTTTAGCCAGTGGCTATAGAAAAAGAATTACATGCAGTAAGTAATTTAAACCTGTGTCTGTGCAATGAATTGTTATTGAAATTCAGTTGGTGTCTTCAGCCACACAATAAAAGAACTCAATGATAATATGTTTTAACATTAATGATTGTCTTAATTCAAACCTGTGGTTAGGACCAGACCTACAGGCAATGCTCTTTAGTGAGAAAGCCTGTTTTTTGCCACACTGGCTCAATTCTGCTGACACAGGAAAGCTTCTGCTGCTAAATTTGGCAGGCAGAGGGCAGAGCTGGACTGGCCATGTCCTAATAATGACTCAGAGTGGAAACACTGTATCCTCTTGCCACGAAACACAGGATCAAAGCCACTTGCAGCCAAAACAATCTTCTACATTTTTTTTTAGAAAACGTTCAATGATGTTTTTAGGTGGAGTGTAAAAAACCTTGTGTTCAAATTTACACTCGTCTTCTAGTCTACTTCTCGCCAACTCCTCTTTCTGGACCTTCTCTTTTCTTTGTGGTCTTTAAAAGGCAGACGACCTGAAACCATTTCATATGTGCTGCAGCCCAGAGCCCACCAGTCCACAGACATACGATAAGGTTCCTGCTTATCTCTGGCACCATGTATCCTTTGGTGCCAGCCTGCCATGGAAAAGACAACAAGAAAGGCAAGAGGTTATGAGAGAGACAGAGGGGTTATGAGAAAAATAACATTGGAAAAACTTCAAATCAACCTTATTTGTGCCACCTTAAATAGACAGCAGTCTGGAATACGCCTGGAATACGAATCTGATTTAAACAAAATATTCCTGGGAAATACTAATGTTATATAAATAGTGCACAATATAAGTAATGTATTATATACTACTATACTATATAAATAGTGTACTATATAAGCAGTGTTGCTGGCCAAAGGTATTAGCATTAGTAAAAGCTTATTCAAGAATTTGTGGTTCTCCTGGCTGTCTATAATATTAGTTAACACGTTAACTATCCATTTGTTTAGTAGAGTTCCTTATGTCTCTGATTTTATGCTCAAGGCAGTTGAATAAATGAGTTAGTTCAGTGTTTTCACTCTAATATGGGTCATTCTCAGGAAATAGTGTAATTTCTGTGCTGTATGCCATGACTTACTAAAGATGCAGGACACTGAACTTTTATTGATTGTGTACAACTTAATTTGTTGCTTTCTCATACACATACACACACACATATATATAATGGCTTGGTTTTTCTGATATCACATTTATGAGTGACATGGTTCGTACAAATATAAACCTTGTTTTTTTGTTGCAGACGTTTACATTCATACAGTTACTTTTGTCCCAACAACATTATATTAGACGATCATCTCAGCTTTGCCTTCTGTAAACAGTGCAGAATAAATGCGTCATCTACGTCAGAATGTTCTGATTGGCTCAAAGCAGACTTGATGTGCTCACACAGTTGTTTGACGTTGATGTGTGATGAGTTTACTGGTAATCCTGTTCTGCGTTCACACATAGCACCTTACCAGTAAATTATTACATTATTAATTATAAAATTATTAATTATTATTGTTACAACTTCTCTTACTGGTAAATTGTCAGGACTGATTTACTGGTAATTTTTTAAAAGATTCAGTTCACACATTATCTTAACTGTAATTTGTCAGTAATTTACCAGTAAAGACACCATGTGTGAAAGGGGCTATTGGCTTGTCAAGTTTTGTGCTTATATTTTCAAAAAAATAAATAATATAGTAAAACGAATTAAATGGTAATAAAAATGGTCAATTTCTAATGTACAGTAAGTTGAACCATTCCCTGACAATGACTCTATGAAGTTTCCAGGTGTTTGTGATTACTGAATAAGCATTTATAAAAGTCATTTTATAGAGATTAAACTGACATTTCTATGACTGTGGAAACTCTGATGCTAGCACAAGAATCACACACATGGATTTTAGGGCCTGACCTGATGAAGGTCAGTGGACCGAAGTGTTGTTATTGGGAACACATTTTCATACAAAAGTTTTAATAGTGTACAGGATTTCTGTTTTTTGGTGAATTTTTGGCTGCTGTCATACACACCTATTACTGCACAGGAGATATAAAGGAACACAAACATGGGAAAGCTATTGTTTAACAGAAATGATAAAGAATTAAAAGAATTAAAAGAATTGTTGTTGACCAATTTTTAGTGATTCATTAAGTCAATGAATTATTGATTTCTTTATTATTAATGATTATTTATTGATTTGTAATGATTATTGTCTCCTAAAGGTAATGTACTTAAAGATTAAGTACATTTAGAACATATATTTGCAGTATGCATTATATATTTAACATGCATGCTACTTTTCTACTTTGGAATAGCATGCATAAAATGTACATACTACCTAACAGATATCACTGATAAGTATTCTGAAAAATCACACTTTTACCTATCAGTAAAAAGGAAGCTGATGTTTAGACAAACAGATGACTTTGAGTCACTCACTGCCTTACACTCATTTTGAGCATTCAGATTTGCTGTCATGTCTTTGGAGGGTGGCACTTTGGAGACATGGGGCAGTCCAATTCAGCTGTTAAATCTGGTAGAAGTTAATGAAGTGGCTAACAGCTAACCATTCACAGCACCTTTAAATTAAACAATTGAATCACACCCAAGACAAACTATCCAGATCATGGAAGTTAGCAAGCAGAGATGAGACCCAACATATAAAAAGAGTGTCTTGCGTCAACTTTTTCAACTGCGTCAAGTTTTTTTCCAGGGCCTGAACTTTGGCAGCACTGGGAAGGAGGTGCAAACACTAACCTCTCCAAATACTCCTTTCCCCAATGTCCTGAACTCATAGAAGTATTTCTTGGTCATTGGCTGCTTCTTAAATTGCTTGTACTGCACAAATCTATCCAAGAACAGGCTGCTCTGATACTTTGTGAAAGGCTTTCCTTTGAGAAACTCTTGGTGATATCTTTCACACGCCCCATCATCACCTCTTCAAAGTCATTCTCTGAGACAGCTTTACATTTCTCGGCCACATCCCCTGTGAGATAGGCCAGGAAGCTCTTGGAATCAGCTTTGCAGTATTTGTTGATGATGTTCTGCTTGGCTTTGTCCTTTACACCCGCCTCTGCCAAATTCCAGTCATGTAAGTCATTCAGGAATTCAACAGCAGCAATGTGTTCTGGGCTGCAGGTTTGGATGAACTGCAGGAAGCAGGTTTTCCCAAAGGGCTCCTGTTTACAGATCTGCTCATAGTCATTGGGACTAGCCACATGGGTCTCAAACACTGATTGAGTTTGGGAAGAACTACGCTGCACCTCCATCTCTTCATCTCCTCCTTCTCGTCTAGACTGTGCTTTCAGGTAGGCTTTGTGTTGGCCACCAAGTTGTCCAGTCTGCCCAGGTTACACATGGCCATGGGAAGGTGAAAGCTAAAGGTTGCTAAGATCCGAGTGTTTAGAGTGTGTTTATTTTTAGTGTGTTAGTATACAGGGACCAATACATTCTGTGTGATTGTTTGCTCATTGTCCTCATTGTCCTCCTGTGTGATTGTTTGCTCATCAGGGGTTTTCAAAGTCAGAGACAGTGGGCCTTTTTTGAGCCAATGACACACATTGACACCCTCACACACACACACACTGGCATTGATTGCAGCACACAGTTGAAAGGCTGCTGTCTGTGCACCAAGACAACAATCGCTTTAAATTTTGTATTGCATTATTTTGGAGCAGCATTATTCCATTTTTATTTCTTTTCAAGAAGCTTATTTTGCTACTGATGTACTTTATATACGTTTTTATAACTGATTTGTTTTAACCACATTACTTTTGCTCTCTTTTTGTCCATGTAGATAAAAAGCACTCACATTTTGTGTTTCTCTGAATGATGCAGTCAACCACCGCAGGAGAGAATGATCTACAGCTTAACATTTGCCTGAAATAGGCATAATACCAGACTATAGTGCATCAGTTTGTTGTTGTAAGATTGACTGTGCATAGTCGAAAATGCAGTTGTGAGTCCAGTGGCGAAGTCACGACCTAACCCCCTATATTAAGGACTAAAATACAGGACTAACAACCGTATTATGTCTCTATGATATTCTGGTAACTAGATACGGATCAGATCGCTCCTTAAATGTCTGCATGTCTCTTTATTCCATCATTCAATTCTATAGGATTTCTTAAGCTGTCCACAAGGTGAAAACTGTGTGAGAAGGTAAAAACATTTAGTTCAACTTTGTGTACTTGGTCTTGCAAACTGTTGACATCACATTGCTGCAATGCTTAAGTCATTATATTGCTAAAGTAAGTATATTTTGAGTTTGATAATAATATTCTATAATGTATTATACCACTATTGTGAAAAAATGATCATAGAATCTCACAGCCTTTATCATTTAATTCTTTGCATACACAGTGTTAGTCTAGATTTATCAAGTCACACTGGAGTTATTTTGAAGCACCAACCAAGAATCTTCCATGAACAGACAGTTCTGTAATTGTGAAAGAATTTGACTCTTGAATAAAGACCACCAATAATAAATTAAAGTAAATACAAATAATTTTGAAAAATCAAATACAGAGCAACCACTCAAGGTAATGAAAGGTAACGTGAGCTTTTGGTCAACATTGATTTAAAATGTTTATGAATGCTATTTAAGTTTTTTGTCATTTCAATAGCCTTTATTCACTTATAATTTACAATTAATTTTTAAAAGAACAAATATAGCATGTGATTTTTATGGTTCTATAGAAACTGCATGTCATACTGCATTAACTGATTGACATGTTTGTCAACTACCTAAATGCAATTTAGCCTAATGCATTTAATCAGGATTAAATGCTAGAGTAGAGCACTTAACCCCAGAACACTCCACAGGGACTGTCAATACAGACAGTGCACTTTACATTGCCTAAACTGTAACATGTGCATCAAATTACATGTAACTAAATCTTTGTCTTGCAAGTTCTCCTTATAGTTTCTGGATTCATCACAAATCAAATGCACTCAAAGTTAATTGTTTCTTTGAAAAATCAGATTGCATAAATCGGATGATCCCAAAAACACCACCAGCATTATGAAATATGAGTAGTTTTGCTTTACAAATGGTCTGTTGTTTTGTATATTGCTATAATCAGTCCTGAAAAGGTGGCCAAAATCTACAACTTTAGTGGGACATAAGAACTATGCGAATTACTGTATCTCAAATATGATTTTAATATTTTTTGTGACCATTGGAACTATAAAATAGTTGGGTCTGTCATCAGAGCCAATTGTTATAGGACAGTTGCACATTCATTTATGGGTTAAAGAGAGGAGGCAGCATAATGACTGGGCAGGGTCAAACTGTGAATGCGGATTTGATAACTTCTTTTGTGTTTACATTGATATCTAAACTGAATCAGAACACATTACATACAAACTTGTTTACACTTATCTTTTCAAGATATCTATTTAGGTGTAAATGAGCCTAAGTCAACTTGGATAAAAGGACCTGATAAGTCTCCTTACTTGTATTACTTTATTTCATTATTATTAAAAATGAGAGTTATTCTAAACAAAAATACCAGAAAACATCAGTAAAAAGAAATACGTATTGCAACAGACAGTGTGACCAGCTGCTTTGAAGGTCTTACTGTAATTGATTAATTAGGCAGGTAATCAGCATGTGTGCAATAATGTTACCGTTAACTTACCAACACAGTCCTCTTGCTTGTTTTCAGCCTGGCATCTCAAACATGCATCTAAAATGCATTTACAAATACAAATTATTAACATATGCTCATTCAATATATAATCTTCGAAATTACAGACGGTGGAGCAACAAGCAAAATGCTGTTGAAGGACTTCAGGAATACTTTTCCAATACTGCATATTACAATTCAAAAGGTTCTCACGACCATAAGAAACCTGGAAATATAATTTATTACTTATAAAATAAAAAAAGGTATCTGACAAAAAAAAAATCTGGCCCAGCAATCTCTGTGAAAGTTAGTTTTTTAATTACTTGATTTATTATTTATGAACAATTGGTACCAAAGGTCATGGATATTTATTAGTCAAACAATGCAAAAACACAGTAAAAATTTGCATTTTCTTGTGTAATGGCAGCAAATATCTGATGCCGTTTTCTTAATAAATATCAATAGCAATATCAATAGTGCGCTTTGTCATAAAAGTGTGATATTGTTTTTAAACAGTTCAATGGACAACAAAAAACATACAAATAAGGAAATTTTCCCAAAAACACTTGTGTGGATCTACCCCATGGAAACAGGAGCTTGCGCCTCTCATCCAATCAGACTTGAATTAGACAACTGACTGTTGCCATAAATAAATAAAACACACCCATAAATCATTAAGCTTTATTTATTGCTAACACATTTAAAACAGATTCATAGTACAACTTCAGTCTGAAGATCACATATGATGCTACAAACCCTGGAGCTCCTCAAGCTGGCTCAAGTTAATGCTGTATTAGGTGAGCAAGGAGTAAAACAAACCAGCGTCACTTGAGTCTCTGCCTACATCCGTGATTTTACTCTGACAGTCACATACATGCACACAGGAGTAACTACACAATCAGTGGCTGGGGAGATGCTCTGAAAATCAGTCCTGATCTCCATAGGCGGAAAAGTGCCAAAGTGGACGGAGGAGGTGCGGGTTAGAGGTTTGAATCCTCACTTGCCGATCCTCTGTACCACCCAGTCCTGTTGACACAGCGGGCATCTGTTATTCTGCTTTACCCAGAGGGACATGCAGCAGTTGTGGAAGGAATGGTTGCACTCTCCCCATACCACTGAATGACAGATAATAAGATATACAATGATGTTTACTGTGGGTGATAACATTATTATATCACAAGTTCACTCTAACATGTAATCAGTTATAACAATTGCAAATTTGGCATGCTGTCTATTTGGTCCAAACCCAGAACTCCCCTCTGTCCTAGACTGGAATAAATTGCATGATCCCAAAAACAACAAAAGCATTATGAAATATGAGTAGTTTTGCTTTACAAATGGTCCGTTGTTTTGTATATTGCTATAACCAGTCCTGAAGAGGTGGTCACCATCTACAACTTTAGTGGAACATAAGAACTATGCGAACTACTGTATCTCAAATATGATTTTAATATTTTTTGTGACCATTGGAACTATAAAATAGTTGGGTCTGTCATCAGAGCCAATTGTTATAGGACAGTTGCACATTCATTTATGGGTTAAAGAGAGGAGGCAGCATAATGACTGGGCAGGGTCAAACTGTGAATGCGGATTTGATAACTACTTTGTGTTTACATTGATATCTAAACTGAATCAGAACACATTACATACAAACTTGTTTACACTTATCTTTTCAAGATATCTATTTAGGTGTAAATGAGCCTAAGTCAACTTGGATAAAAGGACCTGATAAGTCTCCTTACTTGAAACCTGGAAATATAATTTATTACTTATAAAATAAAAAAAGGTATCTGACAAAAAAAAAATCTGGCCCAGCAATCTCTGTGAAAGTTAGTTTTTTAATTACTTGATTTATTATTTATGAACAATTGGTACCAAAGGTCATGGATATTTATTAGTCAAACAATGCAAAAACACAGTAAAAATTTGCATTTTCTTGTGTAATGGCAGCAAATATCTGATGCCGTTTTCTTAATAAATATCAATAGCAATATCAATAGTGCGCTTTGTCATAAAAGTGTGATATTGTTTTTAAACAGTTCAATGGACAACAAAAAACATACAAATAAGGAAATTTTCCCAAAAACACTTGTGTGGATCTACCCCATGGAAACAGGAGCTTGCGCCTCTCATCCAATCAGACTTGAATTAGACAACTGACTGTTGCCATAAATAAATAAAACACACCCATAAATCATTAAGCTTTATTTATTGCTAACACATTTAAAACAGATTCATAGTACAACTTCAGTCTGAAGATCACATATGATGCTACAAACCCTGGAGCTCCTCAAGCTGGCTCAAGTTAATGCTGTATTAGGTGAGCAAGGAGTAAAACAAACCAGCGTCACTTGAGTCTCTGCCTACATCCGTGATTTTACTCTGACAGTCACATACATGCACACAGGAGTAACTACACAATCAGTGGCTGGGGAGATGCTCTGAAAATCAGTCCTGATCTCCATAGGCGGAAAAGTGCCAAAGTGGACGGAGGAGGTGCGGGTTAGAGGTTTGAATCCTCACTTGCCGAT
This sequence comes from Chromobotia macracanthus, assembly GCA_036877525.1. NCBI lineage: Eukaryota > Metazoa > Chordata > Actinopteri > Cypriniformes > Botiidae > Chromobotia > Chromobotia macracanthus. The sequence goes on along the minus strand of JAZGTH010000018.1, from coordinate 6,317,395 downwards.
CCTCTGTACCACCCAGTCCTGTTGACACAGCGGGCATCTGTTATTCTGCTTTACCCAGAGGGACATGCAGCAGTTGTGGAAGGAATGGTTGCACTCTCCCCATACCACTGAATGACAGATAATAAGATATACAATGATGTTTACTGTGGGTGATAACATTATTATATCACAAGTTCACTCTAACATGTAATCAGTTATAACAATTGCAAATTTGGCATGCTGTCTATTTGGTCCAAACCCAGAACTCCCCTCTGTCCTAGACTGGAATAAATTGCATGATCCCAAAAACAACAAAAGCATTATGAAATATGAGTAGTTTTGCTTTACAAATGGTCCGTTGTTTTGTATATTGCTATAACCAGTCCTGAAGAGGTGGTCACCATCTACAACTTTAGTGGAACATAAGAACTATGCGAACTACTGTATCTCAAATATGATTTTAATATTTTTTGTGACCATTGGAACTATAAAATAGTTGGGTCTGTCATCAGAGCCAATTGTTATAGGACAGTTGCACATTCATTTATGGGTTAAAGAGAGGAGGCAGCATAATGACTGGGCAGGGTCAAACTGTGAATGCGGATTTGATAACTACTTTGTGTTTACATTGATATCTAAACTGAATCAGAACACATTACATACAAACTTGTTTACACTTATCTTTTCAAGATATCTATTTAGGTGTAAATGAGCCTAAGTCAACTTGGATAAAAGGACCTGATAAGTCTCCTTACTTGAATTTCTTTATTTCATTATTATTAAAAATGAGAGTTATTCTGAACAAAAATACCAGAAAACATCAGTAAAAAGAAATACGTATTGCAACAGACAGTGTGACCAGCTGCTTTGAAGGTCTTACTGTAATTGATTAATTAGGCAGGTAATCAGCATGTGTGCAATAATGTTACCGTTAACTTACCAACACAGTCCTCTTGCTTGTTTTCAGCCTGGCATCTCAAACATGCATCTAAAATGCATTTACAAATACAAATTATTAACATATGCTCATTCAATATATAATCTTAGAACACCACAGAATAGCTTCAAACAGTGTTAATGGTAGAATACAGAATAGTTAGTCATACATTATATTCTATATTACGCAGTTGAAATGCATGTTAACCCTGTACACAAACTCACATGCAAATGCTATAAACACTCACTGCATAATCAATCGCATTAATAAGAGGTTGCCGACCTAGACAGCATTTCTGGTCGTCATAGACGCATTGGATCTAGCATTCAATGACGCACTTACAGAGCATTATTTAGGTACATAAACAATTCTGCATTTGCACAGTCACATACAATTCAAATTCATTAAGTGTCCTAAAAATGACTTTAATCATAGGAATTCTTCAATCATACAATCATAGGCCATTTCAAATGTTCAATCTGCCTTTCTTGGGGTACCCGAAAGCGCATCATGGGTGGGTTGGAGCGCCCTTTCAGGCATAAGTCCATTTACATTCAACGCATCATTTCTGGGGGAATCATTTAAACTTATGGCCATTACATGTTTGCTATCATAAATACATATTTTGAATACGCTTTCTTTTAGAAATTACACGTGCATTTAAATGTTTGACAGCATGACCATATTCGAACATTCAATTTAACATATTTAGGCATCATTTGTGTATTTTTGCATTGTAAGAACGTTCGAGTCGAGTTCGAACTTTATTTAAACACATTCGACATTGTCAGCATCATGTTGGTATCAGAACGTTCGACTGCGCATGTTTGGGAATCATAATTGTGTTTGAACGTTCAATTCGCATCATATGTGCTGTCTAGTTAGGCAGCTGATTAGGTTTTGGAACACAGTCATGGTCTCATTTACTGTCTTCACTTTTAGTAATTTTTATGCGTGTTACTTCTCTAGAAATGATCCAGCAGCCAATGGTAAAACAAAACACGTATCCTTGATCTATAGAAGTTAACTGGCAAGCAAGCATAAAGAAGAGAAATACAAAAATGCTATCTCAGCTAGCCAGTTAGCTAGTGAAACACTTACCCATTACTTGAACACGACAAATAGCGCAGGTGTCACACTCCACGTCCCAACTCCACATGGCCACTGCATTCCACTTTTTGAGGGAGAACATCTTGTCTCCCCCTGACTTGGATCCAGACGAACTGCTGTGTGTGTGAACTAAACCCGCCTCGTCGCCGTCGTCCATCTCCGCCATGGCGAACAGCGCAGAATCAAAATGGCTGAGACAGGCTGGTCTGCAGACACACAGATCGGTCTCTCACTGGAGTTGTTAAAAATTAAGTTTCCTTTATTTTCTGTATTTGTCCTCGTTTCCCTAGCCGCTTCACAATAAACATAAAACACTAAACAGTTTTCGGTGTAAACGAATATAATTATGACAATCTTTTTAATTTATACCACATTAATATAATTATGATACTACTTTTAATTTATACCACATAGAAGAGGCATAAATAGATTTACAGAATGGTACCTATTGATTTTTTCATTTAGCTAATGGATTTGCTTTCTGATGGCCTTTTCTGATTATCACGGTTAATCCTGTGTTTGACCTATATAAATATTAACAACCTTTTATCCTTTTATTTTTCTAATATAAAGGCAGGTCAAAGTGACAAATCATTTAATTTATGAAACAGTGGCCATATAGGGACAGCTTTGTTTGAATCCAAATGAAAAGTGCTACGCTCATTATCTTTAATACCACTGCATATAGCCGTTTGTGTGTGGATAAAGGAACAGGAAAACAGGTGTCTGAAAACAGCAAGGCACTCCAGCCAACTATAACAAAATTTACATTTAGCCAACTATGTAGTTTCTTAGTCACTGCTTATGAAGTAATTATGACCACCATTAATATTTTTGTGTTACCAGAAAAACACAAGGTGCAAAGACGTAAAAGCAATAAACAGTTAGAATTAGAAATGAACCATCTAAGTAGGTAGGTACATGACGTCATCATCCAGTCTGGATATTGAACAGTCTAAAAGCTTTACAGGAGCGCGAGTGTGTACGCGGATCAACCCTAAAACAAATCGCGTTTTGTACAGTAATTCATCTACTTCGGAGAAAGAAAAAAACAGGAGAATTTTGCTGAACTTTGCATGTGCGCTGAAGTTCCCGTTATGAGTTGAACGGTTCGTTTTGCGCCCGTTCGCGCATTTGTCAGAGTGAATGAGAATTAATGAAGAAAGCAGGGAACAAATGTCCACCGATCACAGCACTTCTGTTCAACAAACTTATGCCCATCAACGGATGAACACCAACTTTGAGAATTACCATTTGTCGCGGTATTGCAAGAGGTAAGTGGCTGGCACTTTTGGGGGTTCATGCGAACCCGGGCGTACTAAAGACAAACTGTAAAAGACAAATATATTCCTCTAGATTAAATTATTTAAATTAAAGTTAAATTACGTACCTTTAACTGTATTATTGCCAACAGGATTAAGAGTTTTATAGCCAAAATAATGTTTCAGAAATCTGCATAGTATGTGTGTCGTAAAACATGGTGCCACTGATCCACTGGTGTGCCAAGACCCCAGCTGGAGCAGAAACACAAACAGGGGCTCTTAAAAATTCATTAAAATTAAATAATTAGTATACACACTTTGTACATTACATAGTCTACATTAGTATATAATAATGAAATCTGTACACTTACTGAACATTTACGAACAAAAAACACAATCTCTCTCGCTTTCTTAGCCTATTTGCTTATTTGAAAACATGTTAATGTTTTACACAAAATTCTGAGTAAGACACCAGAGTAAATGAAATGTTCTTGTAAGTTGTAAGCTCAAATAACTGCTACATACAGCACCTGCATGGATCCATAGCTACAGAAATGAAGGATAAATGGTTCTCACACTCTCACTTTTCTGTGAACATTTCTGTGCAACATATTAATCTATAAAATTAGTAAACTGAAAGAGGTCCCTCAGTCTTATATGCAAAGAAATGACATGACAGCTCAGTTACTTCATCACAGATACATTTTCTATATCTATGTGTTCAATCAAATTAATCAAATCAAATTTATTTGACTGCTGATAAACTGTGACTGAGCAGCTTAAAGAAGTAGCTGATCCAAAAATGAAACTTGTGTCATTTACATAGTATGTGCATTTATGCATTTGGCAGACGCTTTTATCCAAAGCGACTTACAGTGCATTCAAGTTATACATTTTTGTCACTACATGTGCTTCCTGGGAATCAAACCCACAACCTCTTGCGCTGCTAATGCAATGCTCTACCACTGAGCTACAGGAGAACAATGTACTGTATACTGTACAGTATAGTCAATATAGGTCAATATACTGTAACAATGTCTGGTGTAATGACCTCCTCTTCTGCCTTTTACATATGACTTTGTTTCTTCTGAGGGTCAGCAAAAGAAAAATTGGAAAAATTTAAATAATACTTGTTGCTCTTTTCCATGCAATTACAGTAAAGCTGGAGCTTTATTAAGATTATTAAAGGAAAAAACCCATAAACATTTCATATGAATAGCATGACTCCTGCACTATATTCAAAGTTTTTTGAAGCAATGAGATTGCTTTGTGTGATAAACAGACCAACCTACAGTCCTCTGAAAATCTTTCCTAACCGGTATGCTGTTAATTTCTTAAACTAGATCATTGATTCAGTGAGCAACTTCTTTTGTGAACTGGATCAACCGATTTAAAGATCTGAATCAAACAAACAAATTGGACATCACTATTTTTCTCATGAACTCTCCTGAATGCACTGAAGATAGCTGAGGTGCATGCCAAGATTTTCAGAGAATAACAAACTTTCAGTCTGTGTATCACACAAAGCTATGAAATCGCTTCAGAGGAATACAACACATTAATCATATGGTATACTTTACTGAGGTTCTTTTGAGTCCTTGTTGAAGAATTAAAGCTCCTTGTTCAAGTTATTGTATTTGCATTAAAAAGAGATACCAATATTAAACATTTTATTTTATTGTTTTCTAAAAATGAACAAAAAGCTATAAGACACAGAGGTGAGTAAATGATGATAGAATTTTTATTTCTGGGTGAACTGTCCCTATTGATAGATTTACTTCCATTTAACCTTTTCAACGTTACACAAACCATACTCTTAGATCACTTAAATGACAAAAAGTTTGTGCATTAAGGCAGATGGTGAATGTACTGTATATACTGAACAGACTGAAGTATGCTTTAGTTTTAAGAGAATATTGAAATAATTAGTTTTAGCACTGCCAATCCTTTAATCCAAATTAGACCATTTAAGGACCATCTGCTGAGATAAAACAGAAAAACGTCTCATTGCAATATGTGTGAAATATATAATATAATTTCCAGTTTGAAAATCGGAGACTGATCAAAATGTTTCATCACGTCAGATGGGCAGCAAATGTCAGTGAATAATTCTGAGGTAGATTCAGTCATCGGATGTGACTCAATCAGAGCCTCTTTGTTTTAACAATCACCTTCTGAAATCTGTGATGATGGCACAGTTCAGTTTCATTTGGCTGTCAGGGATTTTTATAGCGATATATGAACATTTGGGACTTTTATAGGGATATATGAACAAGAAAGATGTTTTATGCAACAGCACAAAGTCCTTTAGATTTGACAGTATGTTATGCTGGGAAGAGAATATGGAAGATAATTTATAAGCTAAAATATATGATTAAAGTTTCCCCCTTAAAGTTCATACATTGGTCCAAAAATCAATAAAATCAATCAATAAAATGTTTTAATTATAATTTTGATAAAGGTTGTTTAATTTCTGAAAATTTCTGGAAATTCAGATGTGCTTTTACACACTTGCCTTAAATTTTCAAGTAATCCTAAAGACATGGCTTAGATGTGTTAAATTAGAGCCTTGAACTCCAGGAAGTGGAACTCCAGGAGGAATTGAACAAAATGTTAGATATCTGTGCTTAACCTTAAGACCAGCACACATTGTACAATTTTTTAGTGGTTCATTACGATTGTTGCTTGCCAGACAATACAAACATAATCACTGCTGTAAACACAATGTGCCATTTCACACTGTGGGATCTCAGTTGTCACTGATGTCAGACTGGATATTCATCTAATTTTTTGGACAGGTAACTACTGAAGTACTGCTTAATTAAAATCATGTGATTTTATTATCTGACAAGTGCATTGTAAAATCCACAGTGTTGTTAAACAACAAGAGTGACTGTCTTTTAACTACACTACCAGTCAGAGGTTTGGACAGACATCTTGAGCCTTGAGCCTTCTGATTTAAAGACTTCTGCGTTTAGCTTACATTTGTAGACAATAAATAGTGCATACTGCATGTGTGAATTCCTTTACAAAACTAAAATAAAAACTATAAAAATGGAAAAATGGTTGAGACTGAATGGATAGTGAGAAAAAGCAGCCAGCAAATAACTGGCATACAATGGAGCTGTGTGTATGCCACATTGTGTTTTGTTTTTACGTGTCCTTCTCTGTTGATATAGGTGGAGCAAAGATGACATTCACAGGCATACGTTGGCTAAGAGTCGTCGAATGGCTACGCGGAGACCAGCCTATATGTTTAATGCTCATTACATTAGTTTGTCCCCAACTGAGGAGCGTTTCCTAGAGGCAGCCGAGTATGGAAATATTCCTGTCATCCGCAGGATGCTAGAAGAAATACCAGAACTTAATGTCAACTGTGTGGACTACATGGGCCAGAATGCATTGCAGCTTGCGGTAGCTAATGAACACCTGGAAGTGACAGAGCTCTTGCTGAAGAAAGAGAACCTGGCCCGTATAGGTGATGCCCTGCTTTTAGCTATAAGTAAGGGCTACATTCGGATTGTGGAGGCCATTTTATGTCACCAAGCCTTTGTAGATACAACCAAACTCACCCACAGCCCCCTCCAGGCAGAAACACAAGACGACTTCTTTGCCTATGATGAGGATGGCACTAGATTTTCCCATGATATCACGCCAATTATATTAGCTTCTCACTGCCATGAATACGAGATCGTGCACATTTTGCTGAGAAGGGGCGCCCACATTGAGCGTCCACATGACTATTTCTGCAAATGTAACAGCTGCCTCTACCACCAGAGGCATGATTCTTTCAGTCATTCATGTTCCAGAATAAATGCCTACAAAGGGCTGGCTAGCCCTGCCTACCTGTCTCTATCCAGCGAAGACCCGGTGCTGACAGCTCTAGAGCTTAGCAATGAACTAGCTGTACTGGCCAACGTAGAGAAAGAGTTTAAGGTAGGAATGATGGTGTGTGAGAAATGGAGACCCTGGATTCCTTGATAAAAAAATCTCATAAAGAGGGATGTTGATTTCCACATGATTTGAATAAGATTACAAACCCCATGTACGCCAGTGTATTCCTAAAATGTGACAAAGGAGACTTAGCAAATTAATGCTTTTAAAATGTACAGTGTTTTAGTAAAACTGATCATAAATATTAATAACATCATCTTGTGTACTTCAATAAAATGCTTTCTAGACTGAGAATGCGCCCTCCTAATAAATTATAAATACCTTCAACCAGCATTTGTAAGTAGCATATCATAATTTATTAGCGTTTCCTCCTTTCAGCAAAGCATCACTGTTATTATCTCTCATACTTGTTCTTTATATAACCAAAACTTCAGCCTTTAACTTTTATGACTTAAGTTGCGTGTCGTATTGTGACGTTAAGGGCCACAGGGTTTTTCAGCACAAGAACATCGACACATGGCAGTGGGCTTGTTTGACTTCGACTTTTCTAGCACCTGCCTAGCAACCACATACAACATTCTTGTAGTCACATGACAACCCCATAGTAAAGTGCCCTAACAAGTGCTTAGTGACAGCTTAGCAGCTGTCTAGCAACCACCTAGTGATTACTCAGCACACTAGCAACTGGCCAGTGTGTTGCTTATGGTGAGACACTGTGATGGCATGTTTTGCCAGAGCAAGCACCACTCACATTTTCTTCAAAAAAATCTAGTTTTTGTTAAGACTGCTTAACAAAAGTAAGTGGTAAGGATAAATCAATAAAAAATAAAGCAAATTAAAAAAAGGTTATATGTTCAAGAGTCATGATTCAGAACTTTTTCTGTTGAGTGCATATGTGGAATGTGGGTGTACAGTTCTGCCTGATAGTTGTGTGTCTGTAGCCTCTGACAGTGAGTGGGAGGCTTAGCTCGGCACGCTATATCATTATTGTTTAGCCTAAAGTTTTGTACATGGTTTCAGTCATAAACAGATGGTACTGATTTTTTCTGTTCTCAAGAAAAAATATTTATTATAATAAATAAACTGTTATCTGTACACATGCCTAAACACTTCATAAACACTTTAATAAATGTAGTAAATGTAGTCTCGGAAACAAATGTACAGGACAAAATTATGGTATCTTTCTATGTTATATTAATAACATCATTAAGTTGTTAAAGGCAAAATCTGTAACCTCTGTGACACTAGCAGCACCAAACAGAGCAGCATAATTTTAAAAATAAAAGATTTTGCATTTTTGCGATTTTCCAAGAAGCATTGGTGGGTATAAAAGAAATTTTATACAGAATAGACATTATGCACATTAATAATGTGGTGTTTGGCTAAAGTTTTGCTAATGATTTCCAAGGTTAGGATTAGGGTTAGGTTTTCAAAATACTTTTACCCCATTTGCCCCGCCCCCATCCTCCATTGTTTAGTAACAGCTGAAAACAAAACTTGTACCATTAGTTAAACCAGAAGAGGACATATCGAGCCACTCAGATAAACAGAGCACCTTAATTAGCACCTCAGAGACACAGTGCTTACACATTTCAGGAAATCAGCATTATTTATAGTTGTCCCTGCAAACTGGGGTTGGAAACTTTTTAACACAGAACATTTTTAATATAAATTTGGACACTTCACCTTTAAAAAACTTTTTAATAATTCATAAGAGATTATTAGATAAACAACAGATACTTGATGCATATTCAGATTCTGAATATATGTAAAAAATATATAAACCAAAATGCCAAACATTCTACTACATTAATGTACTGTACTTTTAGTTCTTTTAGGCATAAAATAAGTCAACCTGATTTTAACATTTCTTGAACAAAACATTAGCGATGCCTGCAAGTGCAAAACTCGCCTCCACAATGCCCTGGCATTGGTATGCAGTTGCTAAGGAATTTTGAGTGTTTTTTATACACAAGTGTTTGCTTTGCAGTTGCTACGCTGTTCTGGCCCAAGTCAAAAGAGTTCACGTCTCCAAATCTCTTTATGATATTCCAATGACTAGATATGAATGGAGTCACTCCGTTAATGTCCAAGTCTAAGATCTAAGAACACCTATGAAGTATAAGTTACACACTGCTTTGGTTTGGGGGTTCATTAAAATCAAAACCCTTTAGTATGACCTGTATTAACAATAATGTTTGACTGCACCTGTTTGAGTGCAGTCAAACATTAGTTGCAAGTAAGAGATTTATAAGAAAGCTGTTAAAACACCCAAACAAACAACTTGACTTGAAGCAGGGCTGCATCGGTCTATGACATAGGAGCCGCCTATTCTCAAATCACTCTTGCGATATTTTAATGTCATGGACCGATTGGTCTGTGCAGCACCACTTCAGGTTAAACACACCTCTTGCCTGTGTTGCATAGCATGTTGTTATTTGAGGGAAGGGAGAGCGTGTGTTTGTTTCAGTGTTGATTTCAATATCAGAAATCCCATACTGCACCTTTAAGCTGCATAACTTATTTCTCATAAGCCATGTGAGGACAAATTGTTGTGATCATTTTTAAAATACACTTGTATACTTTCCATTGACCAACAATATGGATTATCATTCTTTATGTATTGCAGTTGTTTGTATGTATTCTCTCAGATTCACGCTATATTCCATTCACAGAATGATTATAAGAAGCTGTCCATGCAGTGTAAGGATTTTGTAGTTGGACTTTTGGACCTGTGCCGCAACACTGAGGAAGTGGAAGCCATTTTAAATGGAGACACAGAGGCAGGCAGCCACTGCGACACTGGCGGCAGACCCAGTCTAGTGCGATTAAAACTGGCCATCAAATATGAGCTGAAAAAGGTGAATAAGCATTCACACACAGCAGGTTCACACAGTTTCATAGCTGTTAGTGAAACAGATTAAAATCACAAATGTGTTTCATGCACTGAACTATGAAGGCTTTCGGGGGTATAATAAAGTCTAGTAAATGGTATCAGTTTGTGTCATAATACTGTAATATCTACATGTCCGTTTCAATGCTTCCCACACAGTTTGTAGCCCATCCAAACTGTCAACAGCAGCTCCTGTCAATCTGGTATGAGAATCTATCTGGGCTCAGGCAGCAGACCACTGCTGTGAAGTTACTGGTGGTTCTGGGGGTGGTAGTTGGACTTCCCATCTTGGCCTTGCTGTATTGGATTGCACCCTCAAGCAAGGTCAGGCTGTAATGACCTGCACCTTTAATCAGCCACTGCATAAATAAATAATTTTACTTAACTGGTCAAAGGATTGATATATAATGTAATATATATAATATATAATTATAATATAACATTATATGTTATAATATAACATGTTATAATATAACATATAATATAACATAATTAATATAACATAATTACGTCATAATATAACATATAATATAACATTAAAACCAAAGAATACTCATGCGCAATGTTTAAAAATCTTTCTAATTGCAGATAGGGAAGATCATACGTGGCCCTTTCCTTAAGTTTGTGGCACATGCGGCTTCCTTCACCATCTTTCTTGGGCTTTTAGTCATGAATGCTGCTGACCGCTTTGATGGGACGCCACTCCTGCCAAACATGACCGTGCATGACCACCCCTCACAGCTGTTCCGCATGAAAACCACCCCGTTCACTTGGATGGAAATTCTGATCATTTCCTGGGTCATAGGTCAGACATCATCTCTAAAACGAAAGACCAAAGATTGATTGATATTCTTATACAAAAACACTGCCATCAGGTCCAGGAACAACATTAAGTTTAGAATTTAGAGGTGTCATAAAATAATTATGCAGTCATCATGACCTGCTCATCTACTGAGGTGCCCTTAAGAGAATAATAAACAAATTCTCTCTTTGTTTATTTTCTCTCATGTTGTTCCAAACCTGTTTGTGTTTTTGTTTAGACCGGTCTTTTCCATACCACTGCAAGGTAGAAAGTCATTATTGTTTTGAATGACATGAGTAAATGGTGACTGATTTATATGTGCTTGAACTCTTGGATGTTGTGTCTTAATACATATCTTAATACATATACAAAACTACAAAGGTTCACTTGGTTCTACAAGAATGTTCTCACAATGATGTTTAGTGATGAATCCCCAATGACTGCCACAGGAACACAGTGCATAGAGGGTCACGACTCAAACTAACATCTGTCAAATATGTCAGTGTACTCAAAATCTATTTAAAGATTTCTAGAAGTTGTTTGAAAGTAAACACAATATTGGTGAGGTTAGTCTGGGTCATTCTTTTAAATACTGCGTTATTGAATTTTTCACAATTGTAAAAATGATGATATGTAAATTATTTATCAGGGGTTGTATAAACCAATTTTATAAGAAAATTGCAATTATGATCTAATTATGTGTCTCTTAATTCTTCTGCTTAAAGGAATGATCTGGGCTGAGTGTAAAGAGATTTGGTCTCAGGGGCCTCGGGAATACCTGTTGGAGCCCTGGAATTTGCTGGATTTTGGAATGTTAGCTATTTTTGTGACATCCTTCATTGCTCGTTTTATGGCATTTTGGCATGCAAATGTTGCACAGAGTTATGTTGACAAGCACTACACGGATTTATCAAACATAACCTTGCCCTTTGAGATAGAGTACTATCGACTTGGTAAGTACTGCTACAAAACACAAATTATGATTAGAGATAACGCCATATATAAAGAATATGAAAATAAACTTTGATAGTTTAAAGATAAATTGCTCCGTCATTAAGGTACATTTTTTTTCCTATTCCAGCATTAAATGCAGAGGCAACTGTAAGTAAACTGTTCAGAGGTTTTTTACAGTGCAAATGTAAACACTGGCTGAGTGCTGCTTTAAAACATTACTGTTTGTTTGAGCATCCCAAGCAGCCTGACACAACAACATTGGTTTAACCAATGGTGTGAGATTAGAGCGGGATTATTTTATTGTCTAACCAATGGTAGATGTTTGAAAACATTATGCATTATTTAAAACCGTACAGGTACAGTACAAGTAGGAACCAAGACATGATGACAGCACATTTTCTCCAATGACTTCATGAGCCGCCTTTATGAATAATCCTAATCATTTATTTCAGCTCGTGTCTACTGGGTTCCTTCGGACCCTCAGTTGATCTCAGAGGGTCTTTACGCCATCGCAGTGGTTCTCAGTTTTTCTCGGATCGCCTACATCCTTCCAGCCAACGAGAGCTTTGGGCCCCTGCAGATCTCTCTGGGCAGGACTGTAAAAGACATATTTAAATTCATGGTCATCTTCATAATGGTGTTTGTGGCCTTCATGATTGGAATGTTTAATCTGTACTCATACTATCTGGGAGCAAAGCTGAATAACGCCTTCACAACGTAAGCAATGAATGAATCTGTGGTGATCTGAGACCCCTTTGATGACTGTTTACCTTGTTCTTTGTAATCATATCAAACCCCTGTCTTTATTCATTATATGAGTACAAACGCCCACCGTCATTGGCAATAATACACAATGACATACTGGATGTAGGCGTTTGGCAAATTCAATTATCATGACACACACCATGATCATGTCCATGTGGACATGAAAGTGAATAAGACAACTGCAGAAAATGTCACTCTTTATATCTAAGGAGCCTCAGGGTATTAGAAAAAATTAGGAGGGTAAGAGACAGTAAGTTTCAATGCTATAAGACTATCTAGATACTAGTATATTCCTTAAAGTTGAAAGATTAAATAAATGGGAATGAATATAGTAATATATTAAAGGTCAGGTATAGGTATATATACATATACATGTGATGTCATATAAGCATGCGAGTATATATAGATATATATCTATATAAACATATACATATGTTATATATATATGTGTATGTGTGTGTGTGTACACATATATATAAATAAATAAAATGTGTTTTCTGTTTTTCCCCAGTGTTGAGGAGAGCTTCAAAACTTTATTCTGGGCTATTTTTGGTCTTTCTGAGGTGAAGTCTGTTGTCATCAACAACGGGCACAAATTCATTGAGAATATCGGATATGTTCTTTATGGAGTCTACAATGTTACCATGGTTATCGTCTTACTCAACATGCTCATCGCCATGATCAACAGCTCATTTCAGGAAATTGAGGTAATCATATTCTGAAATGAGATCTTTGGAATTAGCTGACGTTGGCATAGTACACACCAGAGATAAATGTCCAGACAAATCATTTCCCAATTGCATTCCCTCCTTCAAATTACATACACATTTCCCTTTACACTGCTTTAATATTTGTTACCAAACAATTGCAAGTCCTCTCTGTTTACGGTAGTGAACAATGAACAAGTTTTATAAATTACAGTATGTTTATGTATACTGTGTGAAAACAACAGTGAAATATAAATTAAACATGAACCGTACAACAAGTTGCGGCTGCAAAGCTTAAGTGTCATTATTACTCCAGAAAGGATTTATTATTCCAGAGAGGTCTGATGAAGGAACAGGAAACTGAGGAAGTTATTTTAATGCATTTTATGACCCTCTGGGGATCTCATTATTTGACCATTAATAACACATCAACACACTGCACAGTTATCCCGCCAGCTGCTTACTTGTGACTGCAGTAGCATGCTAGCAAATGTACATACATGTTGTTCTTTATACAGCTTGTTGTAACTTGATAATCAAAAATTGTTTTTACATTTCTAATCATTGTGCATGAGTCCCTTGTTTGCCAGTTGCCTGCTGGTGTTAAAAAAAAACACACACACAGTAATTTTTCAGGTTGTGTTGTGCTGACCCCTTGTGGAAATTCCATTGTGTCCAAAGTTTTTTTTTTTTTTAGAAATAAAGATATATTTAATAGACTTTAAGGTATAGTGACTCCACAATATATTTGAACACAAGCTATACATAATTTCAAATCAAGAGGAAGTTCGTAACATTCACTATTAGTTTCACACATATCAGGTCTGATATGGAAATATGTGTTTGGTGACAGGACGATGCAGATGTGGAGTGGAAGTTTGCCAGGGCTAAGCTGTGGTTCTCTTACTTTGAGGAAGGAGGAACACTGCCTGTGCCATTTAACCTTGTCCCCAGCCCCAAATCAATCCTCAGCTTAGCCCTGAAACTCAGATGGCTGCTGCTTAGACCTCTAAACAGAAACAAAGAGGACCTGAAGGAGGACACAGAGCTCAATGAGGTGAGATGAACACTCCTAAAATAAGTGTCCTGTTTTTGATATTTAAAGCCCTATAAGACTATGTAACAACATGAAGAGAGTCCATTATTGCAAGAGCAAAATATTATTGGTTCAATACAATCAAAATGCATATAATGTTTCTTTCAGTCAGGGAAACACAACAAGTCTAATGAGAAAGATTCACCTCATCCAAGTCGATACCAGGTGATACACACAACTATTAATTTTCATTATGCATCTTTTATGAATCAAACATAATTATCAATAAAAATCCTCCCACTAGAAATTTTGCTATTTTTCTTTTCTGTTCACAGAAGATAATGAAACGCCTCATCAAACGATATATCGTAAAAGCGCAAGCCGATAAAGAGGGAGATGAAGTTAATGAAGGTACAGTACAGTATAGTACAGTACAGCATGACCTCTTATGTCTACTGATCATGTACTGAACATCTCTGTACTTTAGCCACATTCAAACTCAGTCATTCAGATGTATGACTGAGTTTGAATGTGGTGAGGATGGGGTGTGGGAGATGTGCTTTCCTCAGTCTTCTCAGAAAGTACAGGCGCTGCTGGGCTTTCTTAGTTATGGAACTGGTGTTGAGTGACCAGGTGAGGTTCTCCGCCAGGGGAACACCAAGAAACTTGGTGCTCTTGACGATCTCCACGGAGGAGCCGCCGATGTTTAGCGGAGAGTGGTCATTCCGTGTTCTTCTGAAGTCAACAACCATCTCTTTACTTTTGTCCACGTTCAGAGACAGGTTGTTGGCTCTGCACCAGTTCGTTAGCCCTGCACCTCCTCTCTGTATGCTGACTCGTTGTTCTTGCGGATGAGACCCACCACTGTTGTGTCATTGGCGAACTTGATGATGTGATTCGAGCTGTGCATTGCTACACAGTCTGTGAGTCTGCTGACAGGAATAGTGAACAGCAATGGACAGAGCACACAGCCCCAGTGCTCATTGTGGTGGTGCTGGAGTTGCTGTTTCCAATCCGGACTGACTGAGGTCTCCCAGTCAGGAAGTCCAGGATCCAGTTACAGGCCTAGCAGGTTCAGTTTTTCAATCAGGTACTGAGGGGTGATTGTGTTGAATGCTGAACTGAAGCCTATGAACAGCATTCAAACATATGTGTCCTTATTGTCCAGGTGGGTGAGGGCCAGATGGAGGGTGATAGTGATGGCGTCATCTGTTTTTTAGCGGTTGGGGCGGTAGGCGAATTGCAGGGGGTCCATTGAGGGGGGCAGCAGGGTCTTGATGTGCCTCAAGACGAGCCTCTCGAAGCACTTCATGATGATGGGTGTAAGTACAACAAGACGGTAGTCGTTGAGGCAGGACACTGGTGACTGCTTTGGCACGGGAATGATGGTGGTGGTCTTGAAGCACGTCGGAACAACAGTGCTGCTCAGGGAGATGTTGAAGATGTCTGTGAAGACATCTGCCAGCTGGTCGGCACATCCTTTAAGCACCCTGCCAAGAATGTTATCTGGACCAGCAGCCTCAAATCATAATTCATTCAGATTCTTAAAAGAATGTTTTAGAAATATA
This sequence comes from Chromobotia macracanthus, assembly GCA_036877525.1. NCBI lineage: Eukaryota > Metazoa > Chordata > Actinopteri > Cypriniformes > Botiidae > Chromobotia > Chromobotia macracanthus. Next base: position 6,301,488 of record JAZGTH010000018.1, on the reverse strand, counting down.
TTGAATATATATTTCCCAGGCTGCAGGTGGTGTTGAATACCACAGAAAATAATTTAAATTAAAATCTATTTTTATACAGCACTTATATAGACTTTATTTCTCTGTTAAGTTCTTAATTGTTCTTAAAAGGTGGGGCGGCTTTTCTAGGTAGATGAATATATGAATGACTTCTGAATATGTGTTACCAATGTAATTATGCAGTTACCTGAGCATGTGACTGATCACAGAAGTTCTGTGTCATTCTTTTAACCTTTTTCAGGAGAGCTTAAGGAGATAAAGCAGGACATCTCCAGTTTACGCTATGAACTCCTGGAGGAGAAGTCTCGGCAAACAGAGGAGCTAGCAGAGCTGATCAGGAGGCTAGGAGAGAGATTAGCCAGTCAACACAACCTGTAGTATTTCTCAACAGTGTCTGGATGTGAAATATTAGGACATACCTGCCATTCCTCATGAGAAGTTTAACCCAAGATAAACAATTATACATTCCCCTTTCTTATTTGTATTTGCTTGTTTTTAAGTCTCTGGAGACAAGAACTTTTGTGGGAGAGTGACTGAAATATTGTTATTATTAATATTATTATTATTTGTAAATGCAGAAGATAATATTAAGTTTTTAAAGGTCATGCAATTTGTGAAGTACTGACAATACTGCCATCTGCTGTTGTTTTCATGCTATATGTTTATATGTTTTCAAAACATGTTTGCAAGGTACAGTGTGTGTCAAAGAAAGTGGCAATTTGTTATATATTGTGATTATAATGTTATGAGGCAATCAGGGTCCACAGAATTTTCACAAATTCCACAACCCCTTAAAAAATGCTAGATTAATCATAATGATGAATTATGTGTTTTGTGAGGTTAGTGTAAGGTTTGTATTATAAAATTAAAATTTTAAAATAAATGGTTTTCTTGAACACAAATTGTTTTTTGCTCACTCTTTTACTCTCATGTTTACTGTTCACACACACACACACACAACACACACTACTGTTTAAAGGCTTTAAGATGTAACTGAGCTTACTTGTTTACACCAGAAAAAATATGTTACTTTTGTTCATATAGAGTGTAGACATGTTTAAACAATGTTTAAATACAATATACAATATATATATATATATACAATATATCACAGACAGAGAACATTTTGGAATCAAAACCTTATAAGTATTGTAACAACTACCAGGCGTGACAGCTAGCCCCACAAGTATTAGGAAAATCTTGGAAATAAGTGGTTCCCACACAATGATGTTATTGTATAATCGGGTCAGAGATGTCCTTAATGGAGGCTTTACAATGATTAATTTAAACCTGGTTGCTGTGGATGCTTTTGAATGTGGTTCAGTTTTTGATTCAGGTCTCACAGTAACAGGCAGGGCTATTTGTCTCTTAGTTCAACCTGACCTCTCAAGAGTCTCACACCTTGTTTTTCCACCTGCCACAAGTGTGCAGAGCGAGGCTCCTGAGTAGATTCAATTTACCCAGTGCTATTACTCTGCCTGGAAATGGTTCAGAAGCAGTGGAGAGTGAAGGGCTTTTATCAGTTTAAAGTCTTGACTGCCGGTCCTCTGACCTTCACTGCTGGCCGCCAAGCTACACACATCATTCGAAGATGGCAGCTGAGAAATACATATTATCTCATTCAAAACATGTACAAAAGTTTGTGATTACCTGTTGTATAACTGTCTTAGATCATCCATGTGATCATCTATACGATAATGGATTGTCCTAAATAATCCAAGCAGGGTGATCTAAACCCCAGCACGAAACAGATGGGGCTTTATATTACCTCAAAAGAGTTTATTTTGTGTTATTACACAGTTTCCTGAATACTTGATTCCTATTAGACATTTAATTCAAATGTTTATGAATAATAACAGTTTCCCATTGCAATACTGTTTAATTGAACACTGGATAACATGTTTTCTTCATAGCTGTAATTGTAACTCAAATCAATGTCCAAGTATTTATTAGTATTAAAAAGCAGAATATTGTGCAGTGAGTCTGTGATTTTTTAAAAATAAACTCTGACAGGGTCCTCAGAACCCCAAAGGGGAGTTTATTCCTAAATATTTTAATTCTGGTAGCATAGAATCCAGTTGTTGTTTTTTGTAAGTTTGAGACTCACAATAAGTATATCATATCAGATTGAATCATAGTTGTCAAGGTGACCAGAAGTAATATCTGAAAAAGCATGACGAGGCGAAAAGAACATCCTTGGTCACTTTGACCCACTCAGAAGATGCAGATGTAAGGGTACGAGAAAAGGGCTTTGAATTAGCTTTGGAGCACAACTAAATTTTGCCTGCTTTGAGCAATCATTATTTAAAAAATCTGTAAAAGATTTGATTATCAGGCCTGGCAGTAGTGATTGTGGTGTTCTTGTGACGTGGGTTATATCACACCACCAAGGCTAACTGTTAACAGTGACAACTGAGAGATCAGTTCACACACATATGATGAACATGGGTAAACTGCTGTTTGGAGCCATTTGACAGGGGACTAGCAGTGAAGATTTAAACTTAAATACTCAATACTACATTTTTGATGTGTTGCAGATAGTCTCTGCAGTTCATGTTCATTTTCATGTTTATAATAAAATAATCTCTTCACATAGACCTAAAACACAGACTTGAACTTGTTAATGATTTCCTTAAGTAAATCAAATACCAGGATGTCACAGAACATTGTTTCTATTGGTCAAATATTAAAAAAATAGCATTAATCATAATTCCTGATTTGCAGGGCAGATTATATTTGGGAATAGCAGCTTGCAGGATTCCAGGAGCTTTAGACACCATTACTAAATGAGTCTTATGGAAGATCACATAGTTTTAAAATGAGGGGAAACTGATGCTTTGGTGTGGGCAAAATAAGCTTCAAAGGGCAAAGTGAGCTTTTAACTGCTCTTCTGGAACTGAGAACACAAGTACATGGTGTTTACATTAATGAGTGAGCACAAACAAAGATGAATGTAAAACCAGCCCATATTCTTATTTAAAACCTCTGAGGCTTCTCAGCACAAAGGTCACAGCAAGTTCAGGATGTCTGCAGGTATATTGAATTCAGTCTAAAAATGATGAGCTAGATGGAGATCATCAAGCCCATGACATGTGTAACTTCTCTGAAGATAAATAAGAAGGACATGCTTTCCCCTCCCATATGTGTTAACCACATTCTGTGGACCATGTAGGAATATGTGGGCATGCTGGATGATGTTTCAATATTTTATTTCTTTACAACATGACCATTAGCTTTCCATGATGATATTTCTGTTTCATAGCTGAACATCCATCACACTTGTACATAAGACTGGGTTTTATTTTTTTTGTGACTTTTTTTGTGACTCATTGATACTGATTCTATTTAACAGTAATTCGTTTTAAAATATACAGTATTATTTTTAAATATAGTCATGAATAGAATAAGTTTAAACTCATTTTGAGAACATATAAATATTGTTTAATATAAGTTTGTTACATTCACCAAGTCATCAAGATAAAATTAATGTTTTATATTCAAACATATATAAAGTGTATTTTTGAGTGATTGTAGATTTAGGGATAAGTCACGGGCACTGTTTTGTACAGCTTCTCACCACAAGGAGGAATACTTCGAGAAGGTTTTGTACGCCACACATCATAATCTCCAACTGAACGGTAAGGACGCATCTCGACGACCAGATTTGCTGTTCTAACTGGGACTAAAACACGAAAATTAAAACAGTAAAATGGAGACTGCGAACACTTCTCTAGCCGATTCCACAGAGATGAAGACAGAGGTAAGTGATTTAGTGGAGAAATATACGGAGGGGATTTTGGGGCAGGACAAGGTCTCCGTGCGTAATTTTGGAGAGCCGCTTTCTTTACGCAGCTGCGCGCCTGGCTCAAGCAGCGATGCTGTGGCTCCGCTTTCTGTCCTTGATTTGCCTTTCGGTACCAAACGGTATACTGATCACATGGACGAATTTCTGAAAGTCGAAACCGGACAGTGGAATGTAATATCAAGCAAAACCCTCAAAGAGACATTTGCTTCGGAGAACTCATCAGGAATGACTGCTTTTATCAAAAACGAGCAGGAGCAATCTCTGATTATGGAGCCACCCAGCACTGACTTCGACCTCGGGTTAAACCTCAGCGCTCTGGATAGCTGCTGCAACACCGAAAGCAAGCAACAGTGTGAGTACATTGAAGAGTCGTCCACTTTGCTTTCATCTCAAAATGTTCAACAGGTAGTGGTGGACAGTTCTTCTAACTTTCAGTTGGACGTGAATCAATCTAACACATTGGTTTTGCCACCTCAGAGGAGACCATCACCTTCTCTTGGTAGGGGTATGCTCAATTTCAATGTTACGGGCGCATCTCCTATAATGTCCAAAACGGACATCTCCAAATGGGTGGTCCAGCAGTCACCTGCAGACTCTCAATTCTGGTTTCAGTCCACTAATGTGAATGAAGAGCACGCTGGCTACTCCTTACCAGATGACTTTATCCAGCGCTCACAGACAGCCTACAGTGTTTTCCCGGGGTAAGAATGACATTTAATAATGTATATTGTTTCTGCAGAATTGCAGAATAAGTAAAGGATTTGAATTTAGGAATAAGAATTAAAATGGAATAAAATGTAAAGAAATGAACTGAACTTCCGTGTTATTATAAGCAAAAAAGCATCAAGGATATTTTAGTCAATTTGAAATGGCACCTATAGAACTGAATATTTTATTTATGCTTAAATTACCAGATTACCACCTTAAATTACCAGAATGCTTAAATTTACTCTTTCAAGCCTTCATTAAGGTGTCATGTTCATGTATGTAAATTAAATATTTTACAATATGTACAAATATGTAACATATGTATTCTGAATACTACAAAATTGTTTTTATATATGCACCACACATTTCTGTAAACAACTTGTCCTGTGTCACTTCCTTTTATATTTGCACATACATATTTTCTAATACAGGCCCAACAAATAGTGGAATTAGATTCAAACAAGCTATTTACCTAATTTCTTTCATGAAACACAGAGAATTTTTAAGAATGTACTGGTCACTTTTGTTATGCAATTATAATGAGGGGAGGACAGAGGCTTTCAAGCTTTTCATCTGTATTGTATGTCTACTTCATTCTCTTGCTTACATTCAGGGTTCCATCTCAAAGACACTGTGTCATATGTGGAGACGAAGCATCAGGTTGTCACTATGGAGTTCTTACCTGTGGAAGCTGCAAAGTGTTTTTCAAGAGAGCTGTTGAGGGTGAGAACAAAAAGCATTTACTGTCTAAATTTGGTTGTAAAATAATGATCTAGACACTGTATTAATAATTGCAGTATTTGGTAACATATTGTGGCACACAGCAAGTTTTATATCATATTTCAGTGCACATGACTCACATTTACACAGTGTCCCAGAAGACAGTAATTATCGTTTGGACCAGTGATCACAATGTTCCTCCTCTACCTTGTTATTCTTCTTATCTTTGAGGACTGATATGTAAGAGTCATTCTGTGTGACCATGGCCATGTCACTATGCCCTGTCAGCCTTCAAACCCATTCACTCCCTCCCTCGCCCTGCTGTCCAAATTGTTATGCTCCTTGAAAAATGTTCTTTCATTGATTTCAAATACAGACGGAAATCATTTTGTGCATTTGTGCTTACGCATTCTTTTTAAGCATGCTGTCATTCATAGGTTGTGAATCTTTCTCCTGTTTTTTCCATAGGACACCATAACTACCTGTGTGCAGGGCGAAACGACTGTATCGTTGATAAAATCAGAAGAAAAAATTGTCCCGCATGTCGTCTTAGAAAGTGTTACCAGGCAGGGATGATGCTCGGAGGTAAATTTTAATACATAAAACTTCTTCTTTTGTGTTCCATGAGAGGAGGGGAAAGAATTAATGTAATTCAGTTCATGTAATAGAGTTGTCAATTTTGGGCACTATTATTCCCTATTATTCCTTTAATTGGAAAACAAACCTTTTCCATAACCACCAAATGTCGGATTGCAAGATGTTTTCATAGCAGGTCATTAAATGTATTCATTAATTCATTAATTTATTCATTCATTAATACTCTGGTTTCAACGTTTGAGCAAGTCTCAAAAGTTTTTTACGTTCCTGTAGTTCGATTGGTATTGTATTAGCACCACAAAGGTCATATGTTTGAGTCCCAGTGAAGGTACATGGGAATATTTATTATGAATCTTCCGTTTCAAAATCTGTTTATGCTCATGGAACTACATCTGTTTCAGGTCGCAAGATGAAGCGGTTTGGAGGTCTGAAGGTCATGGGTCTGAGTCCATCTCTGATGTTCCAGAGTCCGCTGTCCCTGATGACTGATGTTCAGAGCATGTCATCCCTGCCATGTGTGCCAGCCATCCGTGAGCTGCAGCTATCTCCACAGATGATCAGCATTCTGGAAAGCATTGAGCCACAGGTGGTCTACTCTGGCTACGACAACTCACAACCGGAGGTTCCTCACCTTCTACTCAACAGTCTCAACAAGCTTTGCGAAAGGCAGCTTCTCTGGATCGTCAGGTGGTCCAAGTCTCTTCCAGGTAACACCTTTATAATCTCACAAAGATTGGAGCCCTAAAGCAACAAGTAATGATAATTCATGAGTCAAGTAGAGTTTCTCTACAATTACTTTGAGTACTGAATGTTCTCAGATTGAATAACTGTGAGATTAAAGTAAAGCACAAAAATGTGGAGTTCTTTAGGCAGTTGCGCTGATTTATTGCCAACACATTGGCACAGTTACTCGAGTGCTAAAGACTTTTTCTTGTTTATATGTTTAAAAGGTTTTCGCAGTTTGCACATCAATGACCAGATGACACTTATCCAGTATTCCTGGATGAGTTTAATGGTGTTCTCACTGGGCTGGAGGACATTTCAGAATGTTACCACAGATTACCTGTACTTTGCTCCTGACCTCGTCTTAAGTCAGTGAGTACTGTGACAAAATATCTTATGCATTTGACAGACACTTCTTTAAATGCGTTAGGGTTAGTGCCACATTACCTGCAGTAAACTGATTTAATCTGAAATACTGAATATTCTTAAAACAGTTATTCCCATAATAAACTGAATGGGTGAAAGTATTTAACACAAAGTCACACATTTAGGATTTCATTAATGTTTAATTTTTATATTTATTTAATGTTTATTGCAGAAACATAACACATGTAGTTACAAATGTATCAAATGTTTGTAACAATATTGCAAACTTTTTCTATTAAAAAAATTAAATAAAACAGCACATTTAACCTTTCTAAAGGTTAAGAACCCACTTCCACTACTACAGTGTTACATTTTGTTTAATTTAACCATTTTGTATGGTTCTGGTGGAAGGTCACTGACATAAACATCATTGTGTCTGAGAGCTACCTATAAACATAATAAACACAACTATTTCTGTATCCCCTTACTGAATATGCTAATAGTGCTGCTGAATTTTAGTGATCAGCTGAAGAGATCTCCCATCTACGACCTGTGCTTGGCTATGCAGTTCATTCCACAAGAATTTGCCAACTTGCAAGTGACCAAGGAAGAGTTTCTGTGCATGAAGGCCCTGATGCTGCTGAATACTGGTAACAAAACACCTGTTTGTGTTCTGTCCTATACAGTCCTTACTGACCTGCACCCCATGGCATTATTCCTCTGCCTTCTAGTGAGGAATAATAATAACAATTTTAGCTTAGTGGCATTATGCCAGCTTGCAGGAGAAGATACGTTTTCAAAAACTGGGCTGCAGATGGGTTGACCTTGAAAATTTGTTTTGCATTCCGAGCTGACCTTTCCCAAGCAAAAAGTAGTGGTAATGCCAAAACACAGCCTGCAATGTTAGCAATGTTAGCTGTCATGCTAACAGATACTACATTTAGTCTAAATTTATAATACTAAATTTAGCAAAACTTAAATTTGCCACAACAAAGATAAGGGGTTGCAATTCGCAGGTTGTGCCCAGATTTATTTTCATTTAATTTTATTATTAATATTTTGTATTTTTTTGGGGTCTTCAGCTGTCATAGAGGGGCAGCTGTCTATTTCAATGTATCTGTCAGTTGTTAGGGACTTTTGATTTGTGTTATTCATAAAACATCATATACAGCAGGTTTAATGCACCGACTGCTTTTGTGAACTCTAACATGAGTCCTGTGTGTGTGTCAGTTCCTCTGGAAGGCTTGAAGAGCCAGACACAGTTTGACGAGATGAGGCAAAACTACATCTGTGAGCTGACAAAAGCCATCCAGATGAAGGAGAAAGGAGTGGTGGCTAGTTCACAAAGGTTTTACCATCTGACCAAACTCATGGACTCCATGCATGAGGTACACAGCACAAGTTATTAAATACAGAGCCAGTATTTGGACATTTCTGTCACAATAAAAAATCTATGATTTCTGCTGTCTTAGACCAGGGGTTTTTAAAGCTTGTGATGCCAAGAATCCCCATATATGATATTAACTTTTTATGGATTCCCTTTTTAAAATATATACCCCTCTATTGGTTACCATTGGCTGGATTTAGTGTTGATGTACAACCCTGGAAAGAAACATTTTCAATTCAGTTATCTTTTGCTTTGACTTTTTCTAAGAAATATAAACATTTTAAAGAAATATAAACATATTTAACATTAGTATAAACATTTTTCAAGCAAACCATTTTGATTGATAAATAACAGTAAGAATGAATGCAAATGAAATGAAACAATTAGTTGAAAATGAAAAATAAAACAACTGATGTACTTTTTGTGGTTGTGGACACACGTGACACTCTGCTTGAACACTTGTATGAACTTGAGGAGAACTGACTTCCTAGATCCACTAAATATCACCTCAACACTAGTTGGTTAAAGCTTATTGCAAAAATGTCTCATAGAAAATACAATTTAAAAAAGTAGCATTGGAAATTAAGGATGCCAGAGCTTTTATAAGAACTTCCCTTCTCTATTCATTTATATACTCCAGTGACATTCAGATACCTGGTTAAATGCATTTAATACTCAGTAGTGTGTAGTTTCAATGCAGCAATGGGGGCACAATCTGTTAACATTAGCCTCACATATTCAGGCTGAGGATAAAATCATCTTGGCAACAGCTGTATGTTATGCAGAATGGCAACTTATCTTTAAGAGCTTAGTGTTCCATTTTCAGTTAATAAATTGAACTGAGACACGTTTTGTTTCTTACTTTGTGTCGTTTGATCAATTTTTTTATGTTAAAATATCCTGTATAATGGCTGTTCTCTTATCCCAGTTTAAAATGTAACTCATTTTGAGCCTGACTTGTCAATTTTGAGCCTAACCAATGGTGTGAGTCTGGGGCGGGGCTATCTGTTTTTCTAACCAATGGCAGATGGGGGCGTGTAAGTGGGAATATGGAAAAACAATCATTACTTTTGATAGTTCATTAGGAGCACAGAAATCTTTCATTTATTCATCTAAGTCAGTGAAATTTTACAGTAATTTATAGACTGTAATGTATAGACTGCAGTCGGTTCTGATGCCAAGATTAACAACTTATGATACATTAATTAGTTACTTTTAAACACATGGACACATATTAAATTGTCAGAACAATTTAATAAATTTAAGTCAATGTAATATAATAGTTTACACCAATGATAATACAATTATCACCTCCGTAACATAAAATGTCACGTCACTAATAAGGTGAGTTTTCATATTCATAGTCGCTTGCTAAATATCAGACTAAAAATGTGATAAGTTTTGTTGTGACTCATCTTTATCCATGTGTAGATTGTAAAGAAGGTCAACCTTTACTGCCTGAGCACATTTATCCAGGCGGATGCCATGAAGGTGGAGTTTCCAGAGATGATGTCAGAGGTCATTGCATCACAGCTGCCAAAAGTTCTGGCTGGCATGGTTAGACCCCTCCTATTTCACAACAAGTGAAGGTCCAGACAGGATTCTTTGATTTTTGATGACCTTTGGTGTGTTTTGATCTAGTTTACACTTAAGAGGTGGCTGTCAATTTTTATTTCATTGTCCCCAACATGCCTTGTTACGAATGCATATTTATTTTTCCACACAAAACTTTGTGATAAAATTAGGCTGTGTCTGTTAAAATTTCCATGTCTATAAGTAACTATGAGGTTTCTGAACTCGGATTGTATAAATGTTTATTTTCTCTAAAAATGATTTTGTATGGTGGTTTCAAACACCTAGTTCACATTTGTTATAAAGTTCAAAAACGTTTTTGTGGCCAGGACTGCAAAGAATGTGTCTATACAGAAACTGACTAAACAATAAACATTTCCTAAGAAATATTCACTCACTTAAAAAGTGTGACAGCTGGCCCTGGTTTTTTATTCATTTATATTATAGTGTGACCCTTAGCTTCTCAGGTTAAATACCTTTGATTTAAATTACGGGGCACGTATCTTTCAATAAATTATTATGACTAAATGGTCAAAAAAAAGTAGTGTTTGATCATGGCCCATTTTAATGGTAAAAGAACAAGAATATTTTACCACAGTCCAAGTGGTAGAAAGAGAATATAGTATTTTATTTTTAAACTGCTATTACCTTTTAGAAACATTACATTCTTAAATGATCTTACATTAAAAATATTTTTGAACGTGATAAATATACTGTACATATGTCTGGTGAATATACAGTCATAACTGTGCAGTTTTATTAGATGCCCTTATAATTTTGTTATCTTTCAAAGTTTTATTTTTTTGGTGAATTCCTAAATGTTACTTAAAACATCTAGGAAATGCTTCTGAGTGTAAAGATAAGGTAATATTATCTAACTTTTTGATGTATCATACATGTCCAAACAGAAAGTTCATATTGTCACGGTCAGATCTTATAATCTAACCTTCAGATATACCCCTCATGCCAGAGTCACCTGTGATTATACATGCCTTTACATGAAATAAAAACTACACGTAAAATATCAAATAAAACATTGTGTAATATTTGAACTGTTTGAAAGGCAAATGTAATGAACAATATACTACATAGTGTATGTAATTCATAATGCAATTAAAAGCACAAGATTAAATTTGGAAAACATTTTGGAACTCTTATCATTTCCTCCCATAACCTTGATGGTTTGGTCAAAGGAGTATCACCCCAGCATCAGCATGTATTTAATTGGAAAGAACACAGAGATCTTGGCAACAGACTCCAAATTCCAAATATTTCTGAAGTTTATTTTAAACTGATGTCCGAGGTTTAACAATTTAGCTTTTGCATCATTTTTCATGAGATAAGAACTGAGCCTCATTTTGTAAACAAATTTATTGACAGAAAGAAAAATTACATGATTTACAAAATATTTAATCATACATATATTCATATATATCAGCATACAATTTTATCAGGCTGTGCAGATGACAAAACATAAGTGCACTTTATAGTTTGGATTGTACCACACAGGACATTTTACAGGGATGGTAAGACAGCTGAAACGTACCATAGTGGAGATGATGGGCAACCAGAGACACTGAACACAGACTAAATATTAAGACCAAAATATCATGTATAATTCATTTGTTGGACATGTTTCTTTAGCATTAGTAAAGGCTTAATTTTCAAATATGTACACATTCTGCATTTACCTGAATGCAATACTAGGATTATGGCTATCTAAAGTAACAACACACACCCTATTTTTATTTATCATAATTGTCAAGCACAACCATCAGGCACTTATAACTGGAACAACCAGAAGCATATTTACAACTGTAAGTACAAAAAACAATTTCCCGCATGAAAATTTGTAAAAGTATTTTTTAATTTTTAAAGGACTCATTTTAATTACAAATAATAGTTTGTTATTGATGGTGAGATGAAAGACCTTGGATGCTAACATTTATATAAATTTTTGTCATGTTTTGCAAGTGAAACTTGTTACTCTATGTTCGCAACAAAAGGAAAATGAAGAAGTTAATATGTATATACATTTCTAGGCATGTCCCTGTCACACGGATTCTCATGCAGTCAAACTGGCATGGAATCTAGAAGCTCATTTTTTTAAGTAACAATAATTAACTGCTTACTGAACATTTATACCAAGTAAGTCGTTACCTTCATTTGACAGCTGCAAGGCAACAAAGGCACTTTGAGTTAAGCTAAAACAAAAAGCAACTGTATTCATAAACTTTGACATGACTGAATTACTTTTTTCTACCAGACAGCAGGCTTACAGTGAGTGGACCATTAAGTGCAGCATCTGTTGGCATTTTCTGATTTCAGTGTATGTGAATTTGTGTACCACTAAACTCAAGGGCTTCAGTACGGCTTCAACCAGCAGCTTCATCCAGTGAAAGTTTGAAACTCATTTATCTAGAATTACAGTCATGATTTAAAAATTCTGATAAACATTCTTGTGCCGTATTGTTAATCATTTCATAAACATTCCTATTGCCGTTTGTATATCATACAGTACATCATCAAGTTATTTTTAATTGCATACGATCTATGATTAATCCACATCCATATTGTTTATTGCTTGAGATATACTGAAAGCTTTTTATCTGAATTTGATGTTACCATGGATACCATGAAATACTCGAACCAGTTGGGCGCTAGCTTTCAGAAGAAGACCACGTAATTTTCAGGAACGAGTCCTGTTTTGCCTTCAAACGTCGCCTGGAGCCATCCTGGTTCCACTGAGGGATACACTACACACAACAAACAGAAGTAAAAAGAGATGACAGGTTTTGAGAGGATTTATTAGCAAGCGTTATTATTATTACAATTTTTCATATTTGTACAAACTCCTCACCCTGAGCTTGTCCTGAACCTTTCAAGTTACAAACATGAATGATACAAACCCCTACAGGAAAATGTGAAACCTAGCTGTTTTCAGCATTAAATTAAACTGACCATTGCTTGTCAAAACATACCACTCCAAATTAAACCTGTGTAGTGATGAATAAACTGTACACACTCTGGCTGGAAGTTACTTACAAACTGATTTGTTTGGATTTTTCAATCATACCTCAACACCATTATCTTTTCAAAACAACCTTCAGCAACCTGTGTTTAGCAACATATGTAGGGTTTTAATTAATAACAAATCAAGCCAGATCACTGTGTTCCAATAAATTACCCCCATAAAGCTTTTAAAAGGACCATGCAAATGACTCACCCATTAAGAGTCATTCAATATTTAACACTGAACAATCAAAGCAGTCTGTTTAGACTGTAAAACATTGGGCAGATGGACTGAAAAATTCAAGAGTTTCTAAATAGTTTTTTATAAGCGAAACTCTTCTCATTTGTTTGGTAAGAGGAGGTTTATATTGCGGTAACTGTTTGCTGAGTATTAGAGAGGGGAAGACGCTGTCTTCATAAGGTTACTGTGACCTGTCTGAATACCCTGGTGCCCAGCCAGGTTTATTCCTAGTGGAAAACACAACAGGCTATAAAACAGCCCTGACATGTAAAAAGAATAAGAGCAGATGTTCCACAGAACACAGACCAGAACGCATCACTTTTTCTATCAATCGGAACATGTTAGAATGTAACAAAGTGTCCTAACCTAGTAATTTATTCTTTGCTTCACAATTAACTTACTAGTCAGGAAGAGGGCAATCTACTGGTTGAAATGATAAACCAATAATATTTTTTAAGTAACATTGTGCAACTTTGTGTACAAGCAAATATTGCTTACTCTGCCAACCGTAAACACAGAACAGAACCGAAGGTTCTAGATCAATGAACGAATGCTGACTCACCGTTGGAGAAGTGTGCCCCCTTTGGGAAACTGAGCTCGTTGCTGTGCTCTGCTTTACAGGAATATATCGCTTTGGCCTCTCTGTGGATTAAAATTTCATAAATTAAACAATCAATGTTTGTTTAAAAACAATTAGTTTTTAAAGGCATACTTGTCATCAAATACAACATACTGTGAAATAATGTTTGACAAAGCGTACATTCTTGTAATTCTGTTGTTAGTGATGTTTTTATGGGGAATGTCTCTGAAGTACTTTACCTTCCCATAAGAGGGGGTTTCACAGCTGACGGGTTCTCAAAGAGCAAAGCTCTGGCTGCCACCCTGGAAGATAAAAGCATGCCTTAAACTTACTGCCAAGATGATCAACCTGATTTGACGTCAGAAGAATTAAGCTGTCTGAACAAGCCATATTTGACCTACAGCAGCTTGCAACAATGAATTTACAGAAACTTTTTGGTACGTCACTTGGTTTAAATGATGGTGTTGGGGCACACTGCTTAGATTTGGGTGGATCTGATATTTTATTCAATTCAACTTTATTTGTATAGTGCTTTTACAATGTTGTATTGTCTCAAAGCCACTTTACAGGGAGGAAAAAAGAAAAAAGAAAAAAAAACAAGGAAATATATACAATCTTTTATCTCCAAGTTACTCTAATACAATCCACAATACAAACTTTAGCACCATTGAACTCACTAAACACAAACAGATCCCACCTCACGCAAAAATGAAATATGTGTGTCCCACTATTATAAGTTCAGGAAATGTGGCGTTTAACAGGAACTCAGCAAGAGAAAAAATAATTTGTATACAATGAGCAAAAATACAGATGATAAAATTTGAGCACCTTCTCCATCTAATAGCAATGCTTGCAATTTAAACATTCATAGATTCCGGATAATTACCCTTAAGACAGTGTTTCTCAACCAGTCTCAAGAAACTTCCAAGGGGACCCCAAGATAACTTTAAATTATATAAAATTACACACAACAAGCGTTAAAACGAACTAAAACAACTAGAAGTCAAGATATTTGGCAAGTGACTTAACTCAAAAGTATTTTATTGTTGGGTAGAAGAGTCATGTGAATCCAGTGGACTTGAGTGAGATGTGATGTTTCTTCTCTGTCATAAGTCAAACAATATATCTTTCCCTGGAGAGGCTTTTAAAAACAGTGCTGGGTCACATCAACCCCTGTGTCAACAGTATAATTAAAGCTTGCTTCAACAAAGGAAAAGACATCAATCTCCTCCATCTTCCATTCTAAAGCCAAAATATACACTATAAAATACTGCAGTGTTCCCTCATTAAATGTCTTAATGTTTTGTATGTTCGGAATCGATATTCATAATAAAATGAAAACATAAAGCAGTAGGCCATGAGGGGCTGTGTGTTGCAGTGATTTTGCCAGTGTAAAGACTTGTAACACTGTAACATACAGACTCGAGTGGCTTACTGCCTTTTTAAAACACAGTAGTAATGGCAATATGATGAAAGACACCATTGATTAATTAGCAGTTTCATATTCAAGGTGTAAGAAAGCTATGGTATAACTTTTTACCTCATATTTATGGTCGTTTCATAAGTCATAAACCTTTCTCTATTAGTTTTGACTGTAAAAATGTGTAACCATAAGATTACATTCATATATGTTTATAAAATTATATTATATTTGCTGCAAATTTTTTTAATTTTTTTGTAATTGAACTGCAAACATCTGTTTTTTTGAGATATCTACACTGCACACATGCAACACAACCGGACTGGAATATTTCCACTACAATCAAAGGATCTTGCTCACAGGATGGGGTACTGTAGACAATGTCTTTAAATCAGTGCTGGAAACATTTTGGCTTCAGTGGGTAAAATCCTGTTAAACAGAACTTTCACTTACACAGATCCTGGTCTCTGATAGCCATTGCTGGAGTTGATGTTGTCCTGCTTTTGGCGCAGGACCATTTTAGGTGGAAGATACTGGCAGTTAATGGCTTTGGTGACATCTTTATGCACCACACATGCAAGGCTCTGAACAGACCCCACACAGCTTCTGCGACCTGCGGAGAACCCAGAACAAAAAACACAAGTTACTTTATTGACTTATTAAATTGATTATTTTGGTCTAGGCAACATCAGTAATATTCACAAACCATTTTCCTCCCATAATGTGACGTGTTTCAAAATGCAACAGGATATTTTAGGAAATTAATGTAGAGGGGAACTCAATTTTAGTGACTGAATTGATTGAATATTGAGAAATAACTGACTTAAGGTAATGACCAGTAATGGCCAGTCTTACTTAGAAGCCTAGTCTAAGCAGTTTATGCAATCAGCCACAATACCCACTTTTGAGAATTGTAAAAAGTCATAAGCAAGACTATATATGAGTGTGGTGCATTGTATTGGAAATGGACCCATCACCTTGCCGTTGCTAGCGCCAATCTATCAATTGCGTGACAGGAAATTTCAGACTTCAGATATATTTGGCCCCTACCTTCAGTGCTTTGTAAGGACCTCATAGATGGAGCACTTGAGAGGTTAAGCAGTGCTGACCGGAGTTTTATTTCTGAGTGAGGAGCTTTTGTAGGTGCTGGTGAAGATCTGGCTGCTGCTGAGACTGAGCTCACGCTACGGGAATCCTCAGAGTGCCCCTCCACATGGCCCGTGTCCTCTCTGGAGCTCGGCTCTGGACTGCTGGTGCCGGTGGGACCCTGTGGCTCACTGGAGGACAGAGAGGAAGGGCTCTGCCGCAGGCCAGGGAAGGGAGGTTTGTCTTTGGGTTGGGGAGAAGAGCAGGTCTTGGAGGAGCTGTTCTGCTCCGAGGAGTGTGAGGAGAGGGAGTCCATGCTTCCCATTGGAGTGCTGCCGGAACTACTGCTGAATGTGTCACCTGCAGGGCCAATGAGAACAGCTGCACTTAAGACATACATCTACATAATATAATAAAACTAACTTGATAAATTGATGTAATTACTGGGTGAATACTGTGTAAATGCATATTTCACCTTCAAATGAATGGACTAAAAGGAAGTTATTTTTTGCATAATGAAGATGCCTATGAATTAAAACTGCATAAACAATTTGAATGATGTCATTTCATATGTCATATTTTTCACGTAATAATGAAAAGATTTCCTTTCTGTCCCTCATTCAAAGTTGAAAAAAGCTTTACAGTTTCTTACGGTTTCTTAAAGTAAATACACCTTCCACCAGCCATTGGTCAGCTAAACATATAGTGTCCTGCCCAAACTCAAAACATTGGTTGGAATGTTGCTGTGTCACACTTGTCAGAATGCTCAAACAAACAGAGCAATGGTTTGGTAGTGACACAGAGGCAGTGTGTGGGGAAACCAACCAACAAACGGCACACTTATAGTTGTTGCATGGGATAGGATTTATTATAAATGAAAAAAAAATTCTAAATCTCATGTAAACAATAACTTTGGTAGCCCTAAATAAAACCCAGTCAGCAAAAAAGCACACTTGAACGTGAAATGTATTACTGGTAGCGTAACACTCACTGTCCGCGTCCGCCAAGCACAGTGAGGGCGTGTAGAGACTCCTGGGTTTCCGTGGTCCAGACATGAGGCAGATGGCTCTGGTCCTGCGTGACCCGGCCTGAGACTGAGGCTGTGGAAGGGGAATGTTGAGGTCTGGAGCCTGATAAAAAATCTGTGAGGATAAACTGAAGTAAGTATCAACTTAAAAACTAAACATCTATAAGAAAAAAAATTGTATTTGATGTGGGATGTACAGTGTGTTCCAATGTTATAAAACATTTATGAATGTCACTGCCTTTGTGGTATTTACTAGGAAAGATACCACAAGTACAATAACACATTTGTTTTAAAATTATGTTATAAGGTTATAAATTATTAACTACTCTGGTCACTCTTCCAGGACACCTGTCTGAACTTGGGTGGAAATGTCTTCACCAAAAATCACCTTTCATTTTTATTATCCATGCATGAAATTTAAACATTGTGAGATAAGTGTGACTTAAAAAATACATGTATTGTAACTTTGTTTGAAATTAGCAAAATTCAAAATCATAAATGTGTCTTTCAAACTGTGTATGTTGCCTTACCCTGAACCACTAGGGCACACATAAAATTGTCACAGAAACACCAGGCTCTATCCCCAGTCAACGATCCCATTCACCAGAATATTAATCACACTCACCTGTTCGCCATTTCCCCAATCACCTTCTGCACTATCAGAGCACAAACTTCCCTCTAGTACACTGTCTGGTCTCCAATTGGAAAAGGGCTCATTCCCATGCGAATTATCTACCTGCTACCGATCTCCCTCGTCTCCATCATCTTCCCTGTGTTCTCCATTGTCTGTGTGTGCTCCAGTGTTTCCTCAGTCCACTCTCTTACCAGCTCCTGGAATTCATCATTATCTCCTCCGTTCACCACAATCTGGTAAAGGACATCAGCTACATTACTTGTCAATCTCCGTTTACTCAAGGACTATTATAACATTGATACTTACCTGTTTCACTCTCATCTGTATGCATCTCAATAAACCGCCTGTTTGGTACTTACCAGTACAAGACTATGCCCTTCGGTTTAGAACTCTAGCTGCCTCCAGTGGATGGAGGGGACTGGAGCCCTCTCTGCGGTTGCACCTCTCCTGCTACGATAACACTGTGGGGTTAGAGTACTTCATCCAACTCTCGAATCAAGTGGCTAACCGAATGCAAAGCTGTATGTAAGTGCAATAACCCATCATTCTCTATCCGCCAGTCAGAGTGTCCCAGTCCTCCAGAACCAAACCCCGAGCCCATGCAACTAGCCAAACCAGGCTGTCCTCGGCCGAACATCAATGTTGGCTGACCCAGAAACTCTGCCTGTACTGTGGACATCCGGGACATGTTTTACAGACATGCCCCATCTGTCCTCCACAACCTGTGGTGAGTGTTGTTTCTTCTTCCTTAGTCAATGTACATCCTTTAACCACTGTTGTTCAACTCACTACTGTATTTCAGTCAACGCCCTCATCATCTCTGGGTCAGCCGGCAACTTCATCTCCGCTGACTTATGCAACCAACTTCAACTCTAAAAGAGGCTCAGCAACATCTCATACAAGGTCCAATCAATAACAGGAACTCCCCTCGGCCGAGGACAAGTCCGCTACTGCGTGGGTCCAATGACACTGCAGGTCGGACAGCTCCACATCGAGGAAATCTGCTTGCTGGTTCTGGAGGGATCCACCGCTGGGATAGTTTTAGGGTGCCCATGGCTCGTTTCCCACGATCCCTCCATCTCCTGGACAACTGGAGAAGTCCTAAAGTGGGGTGAGAAATGTTTTTTCTCAATGTTTTCCAAATCTTCCTAAACCTGTATTGTCTGTTCCTGCACTTCCCGTTTACTCCACCTCATGTAATCTCATTATTTACATTGACGACATCCTAGTGTACTCCCGAAACGAGGCAGAACATTGCCACCATGTCTCTGAGGTCCTCCAACAGCTCCGCGAACATCAACTTTACCTCAAGGCAGAAAAATGCACCTTTCACCAATCATCCATTCAATTCCTGGGCTACGAGATCAACTCCCAAGGAATCAAGAGGGAACGAGGGGCAGATAAAAGCCATTCACTCCTTGCCAATTCCCACCAGTATCAAAGAACTCCAATGTTTCCTAGGTTTTTCTTATTTCTATAATTTATTTGATAGAAGATTTATTTACAGTTATAGTACAATAACTGCTCCTCTCACTAACCTCCTAAAAGGCAAGCCAAAGTCTCTGTCCTGGAATCCAGAGGCCACGGAGGCCATGAGAATCCTCCAAAAAGCTTTACATCAGCTCTGCTTCTGGTCCATCCTGACTTATCAAGGCCTTTTGTGGTGGAAGTGGATGCCTCGACATCTGGTGTGAGAGCTGTGCTTTCCCAGCAGCAGGGGTGGTAAATTAGAATACCTGGTCGACTGGGAAGGGTATGGACCCGAAGAAAGATCCTGGGTCCCCAGAGACGACATACTTGATCCCAATCTTCTGACGAGGTCGAGGACATCCCCCACGATGTCGGGTACTTCGACTCTTAGGAGTGAGCCATGGAGAGGGGGGTTCTGTCACGGAAACACCAGGCTCCACCCCCAGTCAACAATCCCATTCACCAGAATATTAATCACACTCACTTGTTCGCCATTTCCCCAATCCCTTCTGCACTATAAGAGCACACACATCCCTCTAGCACACTGTCTGGTCTCCAGTTGGAAAAGGACTCCCGTGCGAATTATCTACCTGCTCAGATAACACCTTAGGTTTTCAAGTGTACAACCTGCTGCCACCAAATCACATTCATCCCCGCAGAGTTAAAGCACAACCAAAGCATAGTTATTGCGCAGTAAGATGTATGCAGTTTTATTTATTAACCACTAGAGGGAACCCGTTACACAGTGCAACCAAGTGTATGTTTGGTGTCCCTGTAAATCCTATATAACAGGAATCCTAGCTAACACACACACTTCAAGGGCCCTGTGCTAAACTGAGTCAAGAACTAAACATTTCTTTATTTGTCTTAAAGAGTTACATTTGTTACTTAATAAATTATCCAGATGTCACCTGCCTTTTCAAAATTTTCTATGAGAATTTCTACCACAATGTTTTGGAATTTGATGTTCATCATAGCAGCAACCGTTTCCTCTTGTGAGCGCATCAGTGTTGGGCCGAAGATCACAGCCAGATTAGACACTGTCATCATGTTGCTATCGCTGTGAGTCGAGACACTACAGAACAAAACACACATCTGTCAAACCCTCTACCAATAAATAAAAAGATGACTCAGGTCATTACCTCAACTATAAATACATAAATACTTCATTATTATCAGATATCAAAGTTAAATGTGTGTGTTTTTCATGCATTAACACATTTGATATATAGGTGTTAATGTGTATTACATGTACAGAATATTAGTCACTATCATGATTTATGGCTATATTACAGAAGAATTGCACTGGAGAAGGGAGATGTTTAAGAAAAGTTAATTCTGTTACAAAGAATTGCACTTATTGCACTCATAAGATCTTAGCTCTTAGCTCCATTATGAATTACATTCACATGAGACGTACTTCAGCAAGTGGTTGATTAAAATCTCCAGCATCTCCTTATTTCTGTCAGGCAGTTTATGCACCAGTGCATGAACTACACACACTCTGTAGTTCTGATCATCAGACTCTGTGAAAAACAGACAACACCATCAACACACAACCAGCAATACTCAAAACAAATCTCAAGAATTAAGGACATTTTTCCTAACTAGTTTATTTCTAGTAGACATTACCTGAAGTAAATTACAATATTTTGATTATAAATGAAATATTTAACATAAATTAACATTTAACATTAATAAGTTGCTTTATGACTTACTGACAGCCAAAAGAAAGTCTGAGTGGAGCTTGTATGTCATAAGAGGCTCAGACAGACATCTAGTGGACAGAGACAAGAACAGTTTCCTCTCAAAAACAAACTCATGACTTTTAAACACAAGAAAGCACATGCTAATCCTTCAGTAATTTCCCTGAATGCAAGATTCCCACAAGCCTTTCAGATCTCCTTTAGTAAAATTTCAGTCTGTAACCTCAGGAACATGCTAACCTGAGGTAGTTCTTCAGGCCGCTGGTGATGGTTTTGTTGTCCCAAATATCTGGGTCAAGATCCATGTCTGGAGCAGCTTTGGGTGCTGTAAGGAAAACCCGTCACACATGTTATTTGCATAAACAATGTCACTATTATGTTGGGCTGTTCAGTATTCAGGATCTTTATTTAACCAAACTGTATAATCATTTATGGCCTGTGGAACATTTAAAAAAAACTGATAATCTGAAATAAAAGTAGTTAATGCACATTTACTTTTGAAGTATTGAACCTTTATTTATGCAGACTGTTTGGAAGTTTTTGACAGAGTAATTTATGAAATGGCAGTTTGGGATAAGAGATTAACTTGAGTTGTCGGTCTGGGAAGGATTTGATCCTGAATTGAAGATTTATGGACATACATATTTTAGATATTTATTGTGACCTGACAGAGTAAAATTAATAGCACCCAGATGTCACAAATTCCAGAAACTGTACCAAAATGAATTAACTTAACAATGTCTTTGTGAGAGGGAAAAGTTTTAAAGGAAAAACAAATGTATTTGTAACCAGTTTTTTGATACTATATACATTTTATGATATACTGTTTTATGATATACTGAATATCATTTTAATGATATTCAGTGAGATGACTTACAGAAGACAGTGTTCATAAGCTTCTGCACTTTGGAGTTTATTCCACCAACTCTGTACAATCCCATAGTGCTGAGCCCTGCTGAGAGGAGAATACACAGAATAACACACAGAAGACAGGTTAACACAACATATATGCACATAATCTCTACTTTACCAAAAAGAGACCATGCTTAGGTAGACGCTTAGGGTAATTTGCACAGGTTTTCAGTTTGGGATTAATTTAAAGGGTTTTCTTTTTATTGGGCTGGTCATGTGATCTGAATATAGAGACTACCAGAGGTGACCAATTCTTTCTTCTGCAATTACCTGCCAAATATTTTGTGTGTATACATGGAAGCCTGCTGCAAAAATACTATTTATTTATATTACTATTTTTTATCACGGTATTATGCTTTCCTTTACATTATTCATTATTATTACTATTATGAAAAATATTCAGGGAACGTATGGTAAGGAGACTCACCTCTCATCTCCACCAGCAGTATACACTTCCTCACAAAATTAAAGCCAGCCTCATTTAAATATGCTGCAAAAGACAGGTGAAGATTAACAACATGTTCAGTAGGTGGATTTAGCTTGTGTCACACTCAGGGGGATACGGCTTACTTTGCCCTTACTCAATGTAATACTGTCGGCCTTGTACGAAGAATAAGAGAGCAGAGACAGATAAAGGGTGCAGGGTAGAGAAACAGAACACATTACCTGAATGAGCATGTGTTTAACACAGGTAATCTGACATACAAACATTAAACCCATCAAACACGAAACCCTCTCTTGACAAAAGGAAGGGTACAAAGTAATATAGAATATAAAGATAAAGAATCAAAAATACTTACTCTCTTCTTTTTTGCTTAGAATAGCAGGAAGATTGTAGATCTAAACAAAAATACATTTTTACAAGAAGAACATGTAAGTTGATTTCCTGTGCCATAGCCCTTAGTGCTAGGTTGTTGTGAATGGTTGCCAGGACATTGACAGTTTTTTGATAAGGTTTTGATAGTTGCTAGCTAGGAAGTTGCTTACAGGCCTAAGTCTAAAGAGCCCAATGCAATGTCCCTGATGTGCTGGTCTCTGGATATGGCTTGGATTTTTCCTTTACCTAAGTCTGAGATTTGCCTATTTATTTGTTTATTCAGTTCTTGTAGAGGAAGCCAGGGGGCACCAAAGTTGAATCAAACAATTCCAAACCCAAACATTGTCTGTGTACTTCCAAATGACATATTCATCCATCATATGAAAGAACTTTATGCTCAAGATTAAGGTATTTTTGAAGAAAATGTAGAATAACATAAACTCAGGAAAGAGAGTTGGCTCACCGGCTCTTTGCCATCCATAGCTTCCAGCCACAGTCTCCTGTTGGACTCAGACAGTGCTTGAAGTGTGATGATGCCATGCCTGAAGAGAATGCAGCACAAACCAGACAACTTCAAAGTCTGATACCTGCTAGATTTATCCTGCTCATGTTCTGTACCCTACTAAAGCCCCTGTGAAGCTTTGACCCATTTGTTTCACAATTCCATCCTAAAAATTCCCCTGTCCATCTGGGATTGTGAAAAAGTGATAATATTTGGTTAAATTACTGATAACATGCACCTTAAACAAACAAAGCATCTGGATTTTGCACACATACTTTGGTAGTGAAAGGGGTATTACACTGCCTTTGCTAATCAACTATTTTTCACTTTTGCATGAAACTTGTAGACAAATCAGCACAGAACATTCTAGCTATCACACCCACACTGTTCTGCATGCCACATGGGGGCAACTCCATGTATCAGAAGAGACAACCACAGCTGAGAACCACTGCTTTAAATGACTGAACTAAAATCAAAAGTGTGTCATGTGTTGTCAGTCTCACATCCTCCAAGCCCCACTGCATCCAAATCAGACATGCTCTATTCATAAGGGTGCTATTCATTTGCATAAATGTTTAATTTTCAGTATTCTATATCTGAGCACTGAGTTTCACACCATTCAGAATTACAAGCACCAATAAGTCTACCACGAATTTACTTCATGTGTCTTCACACTTGATTTGACAGCATTTGCAAAACCCTGACTGCAAGATAAGCTCATAGCCATGAATACATTTCTTACTGCATATGCAGTACAGCCATGCCTGATTAACAGCTGTCACTAATGTTTTAGTGTGAATGAATGAGCTATATGCTCAGCTATGGCTTGACTATCACCATCCTGCTTGTTAGAGCAAGCATCCAGCAGTGCGGTTTTATAGATGATGGTTGGGTGAGTGATTTGGCAGTTTTTCACAGTTAGTTTCATTTGTTTTTGCCATCTACAGTATAAAATGAAGCAGGAAGCTCAGAAAGGCCCTCATAACAATTGCATTACCAAGTCTATAAAAAGATTTTTTTATAAAGTTTTTAATACTTATTTGCCCCTTTAAATAAATAATAAACATTTCTCTAATCACATCAGCTATGCTTAATGTTTTTTATAGTGCTTTTCACAATGCATTGTGGCGTTCCCTCACTTGCATAGTACTCTATGGCAAAGTTAGGTATCTTATAATGTTGCTGCCCACCTTCTGGAATAGCCTGGTGCATTGGGAGTGTGACTATGATGCCTACCTATAGTAATGACCTACATAGGTAGCCAAATAGGTTTTGGGACAAGCTTTTATAGTGAAGGAAAAAGTTCTCCATGTCACCTAACTCAACAGGTCCTCAGCCTGGTGCAGTTAGTAATAACACTGTTAAGATACTGTCATGTTTGTTTCTGGCTGCGATCATATCTGCTTTCAGATCAGATGGTGCAAGGGCAGAACCACACAGCCAGTTTAATTAAATCACAGTATTGCAACAATTAACATTAACATTACTGCAGGAAGTGTGTTGCTTTTTCAACATGCAATTCTTTTACACTGATTGGGTGAGAAATTTGATCAGAGTGGTATTTTGAATGCGTGAGATCACAAGCTTCAACATGCTTCTGCGCTGTAGAACGCAGGGCTGGTCACATACCGGGCTTTATAGAAAAATTGCAGTGGTCTGAAAAGAGTTCCACGATAGGTGGTATTTCTATATTGAAATAAACAGAGAAAGGGGCAGGGGACATGGGTACATACAAGGTAAACTGTCAGAAAAAATACAGGCAACCTTACACTAGGTGGCAAAGTACATGAACACAGAGCAAGTTACATTTGCAAGCTACTTACCTAAACACAGTTCTGATTGGTTGAGTGTTAGTAACATGTAAAGGTGTGCAATCAAACAAGTGCACATGTGGTTGTTATACAAGTACATACATATTTGCCACCTAATATTGTAAGAGTGAGTCAGTTAGACAAAGAAAAGTTAAAAAAGAAGGCAGGTTACACTGTTAGTGCAAAGACGGCCATGCAGAAAACAAAAATATGCACACCAGTCTTAAAACAGGAAATGAAACTTCTGACAAAAGAGCAGTAACTATATGATGTATTAAAGAAACAAAAAACACCAAAAAAGCTAAAAAAAATGGAAAAAGCTATACAAAGGTCCTGTAAAATATCTTTGTGTTCCATAGAAGACAGAAAGTCATACTGACATTTACACAAGGTCGAGCAAATAATGACAAAAGATGTATCTATTTCCTTTAACAAAAGAGCGTAAAGTCTTCAATGCACCCACCGTTCAACCACCTCAATATCAAAACAGAAGCGTTTATCAATAGAGTCTGTCTTCCTTCTTATGCAAGACTTCAGTTTGAATGTCTCTGAGGTATTCGCCATGACTCCATTCTAAGAAAAGACAATGAAGAGAGTGAGAAAACCTTCAGGAGAACCTCTGTTCCTCTTTTCTCACAGACCTCAGTCACATGATCAACTCTGTACCTGTTTAGTGGTGGGCTTTGCCTCTGTGTTGCACATGCTGAAGGTCTTAAGACTCTTGTCATATGTACAATAATGGCGTGTCCACGTGCAGCCCAAAGGTCCTGCAGCACAGAAATGACATGCAGATTTACAGGTAAAAAGTGCCACTCCAAAATTGTTTCTGAACAAAATGTATTTGAAACATTTTTTCTAATATATTAAATGTATTTTATTAATTTTATACCAAAATACATTTTTCTGAGTGTTTTCACTTTTTAATTTGTTAAAATTATATACAGTGTTTAAATAGTTTCTAAATATGATATAAAATATTTTTAAATATTTAAATATTTAAACAATTACATTGGAATTTTGAATACATATTGAATATTTTTTAAGATATTTAAAAAATGTACCAAAATATATACATGCATAAATATTTTACTGTAATATGCATCAGTCCACCAGGGAGAAATGTTATTCCTACATATATCTTCATTGACACATCTAAATTCTATTGTCATTATCAAATGTAATCTAACATTGTTTATATGTGGACAGCGATTTCACTGTGGTATTTCCTCCACAGTTTGAAAAACATATTACATAAAAAAACATTACATAAACTTGAGATTTGTTTTCTAATGGTTTAAAGTGTCAGGGCTTGAAGTACACAGACTCTTTATCTTTCTGTCTGCTAATAGCATCTAACAGATTGTCTGTAAAACACTCACGTTTCTCCTGGACGTAAAGGTAGCCCTCCATGGTCCACTGGCCAGGGGGCTGTTGGTCCTGATCGGCAGATCGAATCCTCTCCATCAGCTTTTTAACTTCCTGCTTTGTGCTCAGAAAGTTGTTCCTTGTCTTCATTGCACAGATAAACACATATAATCATAAGGAACATTGAGACTAGACCATCTTAATAAACTGTCTATACATAAATTATTGACACTAAATGGATATGCGCAATACCATGTAATCATATTTTAAGACATACATCTGCTTACAAGTGTGATTAATATAATGACCTGTTTGTAATCTCACAGACATTGTTTTTGGTACAGTTACTAATGCTAATATACTTCTTACAGCAAATTTGACACGCACTTAACAAAGTTATGAATATAACAGGCTAAATAAAATCTAAAATCAGAAAAGCCTACAGAAAAGTACCACTAATCTTACGGAAGAATTACAATAATATCATGTTCCTATAACACAATGTATTTTTTTTCCTTATTTCTAGACCATTTTTCCTGTGTGTCTACTATTTGTTTTACAGTGTTTTCTGTAGCTCTGCTTTAAAACAATGCAAAATTGTGAAAAGCGCTACAGAAATAAATTTGAATTGAATAGTTAGCATATACTGTGGTACAAAACAATTTCCATAATTATATACCATGGTACTCCTTGATAATTTAGAGTATATCAATGATACTTTTTGGTGCTTTTTCTAGTGAAAAACAAAAACACTTGGTCTGCATTTAACTTGAGCCAGCTCTAAAACTTGTGCATGCAAGAACAGATCATTCAAAATTCCAGATTTATGCCTCAAAACATCAACCATAAATACCAAGTGCATTAAAAATCAGTCTGTCACAGGTTGCTCAAAGAAATAAAAATGAATGGGCACATATTCGGTGTCCTCTAGAAGACTAACATTGTGATCTAATGCCTCATTCTGAATTATCAGTGGCACTCCTACAATATTAAAGGTACTTGTCCATTACAAAGACATCTCTGTGATAAGCGTGTCCACAATGAATTACAGTTAGGGCCAATGTCTTATGGTCTCAGAGGATTATTAATTCAGTGGATACATGCCGCAGTGCTGCAGCACAGATCTGAATGCGCCGCCCACTTCTGTGCTTTAAACCAAGCTGCGACCCTGGCACACACACATAAGCACTCAGCTCACCGTAACAGAGTCAGAGGTCACCAAGCCTATACAGAGATGCTGACAAGCAGCAGGAAGCGTTTTATAACACACTGGTACTAAAGACACTTGGAGTAGATTACAGCATAAAGACAGGTAGAATAGACTTAAGGCTGCAAATTTCTGTTTGACCTTTTTCATGTGTGCAAGACATTACCTTTTTTTAACCATGTGGCTCTGCATGTATTTTTAGAAGACATGAAGAAAACACTTTCACACATTTCTGGTCAAAAAGGCAGCCTATTGAAAATCATAGGAGATGCACTTACATTTTGCAGGTTAAACTGTAGTTGCTGTTTGTATGGCTCAAATTCTTGGGCCAGTTCATAACCCTCATGGTAGAATGTAAAAAGACCCTGAAGAAAGGCCAAAAGCTGCAACCCAGACAACACGTAGAAAAACTCATATATTACTTATATTACACAACATACCACTAAATAAAAGCAGTTTTTCCTCTTTTTCTCAGTACAGACAGGGATTTCACAATGTTTGTGTCAGTTTGTAGCAGTTAGTAACTGCTCGGTTGAAAGACACACAGAAATCAAAACCACACAACATTCAGCTTTGAGCTGACAGTATGAAGTTGAGTTAAAAGGCTCCACTAATCTAAGGAATGTTGTTGATCACTACAGACAACAATTTCTACTCATCCCTCAGTTGGTAAAAGCAAACAAAAGACGTGTGTAATTATTTTAAGCTTTAACTTAAGCTTTTAGTGGGCCAAAAGTTACACTGTGTAACTTTAAAGCACTTTTATGATTTCTTTCGTACAAAGCTGCTATTTGTACTTTTATTTTCTAGGTGGATTAACTGCTGGTCATATTTTACCAACAAGAAAGTGTAGAATAACTGTACACAAACAAGGTGGGTGATTTTAGTGTGATTTCTATAACACATTTCTTATCAGTCTGTATAATTATATGGCTATTAAAATAGTGGTCATTTTTTGCTTTTACAAACCAAGGGACAAGTCCAAAAATTACTTTCCATGGTAATCAGCATGTCACAGATGTTGTCAATAAAAGACTTATTACTGTATGTCTGATTGAATATTGACAAGCAAGTATGTGTTAAACTAGTGATAAATCTTGCTGAAAATACCAGATTCCATTTCATATTCTTTTCCTTCTCAAGCTCAGCTCATTGCTTAGGGTCAGTTCAGTGATACAGAGTTTAAAAGGAACTTTTTGTAGGATACTTCAAAGACATGGATATCACACCCTTGAGACTTGACATCATACCAGACTAGAGTGCTTCTGGGAGATTATGCATGTTGTTTACCCCATGCCAGGTGATAAACACTCTGAAACACCCTCTAAATCTAGACAGCACATTCTCTTCCTCACATTAGTGCTGTTGCTTACGCATATAAATATGCTTAATGCAGGAACGAGTCACATAAGTAATGTCTATTGTGTTCATGCGCAAGTTTAAGCTGTATTGTGAGATCTCTGTCTGCTGAGTGGGAATTTATGCTTGCTGTAGTCACTGCAAATATGAAAAAAATTTGACAAAAAGAGCTAATTTGTTTCTCAAGTTATTTTGGGGTTTAATAGCAGGGAACTTATAGTTAACAGCTTTCTTTTCACGCTGGCAAAAACACGTGCCAATGCGTTACAGTAATTTTAGACGAAAATATTGCTCAGATGTTGCTCTGCATTGCAGGAAGAGTCCTTTGATTTTGTAACGACATACACAGTCTACAAGTGACTACACAGAAGTCTTTATTCATACTTCTTTTTCAGTCTTTTTTGTTTAAAACCCTTGTTTTAATGCATGCTTGATAACTGACAGGTAAATAGGCGTTTTACTGTTATAGTTTTACTGTTGTTTGGGACGCCTGACAATGTATTATCACTTAGACCAGAGGTCTCCAATGATGTCCACCCCAGACTTAGACCATAGCTATTGGTCACGTGTTTTCAACTACCACCGAATGCTGTTTGAGTAATCAATGACAAATCATTTTGGACCATGTTTATGTCTATGGCACTTTCCTGTTGGAATCAGAATGCTGAATGCATTGTTGAGATCTCTTCTGAAACTGTATAGGACATTACTAGGGTTTTTTCCCAGATTAGAAGAAGCAGAGAACTTGAGTAGAAGTATCTATTTGATCTTTATTGCTGTCCATGAGAATATTATGCTTTATTATTAAGCACATTATGCTTTAACGGCTACATTTTGCTGAACAGCCAAGTTAAGAGAGGGTCCTAATAGCTGGGGGGCATTTGTAGGACAGGAAATGACAGCTGAAGTTTAAGCAAGTTGGCATTACAAGACAGGGAGATGACAGCTTCACTGGTCATAAACTGCTCGGCTACTTTCTGTTGGCTACAAAACCATTACAGACCAGATGCTTCATTCTCATTATTGTATTTTATGCATTATTGTTTTTTCTTTATATTACCCAACATGGTGGTCATTTTACCTGTTTAGATAAATACTTGTGTGTTATATGTGAGGTTAGAGTGTATTTGTGTTTGGAGTGTTTGGAGGAAAAACTGTAAACTTACCGGCTCAACGAATTCAAATTTCTTCTTCTCTTGAACTTCCTGAATTTTGAACACATATTCAAGTGAGGCATCATAAAAGAGTTGCCTTTCCTTATCAATCTGAGCGTCAGCCTGCAAAACGAACAAAGAGTGCTGTTACCCTGGAGACAGACGAAAGTGATAACTGCCAGGCTTGTACACTCATTTGGACGTGTTTGGGATTTGGTTAATGGTTACATCTGAGAGTGTCTGGCTCTCAAGAAATTGTGCTGTGGACAAAACGTGCTGGAACATATTTGAACAGCATGAGAGAATAAAGACATAAAAAACAAAAGAACTAAAGTTTTTAAAAGCTGCCATTTTCAAACAAATGACATTCCCCCAACAAAAATGTACCACAGTTTCAGACAAAATACCACAGCTATTACAGTATTGAACCTGCATTAAACCTGCATGTCAACATTCTGGTTTGTTCTAAACGTCTAACCTAAAGAAGTAAACTTCTGTAATTACTTCAGCTTAAACCACTTAACATAATGACTCCACTTAAACTTTGTTTTGTCTACCTTTTTTGAGAAAAAAACTAAATATTATGGCTTGGATTAATAGAATGTTTGAAATTCAAAATGACAAGAAAATGACAAAATCATTTTCATGTTGAGTTCATATTGCTCTACTTTCTTAATTATTTTGCATTCTTAATTGTGATTGGTCTTGCAGTTACTGCATATGTTTAACCATTTCAAATCTCTGTTACAGTATACAGTGACTATGTGTTGATTTTTGTGTGCAGTTGACTAGCCTAAAAGCTACGCTAACCTAAAACACTAATAATTTGCGGCCTTGCAAGTATTGTTTTACTTCAGTAAATGCAAATCTAGTCTTAAAAGTCTAGTTTGCTGTCTGCCTCACCTCTTGAAGAGCTGTTTCCTTTTTTCTGGATGACAGGTTCAGATGTTTCTCCAGTGTGGAATAATACTTTTCTGTCTCCTTGTCAAATTTCTTCTTCCCCTCCTATAAGAAACATCAGAACCAGCAGAAATGTGTTATTTGTAATATATTTGCATGCTAAAAGAAGAACATTTACCTTCTGTTAAATTCTCAAAGTTGTCAATTGTTTAAAACTATTAAAAAACGTGATGAACTACTAAAACAAAAATCCATATACAGTGGCTTCAAAAAATATTCACACTGAATAAATGACAGTAATTATGTACATGTTCCATTAAGCACCAGAGAATACCACAATATTTTACCACAATATAAAATTGTGTTCATTATAACAATTTTTAACAATGTATCTTTTTTTTAACATTTAAAACTTTGCAAACTTCATTTTGCCTAATGTTCTGCATGAAAAGTGTTCATGTGCTATCTTTATTTAAAATAAATGCCACTTGGTTTTATTGTTTGTTATCTAATGCCATTACATTAATTGAAGTCTGACCAAATACTTTATAGGGCCATTGTATGCCTGCGATGTGCATACCAGACCATTAGGTGGCAGTCTAATGCTTTATCACTATCATACGAAGACAGGTCTTGTTCCCATTGTGAGATATGTAAATACTATTACATACAGTTTAGGCTACAATTGATGCATTGCATGCAAAGAAGTGAAATGTCACCCCAAAGGAAATAAAATGACACAATCTAAGCTTAAAGATGATATACCGCATAATCATACATGGTTATAAGCTCAAAAGATGAATATCTCTCTGTTCTCAGGAGACATACAAAGCACATAACTTTCTTTATATTTCATATTTAAAGTATGCACATTCACATTCATGCACATTGACTGCCACTTGAATGTAACTAATCGAAGGTCTATGGGTTAACTTTTAATAAGACACTTGCCTGACAGGTGAGGACAGAAAAGCTAGGTTTGTATTAGCCTCAGAACTGATTTAGTAAAAACGAAACGTCTATTATCATGCTTTCACTGTTATGTCAATGGCATCCTGTATAAAGAATCTTCAATGAGCTCCTTTGTACACAATGTCAGTTGACAGTGACCATGTGTGTCAAGCTCCAAAAAGATAGAAAACGATGTAAAAGTAGTTGTGTCTCATATATTTCAGGTCTTCTGAATCCATATGGTAACTTGTAAATAGGTTAAAACATGAAGAGTTCCTACTTCTTATTTTAAATCTCAGTTAACAGCATCAAACTTCTGTATTCTGTAAAGAAGGTTGAATCGGTTCCAGTTTAGACCTTTCATATGTGCTGTTAAATATAGAGCTGCTTAACTCAAGATGCCTTCAAACAATCTACGAATGACGAGCAGAACCGATGTCCATCACATATGCAGATTAATATATAAAAGTCTCACTGACATTTGGAGCACTATATTCTATTAAAATTGAACATAAAGGAAAAATAAAAAACATTAGCTGACTACCTAAGAAGTCCATAGATATCGCCAACTTTCTACAACAAGTGGATGGAGGGAGACCTGTTTCCTGTTTGGTCATGGGATGTTCGACATTTAGGCAACATATATTCAGTAGCACAGTTTGTATGTTACACAGCAGGCTTAATGTCATGGGTCCAGAAAATCAAGAAGGCCCATTGGGAAATTGGACAATAATCAAATAATTGAAAATGATTAATTTAATCCATGACCAAAAATTTCCAGATGGATACAGACAGGAAGGGAGCAGTTATGTAAACTCAACATGGCTGCCACCAAATCAGATTTTCTAGGACACTGATATGACTGCAGTCACATCACATTAATGTTAATATACATTAACATATCTGTCAAAAGTACTACTTCATATCTTTGGGTGCAAATATTTCAGAGGAAGATGAATTTCACACAAAACTGCATCTTCAAATGGACCTGTCTGCATTCAGACTGCTTTCACACCTGATTTCTCTGCCTGAGGCCTTTCACACAGCGATGCAATTTGTGAATTTTGAGTTATCTGTATATTCAAAGGTTATATGTAAATTTAAAAGTGCAATACTTCACTGTGTCTGAAGAGCTGTCCTGAGTGCATGTTAGGTAACAGAGGATTTGTCTGGACCATCAAAAGAGGAATCTGGTTGGGCCTAGTGGTTATTTCATGTGTTCCAAACTTGAGCTGTGGCACTTATGCAGAATATGCATGTCTTTATTGCTCCGCCCTCAAAATAACAAACACACTATGACACAGGCAACAACTAACAGCTTGGGCATGCCCCCTCTTGCTGATTGGCTTTGGTTATGGTGATCAGTCTGATCCATGTTGTTTTTTCTTATATTTACACAGCACATATACAGAACAGTTTATTTCAATTTCAATTTTCAACAGTATTAATATCACTTATTATGTTATATTACAAATATTGATTGCATTGCATCATGGGATATAAAATTGCAGTATGCTTTGGTTTTATACTGCACATTTTTAATATAGGTGCACAGTATACATATTATATGTATGAACAGTAAAGCAAGATCCTCTTCTGGATATAGCCATAACTTCACTCACAGACAGTCATGAGGAGCTGAAAGGAAATGACCAGTAAAATCCGAGCCTGTGTGTGCATTTTCATTCCCATGGCCCTGCAATAACCCCTGACCTCATATAACGGCTACTGATGTGACATGGCTAAAAATTAGCTTGAGCGATTTCAACACAGTCCAGCCTGCGTGACAAAATAATTAGGGAGGATGCAGTCAGAGTTTATGAGCACTGCCAAATTCCTGAGTAAAATCAATTATCACTACCTCTTTAGAATCTTCCTATACTGTGTCCAGGGAATATGTTGTTTTCCAAAAAAAACAGTGTTTATCTCTCAAAGAACCCTATGGGATACAAGTTAAATAATAAAGCACACAAATAAATGAATACATATGTTTGAGGGTGTTTTGACAGCCAATAAATTTCCCCTCGGGTTTGTTGGCTTTATATAAGAGGACGACAAAGACAGACAATATACTGAATCTCTGCGCTTTATGATATTTTTCTTATGAACTGAATGCTGCAAAAGCCTGATTGAATACATACACATTCTCTCTCACACACACACTCACACCCACCCATCCACATGCACAATTTGTCACATTTTTTGCTGTGCTTTATGAAGTGAATCTGGGTAATTCACACAAAAGCACAAAACCTATCACACAAAAGTTCTGGAGGAGAATGTTTGTTTAATCTGATAAGAGTATATATGTGGAATAAGCATATATAACTCATCATTACAGAGTACTGCACAATTAATGCTGAATAAACATAGACTGAATAATAAATATTTTACACACAACGAATAGCCACAAATGTTAAATATTTTTGTCTTGAGATGTTTATCATCAACATTATAATGAAATTAAACAACATTGAGGATGTGTAGAAGTTTGCCAGTGGTGGACATTTAACGCCTGTGGAAATCTTTCTGTAGGTACTGATTCCATGCAGGCCTACCCACAATGCACTGAGACACACAATGCACTCGGGCAAGATCCTGTTCTGCTGTCCCAGCAGGATCTCTGCTGACTAGAAATGTAATCATCAGGGCTCCTTCTCAGACTTTCAACAATTTACTGCTGCCTTCTTCTGAATGACCTCACACAACCTCTGTTCATAGGGGCAGTTGGGATTGTGGCCAGGTTAAAGACCACTGTGCCACAAAAGGGGGCCCTACATAACAGACAAACTTCAGGTCCCCCACAGAGTGACAAAAGAGCCAGGCAGACAAACATATGTGAATGCACACACACACAAACACACACAAAGAATCCTGGAGCCTGCTGGAGCCACCTGGCCAGACGGACTGATGCCATCACTGCCTCGGTTACTGAGCGCTCCAGCGGGAAACAAACCAACACCCCCCAGAGGCTGTCTGCATAAACAGCCCTGGCTCTTGCTCTTCCAAAATCTGTTTGTTTTTGCTGCTTTAAGTAGACATTAGCATTTTTTGAGCCGCATGCCAGATTGAAACATTTCTGAAGGAATGTTTTGTCATCGTTTCTCATGGCTTTGAAATTAAACTTCTGTGACTTGATGTCTAGATCAATTGCCGCCATAATGAGATGAGAAAAGAGAAAAGAAACTAAATAACAGGAACGATAGGAAAGGTGAAGGAACAAGATGAGCAGAGAAGATAAGAAGAGTGAAGAGGAGAGATGAAAAGAGGAGAAGAGACAGGAGGAGAGAAGATGAGGGAAGAGGGGTGGATATAAGAGAAGAGCGGAGGGAAAAGAGGAGAGAAGAGAGGATATAGGAAAAGAGAGGTGATGAAGTGGAAAAGACAAGAGGGAAGAGGAAGAGAGGAGAGAGGAAGACGAGACAACAGGGAAGATAGGAAATAAGACGAATCAATAGGGATGTGGATGAGACGAGAGAACAGGAAAGAGGAAAGAAGAAGAGAGGACAGGAGAGAAGAAAGGGAGAAGGGAACAGAGGGGAGAGTAAATGAATTAGACTCTTTTTTTTGTGGTGTGCTGTTCTCTGGAGATCTGAGGATCATGATGAGCTGTGACATCTTCAGCATCTTCAGATAACACTTCAATTACACTCATTAAGAGCTAATCAGTCCTCTGTTACCTAATAAGAGCTGGTGGGACGTTACATGTGCCTGAGCAGTGGGCTGGAAACATCTAAAGCTCTGCTGATGCACAGCCACTGCTCATGCTCTTGAAAGCAACAGCTCTTTTTAGACTAACTGTCACATGGCTAATTGGACACAGTCCAGTGAAAGTAATTAAGCAGTAACACCTCAACTTGACGAGCTATTTTGATGCTTAGATACTCCAGGCATTTTCCCACCTTTCATCTTGAGAAGAGAGAGAACATAATGGTGAAACAAGATAAACATGACAAACCTTTATAAAAAACAGAACACTCCATTTCTAATTACAGACAAGAAAACAGTGTAGTAAACAAAGAAATATTATTATAACAATTGTTTGTCCAGCTTTATTGTATTGTTTATATTTAAAGGCAAAAATACACAGATACACTCTCTGAATGTCTAAATAAAAGGTCAAAATGCAGTGTTGTTTTTCAAGTAAACCAATATTGTTTTCATAATTTGAATTGAGCGAAAAATTTCAGAGTCATTTGAGGATTTTTTTAATTGTAAACTCCTTTAATGTGCAGAGATAGCTATGAGTAAACCATTTGTATGGTGTAGTTTTCAGTAAAGTGATGGCGTGAATTTAGGCTGGAACTTCCTGTTTGTAAAAACAACACAGATGGGGACATCCAATGCACACCTGTTTGAAAACAATCATTTGTATTGCAATTCCATTTAGCACTGCTAGTAGCACACAAATTACATATGACAAGTTTAAAAAAGCAATTGCAATAATTAGCAATAATTTGGTTCTTAAACCAAAGAGTGACAGTTCCAAAGTTGTTATTTTCTAAATTGCCATGCAAACATGGCGGCTTTGTAATCAGAGAACCGGACTCTAACAATCCACAGAAAATTCTCAGTTCTCATTTTACAGCCATGTTGCAGACACCAGAGAAAAATGCTCTCCCCGCAGTGACTGATCTACCTAAGACATAAAAGCTATTATTTCTTGCCAGGCAGAAGAGGGTAAAGGTTAACTTCACACCCCTTATTTTGAAACTATTTCTGGTGGTGAGAAACTCTACTACTGACAGACCACATATTGATGAAGGTTTTCAGAAATCCTTGAATCTGTCAGCCTCTGTTGAGAAGAGCTATTCAAAAGCACAGTGTGCTGCACTCAGCACTAGACAGGAAGTGCATCAGATTAAAGAGACAGGCTTTAGAAATTCTGTCCAGATGACCTGCATACACACCCATTCATTATCAATTTTTAAAACCATCAAACGCAACAAATATACTCTAACTCTGATTTCAGAGACATCTTTATTATCCAGCAGAGTTTATTAGTTCTGCTCCAAAACATAGTGCCAAGCTACAGTGTATTTTAAAGCCACACAACACCCTCCCAACACCTCCAAATTCAAATAATTCAACCCCCTAAAACTGAACATGAAGATAAATTAATTAATGTGGCAAACCACATTAAAAAGTTAATTTGGCAAACCCTTTTATCCAAAGCAACTTTCACAAGTAGGTTTCACAATGCACGCATAAGCACTGCACAAGCACAGGCCCGGCTGTGGGACGAAATGACTGAGGTGGCATGTGAAATTGTTACGGGGGCTTAAATTAAAATTTTGTAATTATTCACTCTATGAAAAATATTGTTGATCTTTAGAACCAAAGCCAAGAGATATTTTTAAAAGTTTTTTCAAACTTTTAAAGTGATTGTTGCATTGACGGCATACAGACAGCAGCAGCACACTGTGAACGCTTGGCCCCATCGCTAACGTGAGTTGCATTTTATTAGTACAAGAATTAAACCCACAACTTTTGTGCTGATAATGCAATGCTCTACCAGCTTAGCTACAGGGACACATACATAATTCATAGCTCATTATTACCTTTCTAAAACGTAATAATGAACAAGATCTCTCATCCTTTATCTTATTAGTATCAACTTTGTCCAAAATGTAAACAAATAAACAGCCAATGAAATTACAGCTACAAAACACTGCACATAAACTACAGATTCTTGTCCATGATAAATAGGTGGTCAGCAAAGTGTCATTCAGTGACAGCACATTCAGTGACTGCACAATGTTACTCTAAACTTTGTGGTCACTTGGCCTGTCATCAGATACAGTATGTGTCTGCATAAGGAAGTGAGGAGTCTGCTGAGGTTAATATGGTGAGCATCTGTGAAAGGGAAACCTACTCTGTGAGTGTCTGTAAGTGGTTAAGTATGTTAACGATACTTTAAATGTCTGTTTGAGCAAGAACCTGCACTCAGTGTTATCTGTGTTCCAAACTTTAGGCAACCTCCACATTAACCCTGGATAAATAGCAAAACAGATCTTTTTCTCTCTGTTTTGGCCTTCTGTCCACACTGAGACTGCAACAAAAATTATGCTTTTTGAACACTGTTTCCCAAGCTGCTAAATTTAAAAATGCTGTGCTTGCGCCGTAGTGTGGGCAGGCAAAATGATAATGGTGTTCTTTTAGTCATATGATGTGGTCATGTGATCCATTCACCTTGCTGTTGTTGTATCTGCAATTCACTTGAAATATACAGTGAAATATGCAGAATACACCACATTATAATTACAGAAAAATGTAAGATACAACAAATCTCATACTGATAGCCAAAAAAATAAAATATAGCCTAAAATAAAATTATTTACCTGAGCTTGTGTTTAGCTCCTGTAGAGAACGGACTGAAAATTAACTTGAAAAATTAAACTTACCGAGTTCTGACCTAACAGATCTAGCTATTTATAGATTCTGTTATGAAACATAATTGTCTGGCCGTGGTTCTATCTGCCTAACCACTTGTGAGACTCATAACCACATGTTTCATTAGCAAAGTCCCAGTCAGGGCAGATGTTCTTCCACCCCCTGCTCTCTGCCACCTGCTTCAGCCCTCGTCAGCCTAGGTGTGGCTTCACACATTCCTCATATCTCTAGTCGTCGATATGGCAGAGTAACTGGTCTACATCCATTCTTATTTTCTTTTTCTCAGTAAGCCAGAATGATCTCATTACTACACCTGGCTTTAGCTAGTTACATTTTTTACTATCAATAACCTATACAAACCTATTTTCATGACTGTGGTAAAAAACAGTTGCTGTATTTGGTTCAATGGTCTCGATGTATCAGCATATGTTAAAAGTTTGTGGTCCAGCTTGGGGGTGTTTTTAGTTTTATGAGGTCTGGCTCTCAAAGAATTGCAGAATTGAAGAATTTAAGTCAGTCTTACTGCGATTGCCTGAGATCATTAACTTCTGTCCTGGGGTCGATTCATAGCAGTGACATTTGCAAAAGGTGGAAAAACCAAATTAACACAAAATCATTAATA
The DNA here is from genome assembly GCA_036877525.1 of Chromobotia macracanthus. Classification (NCBI taxonomy): domain Eukaryota; kingdom Metazoa; phylum Chordata; class Actinopteri; order Cypriniformes; family Botiidae; genus Chromobotia; species Chromobotia macracanthus. The sequence goes on along the minus strand of JAZGTH010000018.1, from coordinate 6,262,423 downwards.
AAATAAAATCAAAAGCTATGAAAGATGCAGGGGAAAAACACTCAATAGCAGTAAATCAATATTTATTTTAAAATAACATCATTTTTAATGCTGTGTTTGAAAGTCTGATGTGAGACAGTCCTGCTTGATATCTACAGCTTAGTATACTGTTGTCCAACACGCCAAATAAACACTTTCTAAATTTAAGTGATAAGCATTATCCTCCATAATCCAACATGAAAATCTACATAAGGTGGCGTTTGGGCCTGGTCCCATAGGACAATTTTATTTCTTAGGGGCTGTTCATTCATAATTCTGAATTTTTGATGGAGCTTTTAGTTTCATTTAGGTATCAATTTTGTCTTGAAAAAAGACAAAGATGTTTCTCCTAAAATTGCTTAAGGAGCAATTAAGGAGAAATACAAATAGAATCAAATGAGACAATTGTTAATATACATTACAGACTTTGAAGCTGTAAAATAATGTAGACGGTAGATATTAAAGAGCTCTCATCTGTGATTTTTCTTTTCTATTGAATTGTCTGAAATACTCATGCAAACAATTTAAGTTCAAGTTAGAGATTCTGACTTTTCGAGAAAAGTACTACCCTAGAGACAACATTATAAACATCTGCTTGGTTTAAAGCCATAGTCCACTTAGCACAACATGCTCTGATCCATCAAAACATATTGCTTTTGTATGGCATGAGTTTGAATCCAGCTTACGTCATTTCCAAATCCAGATCTTGTTTTCCCTCTACTGAAACGTTCATTAAAAATGCAAAACAGCATGAAATGTTTTACAAAATGTTTAAAAACCAATACACATGATAAAACTTTAATGTGACTTGATTTTAATAAAAAAATATGCTAATATAAAATTAGATAATTATGACAGTAACTTCTCTGCCTGTAGGGTGGAGGGCCCAGAGCTTTGGGCTTGAGTGGCCCGTTCATCAGCCAATGACCTCACGGCAGGGCTGTAATTCCCTAATAAGGTCATTTCCACCTTCCAGTCCGCCCCTCAAAACTGAACTGTGAAAGAGGGAGGCCTGGCAGTCTGCCGATCCTCCACATTCCCATAATCCTTTAATGAGGCTTCTGGCTCCATGGTTTTATCATTTCTCTATGTTTTAGGTGTGTGTTCATAGAAGAGGAGAAATGCATAAGCTATTAAAGGGAAGAGGTTGAAAAGAAGAGATACTGGTGATTGTTTTGATAAGTGCCCTTTCTGTGGAAAAGAGGTTGAAATAAATGCCATAAACCTGATGGGACATATTTTGTTTTGCTGTTTGATAACAGACAGAAATGTTTAGGTCAAAATGCACAATACTAAGACGAGTGTCAACAATTACATCCCGGTTGGATACACATGACAATAGAAGTGAATCATGATAACCTTAAAGGTAAAGTGTCATTTCTTTCAAGATTAAAATACTTTCTCCCATCCCAGCTTAATATGTAGTGGTAAATAAATGCCATTTGAAGGTTGATTTTCCTGAAAAAGTGAATGGTCAGGACACTTGAGAACCAATGGCATTTGGTGTTATTGACTTGGCACAAAATAATGCAACATATTTATGTGAATGAGATATGAGAGTTTGGCAACAGGACGAATGAATTTCAGTATTGATTGTTCTTATGTCAACTCACATTCAATTCAGTGCAACAATGTGCATAGGGAAGGTTTTGAAATTCTTGCTGCTCTCTTTGTAGAAAAAGCAGTGTGAATATATTCTTTAAAGAAATTCTACTTTTGTCTTCAACAGAAGAGGATACATTTTATGGTTTGTAATGATACAGAGGTGAGGAAATTGGAATTTTGGGTGCACTGTTTTTTTTAAATATGCCATTGCTCCACAACTGCAAGGCCCACCAGTTGATCTTGATTTATGAGAATCTACGTCTTCTTACAGTGTGTCCACCCATTTGCTCCAAAGCAGTGAATCTGGGTGTTCTGGTCCCTCAAGTGAACCTTCATGAAGCCCCATCCACAAGCACAAACCCTTTTCATGGCCTTTTCATGCAAAATAAATCAAAGGAGGCTTTGAGGTAGGAATATAAATCAGAGAGCTTGTGTTATGTACAGATGGATGAACCCAACACTCAGCCTTAAGAAAGGCAGGCGGCATCTCTGCGTGTGTGTTTGAGGGTGTAGGTGGCTATTTATGTAGGTGTGAGTGTATGTGTTCACACGCGTGACTGAATATGTGTGTGTGATCTTTTTGGCACCATGGGGGTAGGGGGTAAGAATGACCTAAGTTGAATGTTTTGATGTTGCCAAGTTTAATGTGCAATGAGTTTCTGCCTTACAGAAATGCAGCCAGAAGTTGAGCATGTGCTAATGTTAGTGCAGTCAGGGAACTATGTGTGTGTGTGTGTGTGTGTGTGTGTACATATTTGGAGAGTGTGTTTAGACTCTGAACAAGTCTTATTTGGACTACATTCAGCTGAAAGCTGCTACTGTTTTATTAATGCTTTAAAATATCCCTTATACGGTATTTGCTATAACAACCGTAGCATTTTTATAGCATGATGTAATAAATATATTAAATACCTAAAGGTAATAATTTTTTATGAATGTTCAACCATTACAAACCTGCCTTTATGCCTATAACAAAGTACAGATGGTGTTTTTTAAACATTTAGGACCTGGATCATGGCAATTTCATGATTTTCTCTGAAGTACCTGGTATATGTAAATACCTTGCTATATGAATATCATTTACTACCATGTTTATAAATGTACAATGCTATTGCGAATGGACAATATGTAAAGTCATGTAAATGGCTTATTTGGTGTTTTTTATTGGGTAAAGGTCATAAATGGTTTAAGGAAAACATTATGAAAATTTTGAAAATACAGATTTCTACAAACTCGAGAAGCCTGGGTTGTTATGAGTAGATATATCATAATGACCTAATCATCCCAGTGCCAGCCCAGCTAACAATTTTAGACTAAAAAAGAATTTAGGTTTTAAGAAGTTTCAAAAAACAAAAATGTTAGAAACATTATTTTGAAAGTTTTAGGAACATTCAAAATGTCTAGCTTTTTTAGATTTTGTATTAACATTATTGCTTGGTTAAAAAAAACGTTATTCAAACATTTTTTTAAATTTAGGGATTTTTTAAAATGTTACACTATTTAAAAATAATGTTTTGATATGTATAATATAAAACATTATATAAATGATTAGATAAATGTTCTTAATAACTTTAAGAGGACTTTGAGAGAACTTTGAAAAAAATTTAAGAGAATGTTAGCCAACGTTCTGAGAACGTTCCCTGTTAGCTGGCTGGCCTTTAGTAATATCAAATTAACTATAAAATTAACTGTAGGTTTTGCTATAGGCAACATCATAAGCTTTTAAAGTGTTGATAAAGATGGAAAACATGGTAATACCATTGTATAACTTACTTTGGCTGCCCCAATCTGCTCTTTTCGGAATCTTTCCAAGGGAGTGATCAAAACATCATCAGCATTCTGTATCTGCAATCAGTCAAGCAGAAATGTATATTTCAGGAGAAAACATTATACTAAATGTGCTCTAGAAAAGTTTATATTAAAGCATTAATACTAAAGTAAAACATTAAAACTTTAACAAGCTTGCAATGATGAGCAAATGTGTGGTGTGAGTTTGTGTTCCTGTGCTCTTGTTTGACCATTCACACTCCAGATGAGCAGCAATGTTCAGTGTGATGTCATTCATCAGTATTCCTTTAATGAGAACTTCAGGGGAGACCAACAGCTGTTCGGCCCACACCGATTACAATGAGGAAAATGAGGTATAATATAGAGCTTGTGAAATCAAACAATAAAGAAATAAGGAAATGGCTTTTTGTTTTAAGGGCTGTGAAACGCACAGAGGTAAACAGAGCCGAGATAAATATAGCCGTTAACAACCAGGGATGAAGTTTTACGTCCTTAGACAGGCTGCATTTAAAATCTGAAATGCATCTCCATATATCTGCGGTTGCTGTGGGTATCACCGCATGGAAAGACCCTCAGGGAAGATGACATGCTCGCACAAGCCATTCAGCAGAGACTTAGAACAGAACAGAGGATTCTGTACATCTGCGTGTGTTACTTTTTGTGCATAATTCCAGAGTCTGAGCTTCACGGAATCATGTCATTATCAACGATGTGAAATGGGATTGCGAGTAAAATGGGATGCTCGAGAAAAAATGTGAGAAGGGACATTTATCCATCTGGACTCTTTGGAACTACATGGGAAGTTGGCATTTAATACTGTTTAGTTGTCATTCTGCTTATTTAAACAGCTTTCTACTAAGTGTATAGATGAAATATTACAAATATTTAATTTCTCAGACCAACTATCTTAAACTCGTGTTGATATAAAAGCTATGAAAACATCATATTTTCACAAATTATGCTTAAGTAATAATACACAATAAGCCCTAAAATGTAAATTGGGTTGATTCTGATTTGTTCTTGGCTAATAACATTGTATACCCTTGCACTTTGTAAAAGTCACTTTGGATAAAACCTTTTAAAGAAGAAAAATGCATACATATAAATGATTTCATGTTGATTTTAAGAATCCCATAGCACACAAATCAGGTCAGGATGCACATCTTTGACTCTTCTGTGGCGATGTAACATGACACTTGCTTTGATTAACACTTTGGTTATTCAGTACAATGAGGTTGTGTGCTGAAGCCATAACACAGCCCATAATGCCAGTTCTAATTTTAGAAAGACCTTTTTCCTCCACCACCTCCAGAGAGCTTTCCTCTCCACTCATAAATCAAAAGAATTGTTTTCATTGTCTTCAAAATAACCTCAAAACACACAGTCACCCTCAACTTTGCCTGGCAAAGGCGCACAAAACTCATCTGCATTCACATGCTCTAAGCACCTGCATATACAAACATTCTACATTCAGATTCACTGGAATTCAAAGGCCAAGAACTTTGAAAGTGTACTTAATTAAAGGAATTACTGGTGGATTAATAATCCCAAACAAGGGAAGAATTATGATATTAGCATCATTCCAAAGGCTAGCGGAGACCATAAAGGAAAATGCAGCTAGTTGGAAAGTGTAACTGAATTAAAACCCAAATTATTAGTTAATGATCAATGAATGAAGACTGTGTATTCTGAACTGTTTCGGCTCTCGACTGGGGCTATGCGGAATTAGACTGGAACAAACAGCTCTGTGTGTATGTGTGTGTGCACAGGACACAACTGCATCCATATGATGGAACTGAATTTAATGCATGAATTGAACCAGCACCTTGGCTGCACTTTATTGGTCAATTGGAGAGAAATGTCCTCATGGTTGATTTCATACAATCTAACTTCCCTGGCTGAAGACCAAAACATCCTGCGACGCAGTGCTCAGACTCTGTGGCTAATCTGAATCTGAATTACTTGATATCAAACAGTAAAACTTTAGCATTTTTCTGCTGCAGTTCTCGACACTTGAAATGCATTTCAGGATGGGCTTATGTAATTGGGAATAGACATCTTGACAAGATCTTTGAAGTAGGGCAGTCAGTATCATCCCGGACATAAAAAAACACTTTTAATAATATTATTATTATAAGTTAATAATATTATTATTATTATAAGTTAATAATAACAATAATAACAATAATAATAATAATTGCTTTGTCATGAATATAGTGAGTTGACTACACAAACACATGTAAAAAGTTACTTTAAAAAGTTATTTAAGACTTTAAAACTAACATTAAAAAGTTAACATTACCTTTAATTTTATATTTCACTCCTTGAAACTATCAAGCAGTAAACGTTCCAACAGACATCACACCCTGAGCATAAATATAACTGTGAATGGACAGAATGTGAAAAAAAATTATATACAGCAAAGGAAAATTGTATGCCTGTGAATAAAAATAGATGAACAATGCTTTGAGGATTAATGCCATAGTATTGTGTAACTAGATCATTGGAAAATGTAATAAATACCTTGAACACACAGTTCCAGATGTATGAATGTGTATATGTAAATGCAATGTATCTTCTGAAATTTCTAAGTCAGATCGCTTAGAAAAGTATTTTGAGGTAATTACTGTAGCACAGTGTGGAACACTGAAATACATTACTCTGGGTTAACTCTTTGTTCAGATCTCTAACCCCAGGTATGAGCAATAGACACTTAACAGCACTAAACATAAATGTTCTGTAATATAAAAGACTATGTTGAAACTCTGAAGACCTTCTGCTCTGTCTTTGAAAAAACACTGTAAAAAAACACTGTATTGTATTGAATATCTGTATATAATATGTGAAAAAAACATGAAGCTGTCAATTAAGTATTTAATCAATTCTGGTACTACAAATAATCACAACATCATCAGAGTTACTTATAAACTTTTTATAAAAGATCAAAGTAATTGGTTCTGAGGAATTAAAGTACGGTTACCTCATTTGACCAGGTCATTTCAGAACACTCTACAGTGATCTATATACAGCCGTAATTGGTGTCAGTAAGGTTGACTGGAAAAATTAGCTTTGAGCTAAAAGAACGAATGTATGCAAAATTTATTTGATGGCATTTAGCTGATCTTGTGGTACGTTCTCTGCCGATAAACTTGGTTGGGGGGGTGGGGGAGTTTATGTCAGCTCACTGACACTACCCATAAGCCATTGCGCCTTCAAGGTAAACCTAATTTCTATGATGAACTCATTGATTTTTCAATACAGCATTTTCAAAGATGTCAATTATGTTGCGGCTATGCTAAGTGCGGTCTCAGCGAGACAAATATCACCAAGTAGACTCAATTTCAGCATCTCAGGTGATGATGAGGTCTAATACCTACTTCTGCACTCACATCCCTCAGATGCTGGATACTCAGCAGCAGCAGTCTGTGGACAGACTAGATGAGCAGATAAAAGAAAATGTTTCCTTTCAAATCCACAAGGCCGACCCAGTCAAGGTAACGCAAGTTGCCTTCGCATTTCTCTTGGTGAAAAGAGAAAGGTGTTTGGTCTTGTCTAAAAGAGTAAGATCTGATAGACAGGGTGTGAAAACAAAAATTATGGCAGGTACTTTCCCTCTGGACCAAATGAAATACAGTATTTATGTCCAGCAACACCCTTTGGGATTGTAGTAAATACATTTTGATTACAATGTGTTTATTTCATGCCCATAATAAATATCACAGATCTCTTTAATATCTCAGTTGTTTCTCCTGGATGGCATTGAGATTACATTTAATTAAATTTGCTTTAGTTCCGTGCGTCACAGATATTTCTCCTGAGAAAAGGCTCAGAAATATCATATCTGCACTACAGTTCTAACAACCCAACAAAGTAAAAAAATGAGCTCAGATTTGCCAAATCTTAAAGTTTCAATTATTACTGAATGCTTTAATATAAACTAAAAATGTTCTCATTAAATTGATCTAAAACCATATTATTTCAACTACAGTCCTGATTAATTTTATAGCTCCATACCTTTGATGTTTTCTAACAATGGTCTCATTTGTATCTATTTCTACTAAGCAATTATATGAGAAACATCTGAGACAAAGTTTATACATAAATAAAACACAACTGAGAAGTCAATGAAATCCTCAACAACCTCAGGGTAAAAATAAAAAATACTGTCCTCTAGGTGTCGACATGGTAACCATATTATATTTAAATGTAAGAGCCATGTGGTATGCTTTCTTTAATGGAGGTGTTGGTGGATACAGTTTGTTCAAATAAAGTCAAATAAAGTTTTCTTGCTCTATTATTTTAGTCTGATTCCTGTAGTTATGGTTGGAGACAGTAAAGTTCATGTGTATTTCACTGGTAAAGGCCCTCTAGAGCCCTATTACCAAACCTTGGAAACAATTGCTTCTTTTCTAGCTCTCTCCTCCCTCCCAGTAGTCATGGTCGATGTGACATTCCATAAGACTAGCCTGAGCACATAGCATGCCCACACAGCAGAACGCAATCACTGCAAAGATCAACAAAAGCATCAGGATATTGCACGCCTAAACCAGCCAACGTCTATGTGAACTCACGCAAACTATTGGAATGTTGTGGGTAAATCTCATGAAAACATATAAAGTATAAAATTTCCATGCTGTTAGAAGCAGCAAAAACTATCAACAAATAATTGCTGTTTTAAGATCGCTGGTTTTGCGAACACTCACCTCATCTGCCATCGGTTGGGCAGTTAGATAATGCCTCAAATGTGCGCTATTGGTTTAGGCAATGTAGGTCTGGTTGTGATGCTCATACAAACAGAGCGATGTTTTGATAGCACCACAGGGTGATGGGGCTAACTGTGCTTGCTGGTTTGCATGCACCATTTACATTTTTAGTACTTGATTCAATAAGAGATGCAAATCAATTAACAACACAACAATGCCTACAAAATTAATGCTAAAAGCAATTTGTGTACTACAATTCCCTTGCATGCCGCTTCTGATAGCAAGCCTGTGGAGAATGCAGCAGATTCACAATCTGGCATTGTTTACTCAGAGCATACAGCATCTGGATATATGCCCGGTTATAATGCTGCTCTCCATTATTTGACCATCATTTCATAAATAACTGTTCTGCCAAGCCTTAAATATACTTAAAATGGACTATGATGATTATAGTGAGGTTATGGAAATTTTTTTATTAAAGCAAAATGTTAAATTATAATTAAAGCTGCAGTCCATAACTTTTGTCCTTCTATCACCATCTCAGTTTGAAACATAAAAATTTAGGTTACTTTACATACTTTTATTTATGTATGCTGATCTGGTATGTACTTGCTAAATACCTGTTTTGGTTTATTTTTAATGAAATAAAGTTTTTATTGGATTGCAGCTTTAAGAATTATTATAGAAAAAATTGGAGACATCAAAAAACCTTCTGATTTGCATGTTTTGTTGCATACAAGTTAAATTAAAGTCATTGATCTTTTGTGATTAAAGTCATTGATCTTTTGTGATTAAAGTCATTGATCATTGATCAATGATCATTTTGTGATCAATGATCACATTGATCATTTTGTGATAAAGTGATAAAGTTTTAAAAATGAAAAAACTTTATATTATATATATATAAATTATATGATAAAGCACAAATGTGTCAATGGTGATCTGCTCATCTTTGCACAAATAATATTTTGTAATTTTGGGGTGAAATACAGTATGTCCTGTTTTCGTTAGAATCACCCAAACAGCTTTAGCACTTAAGTGCCTTCACTGGAGCTCAGTAAAACATCAATATAGCTTCATGACAAACCAAAGCCCCTGAAAGGATAGCATTCAAATGCAAATCAGATCAATTTGAAGCTTAATACGGCTGTGAGGCTGTAATGAGTTTTGAGTGGTTTAGGACGGAACCTGTCAGCAAGCATTTCCTGTAACTTGAGGCATACAATAACAACAAATGCAGCTGAGGGCTTCTTAATAGTCTTAATGTAAGACAGGATGTAAAATCACATTCTGAGAATTCTATAAAGCAAAACAAGCTAAGAGGAACAGTGCCGAATGAGCGGGGAAATGACTCGAACAGAGTGTGGGCTAAAGATAACCGCACCTGGTTAGCTGTTGAAAACAGAACTGAATTTCACTGGCTTTCTGAACATTATAGGTTGTAAGGGACGAAACTGTTCTGGAAAAGCTTCAAGTGGATTTCCCTAAAGGATACGATCATCTCTAAAAAGTGCCACAGTATTGGACCCCTGGCCCCTGAATACCATCAGAATTCAGTGGCCTTGAACAATTTATCCTTGCAGAACACTAAACAGTTTCTCTTTCTCCCACACATACACACACTGGAGTTCTCCATCTATCTTTCTGCTGAGGAAGCTTGCTGTCTCGCACCGGGGGGAATTAAACCAGACTGCTCTTTAAAACGGTGGAATTTGATAAGTCTGTGCTCCGCAATAACACACTTGGGTGGCTGGCACACACGCACGGATACTGATTTCTTATGTGGCCACGAGCCAAGCAAGCCATCGTGAAGGTAATAAAACCTTCACGTCTGAGTAGTGCCAATAATCCAACCTTGTCGTACAGACGTCTCCAAAACCTCCTCCTGAGCTCTCCTAAATTAGCACTGGAACCAAAATATATATTTTAGTTAATAAACCACTCAAAGAGGAAGTGGCACTAATTTGAGACACATGTATCAGTGATGATATAGAAGGTTGGCGGCGAGTAAACACAGCCTCTTATCGGTCATTGTCTTTTCTATTCTGGGTTGCAGATTAAGTCCAGATGTGACTGGGGAACGTGAGGGGTTGGAAGGGGCTGAGGATTTTGTTTCAATTCTTCTTCTTTGTAAAAGCACACAGCTCAGAGGAGAACATAGCCAGATATTTTGTATTGAAATGCCTGGGTTTGGCTTTTTGTTAATTCCCTCAAACCATCAATTGACACATTGTTCCAGTTTTGGTTGATATCAAATATCAAAGTAGATTTTTGCATTCTGAACAGTGTTGTCAAGTCAAGATACTCACAGATAATCGCAATTCTGCTCTCATTGGCACATGTCAATAGGTCGCATTATTGCATCATAATGGTCTGTCTTTCATCCCACATGACTGCAAAGAACTGATGCTTTGCCTGTATAAATGGCTCCCTTGAATTTAGACAGTGGAGCAGCTCTGTTTCATGAGTGATTGGACTCAGGAGATCAGGATTGCACCACCACACCATGGAAAATATTTGGAAAATCTCCTTCCTGCCTCTCATATTTCTCTCTTCAAAAATATTTGACACAAGGTGTTGTTAGATGGAGCAGTGAGGACACTCCAAATATTCCTTTTCTTCCTTTTCTTCTTTTTTAGAAGATCACATGTATTCTGAAAAAGGAAACCTATTAAAAATTATTTTTGCCTACCAACGATTGTATCCTATTAAAAAGGCGAAATTATGCACGCTGAGGTGATGAAAAACTAAATTGAAGCCAAAGTGAAAAAGCTAACATGGAAAATTTCAGTGATTTTCAGCCACATTCCATGTGGTTTCTCATTAACCATGGCTGGCCCTGGATTACACTATGTCTGATGTTCGAAACTGTGAGGATAGTCAATTGTTGAAACAGAGAAGCACAAAATGCAAACAAAGGCATTGGCTCCGTTCCAAAACCTAGCCTTGTTTTCTACTGCCTACATAGTCAGTTGTCTTCTAGGGCATGTAACCTCATAATGAAAAGTAACCCTTATAAGTGAGTGATTTGGAATGCTCTACACAGGTGAATACAGTCTATTTCTGGGCTTGAATTTTATTTTTATATTTTAGGTGAAGCTTTATTTAGGTAATTCCACATGCATACACTGCACCACAATGCTGGTTTAGAATATACCCAAAGGATGGTCTATTATTATGCCGTTTATTTGCTTCCTATCTTTCAACTTGTGCAGGGTACCTATGCCTTAAAATGCTGTCTTGGTGGGCAGTTTACAAGATGCTTCTCAGCTATGTTTCATTTAGGTCTCAACTTTGTCTCAGATGAACTACCTCAGATAAAATGACAAAAGACAAGATACCTTAGGAGAAATAAAAATAGACACAAATGAGACGATTGTCAACACACTTTTAGAGTATACAGCTATACAATTATTGTGGATAGAACTGGAACCCTTACAAATCTGTGGTCTTTGTGATCTAGAGAAATTTTATTAAGAAAATAATTATGTGTGTAATGTGTGAGTTTAATAGGGTTCTTTTCCCCAATGAGAAATCTGAAAAGCAAAAGTTTCCAATAGCGCTTCATTTAATCTCACCGCCCCCTAGAAAAACAGATGAGAAAGGAATCTCATTTGTGATTTGTCTTTCCTATAGGCTTCTCGTAGTCAGAAACTTTAGATCTCCTTGCAAAGAGATGCCGTCTTTTTACAGCAAACTATTCATAAAGATGTCTAAAAGCAGTTTAGTGTTTTAGATTAAGCAGAGGAAAATGAAATTAAATCTACTGCAGCTGCTGCCTTCAAAAGTGTTTTGCTTCTCAATAAAATGAATGTGTCTGACTGTGTCAGACTGCATAAATTAATTTATTCCAGCCATAAATCCATAGGTTATTCATTTAGAGCAATGTAATGAATCGAAGCTTAAAATGTCATTGTTTTTACCCTGTTCACCCCATTATTCATTGTCAGACATTGTTTTAAATCAGATATGGAGATCAGAACACAGAGGTCACAGTGCTGAACTGAATCTCAGAGTGACGCTTGAGACATTGAGGAGCAGGAGTATCAGGGGTTGCAAAAATAAGCCATTACTCATTTAATCATGCTTCCTACTTAATGTTTAGTTTGACATCAAAGATCCTAAGGGGACCAAATGTAGTGCAGCCATGCAGGATCAAGTACAAACAGAATCCCCCTGCAGAATCTTATCCCCATTGGACTCTAGGAAGTAGCCATTAGAAATGCCTGATCAAAAACACAGCATGTTATTGACATTGCTATTAGCCAATGCATTCACTTAGGATTCTTATAGGATTCTGTAGCACAATATTACACGTGTATATACATGGATAGGAAAAATTGTAAAGCTAGTAAGTACTGGAAACAGTATTAAAATCTGGTAAATATCCTACAGCATAATGTTGCTGTCTACCTTCTGAAGGAGCCTTTGCATAGGTTGCATGTGGTGTGTTACAATGCTGTCTGGGTAAACAGCTATAGAGTGAGCTACATCCCTTGTTATCTCATTTTAAAAACAGGAAGGTCTGGTTTTGTATTTTTCAGTAACTGAATGTAGCTACAGCCTGCATGCACCCATTATGTGATATTTTTAATGTTTAATCTATTTAAAAGCTTTAAAAAGCAGTTGGTAACTGTGTGATAATCCTGCTATTAAAATACTGCATAGTGAGCTGCTAAGCATTCCCAATTACATTTCATTTACATTACACAGTGTAGACTTCCCACGCTGGTTCAAGCTGTTTATGCATGTTAGTGCTGGCTTAGTCAAGCTAGTGCAGTGCCTAGCAGATGCGGTATATCAACCAGCATGTTTTTTGGTGGAGCTGCTTGACCAAAAAGTCTTGCTAGTTAAGTCAGTTAAAGGGTAGTCATGTTTTTTCCAGAAATGTTTTAAAAGTTGTTGCTGTTTAAAAGTTTTCATGCTGGTTAAAAATCCTGATAGCAATCATTAAGTGGTGTAAAAAAAATATATATGGACATTCTGTCCAAATGCAATGATAGTATGTTCTACTTGCCTGTTAAAATATTTATATGTTAATATGTTGGAGGATGTGTGGCTTTGAAGAGTGCTCTGAAGGGAGGGTGGAATGTTATGCTTTCAAAGCTAGCTTGGTATTGCTAACCTCTTTGAAATTGTCTACACAATCTTTCAGATGTCAAGTGTACATCCTATAGAAGTGTTTGCTGGTACAACCTTTTATTTAACTGGAAGGCAATAATGAAAGGCATTGAGAGACCTCAAAAAGAAAACAGGGCTGATTTTTTTTCAAAATCTCAAAATACTCAGTAAAGTGTCCACATTACTGGAATATTCCATAGCATTTCTGGAATATATTCTCTCTAATGTGCCTGTTCTAAGCACTGAAACAGATGCAGCACACAAGCATCTAGATTTAATGTGCCACAGAGACTAGCATACCGCATGGTTATGGTTAGTGGTTGGTTTTATGAGGCCTAGTGAAACAGCCATGATCCACCATGCTGGGTGATTGAAAACAAATGGCTGCGTCTGAGACAAGTCACACTTGTCCATACATTCTGCTTTACTGACCAATCAGAAAAAAACAACTTTTTGTTTATTTGCTTTCTCATTATCAGTTCAGCTAATGAAGATGATGCTGTGGGGTGTTAATTTGATAACAAGAAACGGCAACAAGTACAATTCATACTGTGGTAACACTATGAAACTATGATGTATTACAGTATATGATACTATGATAATATTACGGTATTTACAAGTTCTGCAAGGAGGTGGCATTACTATTGTACATGTCCAAAAACATAGTATTGTCTGAAAAGCATTACTGCATGTTTTAAAAAAAATGACATCACTGTGGTACATGTCTAAAACAACTATGGTATTACTGTGTTATCATGGTATTACGGTATTACTATGGTACATGTCTCAAAAGCTGTAGTATTTCCATATCACAAAGAATAAAAAATGGTAGTACCTGTTTCACAGAGGATGTTTACAGGACACACTTTACAGTTCTGCATCTGAAACTATTAAGGTTACTGATACTTTATAAAGGTTCTGACAATTTATATAAAGTCACTGCTTACCAGCCGTCTTCTCTCCTCCTCCATTGTATTCAGCAACTGGGAAAACTCTTTAAAGGAGTGAGCTGAGGGAGAAAAATATAGTTATTAATCCATTTGCATTTGCTGGTTAAAGTTCAAACATATAATAATTTGATTCATGCGGGTCAATAGAAATGCAGTTAAGCAGATGCTGTTAGCATTGATTTATTGCCATGGATACTTATATAAATGATTCAGTATTTAAGGTGAATGCAGAATGAACAATAGAAATGATTCTATGAATTTAAATCAATATGGCATAGCTAGTAAAGATCTTCCTCCACTTTTAGTCACCTAAAATGCATGAAGATAAAGCAGTGTTCAATAATTTATCTACAGCAAACGGAGCACTTAAACGTTTTTGGGGTCCTGCAGGTCTCAGACGCTGTGACTGACTAGTCAAATTAAAAAAATTATAGTAAGATGAAATTTTAACATTCTTAAGATTACACCATTTTACATTTCTGTGAGTATTCCAGTTCATTAAACCATTTATAGACTGTACCTGGATACTAGTGCATATAAAACTGTGACAGCCAATCAAAATCTTTGCATTAAGGGGTGAGCCCCTTAATAGTCCTGTCAGAATTATTATATTTTATGAGTTACCTGCACTGTAATGTTGCAGTTACAGGTGGGAATCTGACCCCCTGACACTGAATCACACTGAGGCAAGTTAATTTTGTTTTGAAGCGTAATCAATTGTTAAAAAGCCATCACCCCACATCTATGGTACCGTTGCTTTGAACGTAGGTTTAATTCCATGTAGTGGGTGATTTATTAAATGTAAATTACTTTAATTTCTCACAATTCTCTTTGAGTTCTTGAGAAAAGCACAGGTTATGTAAGATACTGGGGCTATAAATAGTGCAATATAAGCTATTGTAAGGTACAACTATATCCTAGACACCATGTCATTGACTGATCATCTGTCTAAGCGTTTCCCTGACTATGGCCCATGATATGCTGGGTTGGGCTCTAAGCATTCCCTGCAACCCTACACAGGAAAAGCCAATGGCAGACAATGGCTGGATGCTAAATAACACACAACATTTTGCATGTAATTATCATGAAGGTGAGTAAATGATCAAAGAATTTTAGTGGGAAATATTTATTTAATCTATGCTAAACATAAGCTTTTGCATTCAATGTATCGCTGAGGCAGATACATACAAACAATAAACAAAAAACTAAATAGTGCTGCTTGGTCAACATCCAAGCAGCATCAGCTTGGCAGTAGCATCTGTCTCTTGCATGGCAGCCTGTGAAGGCTCAGAACAGCATTTGTGTGTCACTGATGGCACTGATTGCTGTACCTAAACAAGATGTGTAGGAGATAGACAGCTGCTCTCTCTCCCTGTATGGTCTTTACCTCAGCTTGGGCTTGGACACTTGGGTAAGTTGAGCAAGCCAACTCTATAAACACAAGTATCGGACAGCTGAACGAAAGCTTGCCATTTCTCCAAACGCTCCAAAAACACCCATTATTTCCTGACAGGTAGAGGACACCTACTATTAGCAATAGGCAATATAATTGTTTTAGCTGTACCCTGGTATTTTCAAGCTTTTTGATATTTATGTATTTGCTCTAAAATGGATTAAAAGAGTAATTTTTGTTTTGTTTTTTATAATCAGATGAACTCTAAGTTTGACCAAACAGCCATTACAGCTGTTAGATACAAGTACTACAGATTCAAAATGTTTAAAGTCTTTTACTAAATGAACATTAAAAGAAATGCTATTTAATTTATTTGCAAAAATACAAAACATACTAAATATAAAATTCATATTTAAGCAATATATACAGGCATATGTTGAAAAAAATGTGTTGATGATGTGAATGAATACATCAATGTTTTTCAATGTATTATTCGAAAATAAACATAAAAATGTATATAATCTAACCAATTGATTTTAATTTTTGCTAATGACATTTAAACTTATATATGTTAATGCTCTTATACTCACATCTTAAGTCACAAGACAAGGAAGGGCCATTCTTGCTAAGTTGTTCTTGCTCTTTAGGAAATTTAACAGCTAACTGAAATACTGCATCAAGTATTTAGTCTTAGATGCAATTATCGCTACTAAAAGTAATTAGTTAACAGTGAAGTGTGTTATTTCTACTCCACCTGTGGTAGCAAACAGCTTGGCAAAATAATGATGACTGTTCCATCTGCTATTGGTCGTACAAACATGTGATCCCACCCTAAAATCACACCATTGGTTGAGACAATGTTGTTATTTTTGGCTGGTCAGGATGCTCAAACAGAATGATTTAGATAGCACCACAGAGTAGAGCAACACAATATACCGAAATTATCACATATGTGAATATCACAATTCGTATTGCAATAGTTTACAATAACTGAATGATTTTAATACTTGAGAAAGGTTTGTAAAGTCAGTTTTAGGTTGATGCAGATAGCAGAAAGACTTCTATCAGAAGTTGTAGTGATGCTTTCTTTTCCCAGAAAAAATGTAAAACGTATGTTGGTTATAAAATATTTTCAGTTTTAAAGTGTGCTTTAATGTAAATTAAATTTACAAATGCAATGCACTGCTGCATCAAATACTGCATGTTGCATTATTTTGCAAGTAATCACATATTGCATCTTTCTTCTACCACACAGCTGCACAATATTTTCCCTTTTTGTGTGAATCAACCTCTGAATTTCTTAGTTATAGCAGCATATTAAGGGTAGAAGAGAGTATCAACACTAATAAAATTTTATACTGCACCTTTAAGAAGGAAGTAAAAAAATAGGACATAATAGGAAATAATAGGACAGGAAATGAGAGTGAGAGAAAAAGAGAGAACGTGATAGACATTTGATGTGGAATATGAAGGCAGAAGCTGAGGATAGACGCCACTATTGAACAAGATGAGGTACTTAAGGCTGGATATAGCAGATAAGAGGGGTTAGAGCATAAGTATCATTCACAGGTTAATGGGGAAAATGACAGATCTGATGAGTCAATCTCAGAAATGAGCTGTTGGCTTCGGACAGGAAGAAAACTGACATACATACATCTGAGAAGAGCTGATGAGGGAGGCAGGTGCAGAACACCCCCCTCATTTACAAAGCCCTAATGTGTTCTCCATAAATCAAGACCTGAACGATACAGAGCTTCAGCAAGATGAGCTTAAAACGGTGCAATTATGTGACTCATGTTAATTCTAAATCTAAACTATTTAGACAGCCCTGAGATTGTTTGAAAACTGAAGCATGCAACTGTTGACTGGCAGCCAGCAGCTTCAAGGTTCAAAAAGAAACTAGATTTTTTTATATTTTCTGAAGAACATTTTGCCCATGTTTGTCCATTTTCTCATTTTGCCTTTTGCAAAACCTGTTACCAAGATGCTAGCATATTATGTTAGAGGTTGCGTGGACACTGTGAAGCAGTTGCTAAGGTGTTTTTTGGTGGTTGGTAGGCCGTTACTTAATGTTTCTGTAATTATATCCCCTACATAAAGCTCTGATTCTCCAAACTCAAATTAAAGGGATTTTTAAAGCACACCTGGTAAGAATCATTAGCAACAATTAGCACAGACAGAATTTTTAAAGAAATCAAATTTTTAAATCCTTAGGAGGGAAACTACAGAAAGAAAAACAGTGTGCCAGAATGGGATAGAAGGACACAGAGTGATAAAAGAGAGAAAAAGACAGAAAAAGAACCAGGGATCAGCTTATCACGGCTGGAGACAGTCTTGTACTTTTAGAACAATTAATATTTCTATAGCTACATCAATCTTTTTGTGGGATTGATTTCAGGATAACTGGTGTGGATTGTGAATGTCACAGCAGGAAGTCATGGAATGAAATCGATAGGAGGTCAGCTGACCTCGTCTATACCGCCAGACAGACTGCTGATGCGTCGCAGGCTGCTTGGAGCTTCAAAGTGGTTTGAAGCTCAGCTGCATCAAGATTCTGGTCCCACAGCACACATAGGGTCCGGTCAAGTCACTCTGAGAGCTCGCTTTCATCAATGACCAGATTGATTCCAAAAGACAATTACATTTTTCTTCAGTAAGAGTAATCTTACCCTTTTAGGACTGGGATACTATGAGAGCACAACAACAACGCCAGACTTTGAAAACTTTCCAAGTGTGATAGATAGAACTTGTTTTGCCAGTGGTCAGCTGGGTTTACTATAACCAATGGCAAAGTTGACATCATTATCTGTCTAGACAGGAAAGCGACACACTTCTGATAGCTGTCATAAAATTGGTTTATTTTATAAAAGTAAACCAGAAAACACACAATGGCTGAAAGTAACATGTTTTTTACACAATATTTACTCATAATATATTTACACATTATTTACACAAAATATTAAATGCCAAAGTGGGTAACCAACAGCTGATAATCTGGACACTGATGGACTGGTCTATCACTAGTTCTCATCTTTAAGTAGCTGAATTTTGATCATTAGTATAAAGTCTGGTTCATTCTGCAGCTGCTTGCTATTTTGTGGACAATATGCATCAGACAATCAATTAACAGAGGAAATATACTGGCATTCTGTCTAGGATCAGTTTAGCAGTAGTTTTTAAACCGGGATGGACAGATCAGGACAACCCGGACACTGGGTCTGTTAAAGAGGTGGCAGTACCATGCAGTGGCAGGTTTCATTCATCAACATTCAATTGGCCATGAAATTAGATGCTGCATTATAAACTTGCTTTGTACCACCTCAACATGTTTATCTGGCTTTTCCGATCAAGACCATGAGATTTTCTTGGAAAATAAGAAGAAAGGTGCCGGGCTAAATGATAGGTTGCCTCATGCAATGAAAAAGCAGGAAGCCAACTGTTATGTACCATCTGGTCTGAGTGTCAAGCCAGCCCACAATGCACAGAGCAAGATAGGGAAATAATAAACAAAGTAATGGCACATGAGAGAGACAGAGAAAGGCAGAAAGACAAGAAGAGAGAGAGATGAATGGCTGCATAAAGAGACAGAACAGGATGAGTGATCAACCCATCAGGCCATATATACTCTCTACACATCTGCTCTGCTCCTTCTGGGGGTGAGCGGTCTGCATTTTGCTTAATCTCTGACACAAATCACAATTAGTTACTCTGATCTCTTAAAGGGCTGAGCTGAGACCTCTTTGTCTGGAATGTAAGCAAATCAATACAATACATTATGCATGCCAGGCAGCCAATCTCACCAAGCTTGTTGGGTTAAACCAGGAATGGGACAGGATATCAGCATGCCCGATGCTAATTTTCATACTGGAATCTGTTTACTCATCAAAATGATTAAATTTAAGACCTTCTGTGACAGCTTGCATGTTGAAAACTTTGAGAAGTTTGTGATCAATGGCCTAAAGTCCTGTAGTAGCTCTCTAGAGTAGTGACTCTTCCAAGGAACTCAATGGAATTTTAACGGATAAGTCCTGATTAAAATGACAACCCCATTTATCCGGGATGGGGAAAATGCAGTGTGCAAAAAGATCTGGGCAAGGGAGGGAGGAAAACTTTTCCTCAGAGCATTAGGAGAACTTTCCATTAAACTGATCTTAGATTGGTTAAGCAGACCATCCCATAATGGGTTTAGAGGGGAATTTTATTGCTTATAGGTTGATCTTTCATAGCTTAGGTGGCTTAATAGAGTTGTCTGTTATATTTTATTGAAGTATCCGCTTTGTCTCAGAATTTTGACTGAGTTACATATTATTCTACTATTATTCTATACTTATTTCTGTAAATTCTAATATAGAGTATAGAATATGAATTTAAATTTGGTCTCCATTATACCTCATTGCAGTCTAGCAATTGTGATATTTAAAAGATCCAGGTTGTAATTTTCTTTTCTATGCATATCTACAATAATGGCTGACTCAGGATCAGCACACAAAGCTGTTTTAACACTTACCAATGTTTAATTCATCATCAGTTTCTGCATCACCGATACACTCAAACTGGAACTCCTGTAAAGATTGGGCGAACTTCTGCACAGCTGATGAGAGATCTGAAAAAGAGAGAGAACAAGACAATACTCTAAGATCTCATCATGAATCTGCCGCAGGTGTTACATATAGCTTAAATAAGATGACACCATTGCCTGTATCTCCTCTAACACTGAAAGAAATGCTACGGCTTGCCCCCAGCCCACAGAGGTTTTCTGAGCCAATGTCTCGCATGGTTTTACAGAACTATAGTTTAAAAACAAAAACAAATGTCAAGTTATATTTGCAACAGGACATAAATACGCATATGCAAGCCAAATAAATGCTCAGAAATAACAGAACAAAACTGCAGTACATTACTCAAAGGTGTATTCTCTTGTACAGGAGCCTATACAACAAGGCAAGTGTATAATCTTTGTTCCCTGGTGAGAATTAATGAGATCTCATTTGAAGCGCTAAACATACATCTCAGCCATCAGGAGTAGGTGGAAAGGACTTGAGGAGGAAACACTAAGCAACTCAATCAAAAACGGTAATAAGGCTTCAGAGGGAAGCCATTTCATCATCTTTTAAAAAGGTGATAGACCTGACTGCTTCTCTAAATACCCACAAGTCTTCAAAACCTGACAAAGAAAACACCAAAAAGGTTTTTCTCATTATTTTTCCTTAATCTTCTAGTTGGATAAACGTTTGTGAGATGGAAAATAACTCTTTTGGGCTTAAAATAACAAGATTTGTCAGGAAGGAATAGTAACTTTGCACTTTGACTGCTGAGTAAATTTCTCATTGACATCCATCAAGAGAGACCACAATGAAGCATTGTAACCTTCTTTAGTCAGACCAGAGCTAATAAGGGCGACTGACATAGGTCTTGAAGTGATTGGCCTCAGCCAAGGCTTATAATTCTAGAAAGATCAACAGTTCACTGTGATGCAATCCACAGCACTGTGCCTGTTTTGCTTTTAAATGTAGCTTCAGTTCAATTTAGTGCATTATGCTTCACTTATGTAAAATCTATCCTTACAGCTGACAACACTGAAAAATAGTGCTAAAAACCTGTGAAAGAAAAGAGAACATAAGGTTTTATTTGGGGCAATATTTCTTAATTTGTACCTAATGACTTTTACATTAGGAAGCATAGTTTTGTCAGAAAAATTTCCTTCTATTTCACCCTTATTTGCATCATGCGGTTGCATCAAACCATAATGTGCATTTACTCTGTTCCTGCTTTTGACCAAAAATTGTCAACAGTAGACAGAAATAGCATTTTGAATGGCACGTATCAGACTTAAATTCCCAGAATGCGCCAGTGCAGATCATTCAGAGAGCACCAGGGAGGATATAGAGGCCACTGCAATCTCTCTGATAGTAAACACTGGAACGTTCCACTTCCAGGGTTCATTTCCAATGGACAGAGCAGTTACGATTCAATATGGATAAATTTGCCATGATTCATACTGTAACTAAAGGAAATAGTGCAGGAAAAACAGGACGTGATATACATTTTTTACCACACCACATGAAAACAAGTTCTGACAACACAGGTATATAACGTAATAAGTTTACAGGGGCCATATTCTACATTTCTGAAGCATTATTAGTATAATTATGTCAACTTAAACTCAAGGTTTGTCAAGTTTTTTCCACAACCATTTTCCACCCCTCTGACACTTTTTTAAACAGACTGTTTCTCCTACTGTACTTAAGATTTCCTTATGTAAATTACTTTGGTTATAATTGCCTAATCACTTTGCTTTGGTAATAAGTGACAATGCCCCTGTGAAAACTGAATTCTTAACAACACATTTCAAATTTTTATGTCAAAAAAGAAAAAACTTGTTGTTCACCATACGGCCTCTGTGTGGAGCATATGGAGACATTATACAGCAAGAAAGCAAGCATTTTATTTTTCATTTTTAATTTTCATTTCCATAACACTGTATAACTACCATTATCTAGTTCTATTGCTCATACCATTGTGCACTGTGTTATGTACTATGGACATGCGCTATGGACATACATCAAATAGTAGGGCTTGCTGGGTTGTGGAGAAGTGTGGTATTATTTTCCAAGCAATTGGACTCGGCCTGTTCGGCAATAAAACAGGTGATATAATTCCCCAGACTTGCAATGAAGGAGCAATCCATAAGAGCCATATCTAGGGAACAGAATATCATAGAAACTTTTGAGCTTTGGCAAATAAGCAACCATCTACCAACCACCAAAAAATCCCTAGCAACCACTCAAAACACCCTAGCAACTGCACAGAAACACACTAAAGATGGCCCAGGACACCTTAGAAACTGCACAGAAACACCCTGAGAACCCCTCAGAACACCTTAACTCACCTGTGTCTACTATCTGTCTTTAGCCTATAATGGTCTTGTCTACTAGTCAGAGACAGGGCCTAAATCTAGACCTGACGTTTAAACTGAAAGTAACTTAAAAATAACAGAGAAAAGCACTCCAGCTACAGGTTCCCTATGCATCTCCCACTGGACTAAGAGCTCACAACAGGTTTATGCACTGATGTTTTGAGTGTGCGTGTATATCATCTCATGGCTTGCACCTGCTACAAGACTCCAATAAGCTGGTCAATAATCTGTTTGAGTTGTCAGTTTGCTCAGTCTAGCTGAATGAGTCCCATCAATAATGCAGTGGTCCTGATCTCTCGTACCAACAAACGGCATCTGTGCTAATCCACAACTAGAGCTTTCCTCTAACTTTCAGCAAGAGCATTACCATCTAAGAGGCCTGGCTTCTCCCAGATCAGAACTTCAGAAAAATGACAGCAGCCTGTGGTGAGGGGGAGGGTCAATTGTTGCTGTCCAATCGGCTTTCAGATGCTGAGCTTGTGCTTAAACTTAGTATGATGCATAAAAATCCCTTAGGACATTTTTTACTTACTAGTTCAGAAATTGTGATTACAATCTTATGATGCATTCAAATGATTTTAATCTAAACACAATGGACACATTTGGCAATGTCATACTTTTTCCTCTGTTTTTCACCCCAGCAAATGAATGTTTTTAGTGCTTAAAACTTTTTTAAGTGCTACTGCAACAACGTAAAGATGAATGGATGCACAATGGATGCACATGCATGATGGTAAATACAGATTAATGATGTAAGTCTATCTTTCTTGGCTTTAAATCGCTAATATTGTTCTTTAAATGATGCTTCAAGGGACTCACAGGTAGTTCTGCCCTATGTTATACTTCTTGTCTGGGGCCCCTATATTAATGTTTATATCACTGTAGCATTTGTGAACAATCTCCTGCCATCGAGAGATAGTTGTGTGAATCGCCATCAGAACAGTGCATCTTTTCAAGGCAGCTCCTCCACCAATCAGCCATTTCTCCATCTTGTCTATCTCAGCTGTCCAAACTGTCTGTCTTTCTCTTTTCAGGTAATAGGTTACAGATCGGCTATCCATCTCCACAGAGATTCTCTGTCACTTTGTGCTGCTCTGTTTTTTTTATCCAGCCTATTCAGCATAAAACTACTCGGCATCGCAACACACTTCGCCACAGCTTTAGGGAATCTCTTAGCCTGAATTGTAAACAGGGATTTCTTGACTCTGTTCCAAACAGAAGTGAGATGCCTTACTCTCTTCATGATCATCCTAACTGTTGTGAAACCTCATAAGTGATTTGGAATGCTCTTTATATTAACTCCATATTTGAACATCCCAAATTAGAGCACCAATCACGTAAGCTAAACACCAGACTCGACTCACACTCACTGCTGACTGCAAACAGTAATGATGCAATAAACTCTGGGATTGCTTTATCCATTAACAATCAATAGGATGCTGTCAAAGATTCTGACAATAACTGACTATTTTATATTATGTTTGCAAAGCTTTTGCCAAGTGACATTTGTTTTTTGTTGATAAAAAAATTAATTTTAGGGTTTAAATGCAGGAATGGGTTAAGAATAGGGCCAGGAATCAACAACATTCTTGTGAACCATTCATCAAACCAATCATTTTCCTCTAATTTTAGAGTAGTTATTGGCTAAGGGGTTGAATAAATATGTGTAAGGTATGTGGTTTCAGCAACAAACAGGTATGTTTATTCAGGAAAACCTCCTGCTTGGCTAAATCACGTTCACTGTTGGGGGCAGCCTTTGTGTTGGGAACATGCCTATGATGCCTGAAATTGCTGCCTAGGTAGGCCGCTCACTAGGTTTTGAAACAGAGTTGAACCAACTGGTGTAATGAAGAGTAACGCTAGCTGTTCTCACCAGTGCATTATAGGAAATATGCCTGCAAGAGTAATCCTGTGCATTCACACCGAGTTTCAATAACAAATCAGTGCTGGAAAATGGAATACTGGATCCAAGACAGATGACAGATCAGTGTGAGTTGTCAAAATACATTATACACCCAACTCACACTGGCTGCAAGTGAACATAACCCAGCTAGAACCACTCTCTGTAATATACACACTAAAACACAGATACACTGAAAGTGTGTGTCACTCCCTCTCCAGCTTCAGGCTAGAGCATGAAAACATCCCTTTACAAGACAATCAGAACTCAAAGGTAAAACCTGGAGAGCAGGAAAGGAGCATGTTTGGGGGGCATTTGGAAAAGGACAACCTACCTGCTGTCTCTCAGACTTTACTTGACTTATTTGCTTGGCTGTTCCAAACCCATATGCTGTTACTTTTTGTTCCGTAAAACACAAAAGGGAAATTTTTTTGAAGAATTATACATCACAGTCTTTTGAAGCCATATTTACCCCTCCCTCATAGTTCTCCAATAAAATCTCAGACTATGGTGCATTGGTCAAAGCTTATGTCATGCACAAACGTCATTGGCATTAAACTGGACATAAAAGCGTCTAATGCACAATATTTGATTTTATCGCTGCAGCTGAGGAAAAGATTTTCAGTCAATAAGAAATTGATTTTTAGCCTGTTTCTACACCAAAGCAATTGTTTGTCGTCAGAAAGCTAGGACTATTGTGTGTTTGTCTTACATTTCTTTTATAATTTTAATGTGTATTTTAATGATTTTACAGATGTGGTCACTACAAACACCATCATAAATTGTTAAAAGAAAAAATAACACCATTCAGGTTTAAACAACTAGAGGGGAGTACATATAGACAAAATTACATTTCTGGATGAAGTATTTCTTTAAACAACACAATTCAAATGGCATATGCACAGAACACGCACGTCAGCACTCAGGAACATACCCGTTATGACAATAACAAGCATGTTTAGTTACATCTGGGCATGTAATCTTTGCAGAGAGCATAATTGCAGGCTATGCTGTAAAAGTCAGCAGTAAGCATGTTTGACAGGCCTCCAGTCTGCTTTTATCACAGGTTCCATCTAATGTCACACCTCCACACAGCCTGCCAGGGACGAGTGCGTCCACAGCTCGCTGCCTGTTAGGAAAGGACATTTCCTTTGGTTATGCTACAACAACAAGCCATACAGAAAAAGAGACTGATGGTGTTTGTGTTTAATAGCCTGTTGCAAATAGTGGGTGGCTGCATGTATGCGTGTGGTTTTTTTTTACATGTGTGGGAGGCATTGTACAGAGGCATTTTAGTGCTATTATTAGCTGACATTCCATCAGCTGGAATTTTTATGTTCAATAATAAGGCAAATCACACATTTTATAGCGCTAATACAGTCTTGTAAAAAACCTTGCAATGACAAACTGAGAATGAGAGATTGTTTGCCATTTAAAACTAATTAAAATGTGAAATTACAATCAGTTAAATCTAAAAAAGGTAATTAACCAGTTGATTACCCAACATCCTGTTTTAACAGGGAGGATAGCATGCGTATATCTGAAAGAACTTATCTGCTGGAAAGCATCACATTCTGTTGTGAACAAATGTCTGATAAACATCTTAAAAAGAGCTAATTTACATACACTCTAAATTATAAACATCTCTAAGTCATCTGCTGAACGTCATTCAAACATCATGAAACATCTTAAGATGGATTGCCGATAAGCAATCATTTAAAAATAAATCATTCAATCATCAAATTGAATTCATCAGCATACTTCATGAAATCTTAAGCTGCATTTCCTTTTTGTAAATAACAATGTTTTTCATCTTTCATCTGACTTTTCTCCGAAAATTAACATAAAAGCTTACAAAAGCTTACGTAATAAAACATTTGTGTTGCATGTCTACATCTTTGTGAATGCATTTCTGAAATTGCCCTATGTGTCAAACCATTTGTGAGGCAGGAAAAGTGATTATAACAATTTATATAACAAGTGCTCAAACCTTTTCTAAAAATCATCTAAGTGCTTAAAATGTTGTGGTCAAATTCCACAGCACTTCAGGGAGGTCCACTGTGTGTTTTTCCCACAAATGTGTACACCAGAAGTCCTGCTTATTACATCATTTATTTGTCCATAACTGACTACCGCACATGTTGGGGGGGGGGTCATTACCGTTTTCTCACGAGCATCTGCTTGGAGTTCATATGAAAGTCATGGACTAAAACCACCAAATTATAATGTTCTTTTGAAAACTGACAGATAATACATTAGGGAATGTCTCAGTGAGAACTTGTATTCCTCTGATACCCAATCAGATGATGTTGACTGGAAGACCATACTGATTTGCCTTGACATCAAAGAGCCCCTTTTCTACCTGCAGCTTAACAAGAGGCAGGGGATTGTTCTCTCATCTAACCATAGGAGGTCCTGTCCTTTGATTCCACTCGGAGGGGATCGAGAAAAGAAGAGTCTTGCTCCAGGTAACGATGACAATTGCTCATCAGCCTCTCAGTGGGGTGCCCACGTGTCTGCGGGAGGAAATCAGGCCCGGCAGTGGTGCAGACAGCATCTCTCTGTGAACCGATCCACTGCTCTCACTTTCTGCATTTCAACCTAAATGACAATACCTTAAAGCCTGTGATTGAGACTATAACGGGAATGGCATGGGGTCATAAAGATTTGACGATGTCAAGGTTTGAGTTTATATGGCCAGGTGGTTCATCAAGACTTGATGGAAATGTGTTACTTCTGTCTCCTAGGGATATTTGCCAAAGAAACTACAAATGTGGACCAATTTTTTAGGCAACTGGAATTTTGAACATTTTAATCAATATTTATGTTTGGTGGCCTTCGTTATGCTAGTCTGCTCCTAATCATTGACAAAATAAACTTTTAGCAGTTATACACAATTAAACTTTATAGCTTGCTCTTCGAGAAAAAGGGAACATAATATTGATGAGTCATGTTTTACTCAAGGGTGAATACAATTTTTTGAGCAATAAAATGCTGTCTAGAATAAAAATGTCACTCCCCACCCACCACCGAGCAGCAAATCATGGTTTATGCCTGTGATGTATTATAAACTAAAGTCTGTTGGCTTTAAAACAAATTTGAAAAAATGTTGAAAACAAAGAAACAAGGCCTTTAACATATCCTGCCCAAACTTTTTGTTTTAACAGGAAATACATTCACAGGAAAGAAAACAGTGCTGAGATTTAACAGGGTATTTACAGTAAGTATGTCAGGTGCTGCATATCCACAATATTCCAACATCTCATGATGCTTTGTAAGATTTATAATCACAACTTCCAGCAACAGTAAGTAATCAACAATTACAATTACGACAATTGCAAATAAACATTTGCAGAATATTGGGTACATGCAAAATTGAGTAAAATGAGGTGATATTTTTCTCCCTCACAGCTCCAAGAAAAGAGAAAAGCATAAAGAAAGTGGTCACAAATTACTAACAGCAGCATCTTACTTCATTACATCTTTTAAATAGCAGGCGTTAAGTCACGTCAGTCTCTAGAAATTTTTTACCAGCATCCGAGATTCTAGGTTACTGAAACAGGTAAAGTACAGACTGTTCTTTCATCACAGGGAGTTGCAGCAGTATTATTATTGAAAGGGCAACCAGACTCAGACATGTTAGAATTTACTGCTAGAATGTGTAATAATGTATAAATCTTGGTTGTTATGTAAATAGTTATGCCAGATGTTCCACTTCATCACTGCACGTGACCAGACAATGATGATAGCCTGTAGCCTGTGCTAGCCAGATTTAGGGAGCCTCTGATAATCACTGTATGCATTATTATTATTTAGGGTTCTACGATGAACTTCAGATATGACAAATGTCTACTAACTCCCAGCTGGACAACAGCCAAAAACTTGTACATTATCGATCACATCTCGATTTTATCATACCAACAACAAAGAGCACCATACCAGACAATTTAAGATGGACCTTATAAATACTGCATAAATCATTTTATAGTTATTAGTATCTCTTAATGTTAAATGCTGTTAAAAAGTTTAACCTGTAAGATGACTGTAATGACTTGCATAACTAACATTTGACATTGTATAGATGAAATAAAATACTGTATCGATGAAAACGTTTTTTTTCTCTGTCACTCAATACAATCTGAAAAATTATAATAAACATCATTTTGACAAGGAGCAAAAGTCCAGAATATTTAAACACATTTACATTTATTCATTTGGCGAACGTTTCAAGGTCACTTCGAGATGATGAAAAATTCAAACACAGAGTAAATCACACAGAGTCATCAATATTAGAAATGCAGCAATACCGCATACCAAAAAAGTACAAATGCTGTGTAAGCGCAAAACATTTGAAAAAGAGTCACTTTTTTCCAATAAAAACATACCGCCCATCAAAAACGTAGTGAGCTCCCAACACAAAGGAGGGTGTGGCTTGTTTTTTCAACCGGAATTGATTGGCTATAGAAAAGTAGGTGTTTCAAAGTAGGTGTTAGAGGGTAGTGATTAATGGCTCTAGCTCTGCCAAAGACATCAGACTGACGTCACCAGAGAAGAGTCTGCCATTCCAGAATGGAAGTACATTTTTTGATTTCATGGTGACTTTATTTTGATTCCTTCACAATTAACAATTTTAAGTAGTGCACTTGTCACCTGTCAATGACGTAATATCAGTGTTATCCCAGGTTTCTGCTTGTACTGCCACAGAAAACATGGCAACATAGTGACTCTCATGATAAAATGCAGAAGTAGTAGTTGTAGCATTTACCAAGCCACTCTGTTGTTGTTTTGTACAGTCATCATGGACCACAATTATTCGCTATAGTTTGCAGCAGGTTCTTTCGCTTCAAGAAATGTAAAGTTAACTTTAAGAAATGTACGGGTGAATTAAATGAAAAGTTTTGGCAACAGGAGAAATTGAACAAGAATCAATATTGGTTATTATGTGTTGGGTTATGCATAAAAAGTAAGTTAGCCTTTTTGCAAATGCTGTGAGTCATTCAAATGTACATTTAGTATGATTGTTTTGAACATGAAAAACTGCTGGGCATTAAACATTGTTACTTGTGGCTAATTCATTAAAATGTAATAAAATCATGTGATCAAGCATAACAGTTAAAACTTTGTTACATTATGAACATGATTTGTTGGTCCCGTCAGATTGAACTCCATCAGCAATAGAGACGACAAACCCTAAGTCACAGCATCGAGCTGCACCTTTGTTACTGTTTTGTATATGTGACCTCTAGCAGCGAAAATTACATATCGTGCTTTTAAATATTCTAGGGCAGTCACTGTTTTTCTATGTCAAAAGGTGTGCCTTACGTTGAGAATATTTTTGTACTATTCCACACAATTTTGTACAACATTTAGTGTACTACAAAAACATAATGTACTACAAGTACCCAACTTATCTAGTTGTTTAACCAGAAAAACAAAGTGTGGAATGTTAAACACATCATGCACTCAACCCATACAGATCTCCCTATGTAGCATGCTGAAATCAGTGGCAACTCATTTTGCCTTTAAAACTTAATTTCTCTCAATTAAAAAATGATGACCATCTTTGTGTAGTTAAAAATGTTAGTGTTCCATTTGAGATGTGTTGAATTCATACACTAAATGGCTGAGTACATAGTACAAAGCTTAAATGGACAGTATGGAGAACATCATTTGGGACACACTTCTGGTGTTTAGCTTTTCTCAGTTTTATTTCTCTACTCAATCCTTTCTCTACTGTGCCTGACGTGCTTGCGGTGAGTCAGTACCTAAAGCCTGCTAGCATTTCCAGCGCTGCCTTATTTAGACATTTCAGGAGGCCTGATGTGTTATCATATGTTATCACACTGACAAAATTCTTCAACACACTTACTCAAACATCATTTTAAATGGACTTTTACCAAATTATGGAAAAGTATGCAAAATTACACTGTGTTGTCACAGAAAAGTTAGGCTGGAGTGATAAACCAACCAAGATTTTTTTTTTGTCAGTTTATTCTGACAGAAATATTCACTGTCAGTAACACCCACAAACAACTTCACTGTGGAACTTCACAGTGTACATCACAGGTACATTCACAGGTGTACATCAATTCTGGACAGAATCACTTAGTCTTAATAACAAGCCTGTTTCAGTAAAAGCAAAGTAGGTCTTGGATGATATTGGATAATATTGGATAAAACAATAATTTTTTAGAACTGACAGAAAAATACACAGAATGACAAAACCAGCTTTAATTGTGCTCGCTTTTGATATTTTTACACATAAACTAACTCCATGGATAAAAGCATAACATTATGTGAAATAATTGCATAAATCAAACCCAAACAGCCATTGAGCCAAACACATAAAGGCACATCATTTGGATTCCCTTAAAGAGCATCATTTCCAATTAGCGCTAAGAACCATATCATTAAGAAAAAAATGCTCTTTTCAGCAAAGCAAAGGGAAGTGCTTGTGTCAGCTAGCACAACTTACCATCACAGTCTAATATCAAACTTCAAAGACCTTGGTCATTCAATTCAGAATAATTGCAGGTAGATACAAGAATTTATGTCAATAAATGATCGTATAAAGATCTTACATAAACTACCTTAAGACAATTGACAGATCTAAAGGTGTGCTTCAGTTCTACTAGTAAATTGACAAACAGTGATGTTTAATTCGTATCTCTCATATATACTCTCACCTTTCATATACACTCTTATTATGTTACAAGTGAAATAATAACATATTCTGCTTGGTTCCATTGTTGGTACAGACATGATACCACAGGTTGCTCATTTAACAGCATTAAAGACTTTAAACGTTGTGTTGTGAGAATTTCTCTCCATCAAAAATCCAGTTTATATTAGACAACAGCTCTGGGGAGTGTATCTTGAAAGATCAAAGCCATATTCACCTCTTGTCATTGTTATATGGAATGGCTGCAGTGCTTATTTTCTAAAACAGTGGAAACAGTGTGACTTGTTTCTTAGGGCCTTGATTAGAACCTTTTAATGTGTAAATAACTATCCACTAAGCCTGCTGTGATTGTTGCATAATAGCCTAAAGATGATTATTGTGCACTCTAAATTCCAGGCATATATTTCCATCTAAATAACACATTTTTTAAGCAAATAAGTTATGAAAATGTGATGCGTCTATATGGCGTAGTGCATTTTGTGTATGATGTGGTTCACATCATACTCACATGGAAGTGTAATATTATGATTTTCATAACAACAATAATAATAATCAGTGTTATGTATTATATTATATATTATAATATTTAGTTTTGGTAGATTCCATAAACCAGAATAAATGTGAAATGTACTGATGTCGATGCAAAACAGTATGTGTAGGTTAAATGACATACAATTATTTGTATAATTAATCTGCTGTGAAAATGTCATGATCGTGATAGCTCTACCATCCACAACTGAATCCTTGTTTTGACTAATTAGCTTCTCGGCATCCTGAGCATTACTGATATAAACTTGCACAAACACAGAAACAGACTTAATGTCAGTGAGAAAAGTTATCAGCTGTAGAAAGGACAAGGTTACACAACATTGTTTACAGCGCATTTCCTGTAGCAAAGGCCCCAGAGCGATGCTCTTACTCACATAAACACACACAGATCCCAGAAGAATACTGAAATCCAAACAAAGATCTTACTAATGCAGAGAGAAAAAGAGAATACGGCTTCAAATGCAGTGGCGCCCTGTGCTTTTTAAAACTGAGGAAACACAGCTACTTCTTATCAATGCCAAAATATGTATTTCACGGTCATTTTTGTTTTGCTGTCAGCTTTAAACTGAGTCTCAGACTACTACTTAACAAATTATATAACGACAATAATTGACGATTAAGTGTATGGCAACATTGTGTTTTTACAGGCAGGTGGGATTTAATTGGAGCTTCTACACATTAAATTCTATTTTATCTACAAATGGTGACTGACTGTAATATAGGGAGTCATTGAATCAGGGCCATTGTGGATTATGAGGCTCACCGTTACAATTGTCCCACTTTTACAGGTGCCAGTGTTGCCATCTCATAAAATACGAGAATCTCTACAGTAGGAACATGATGTCAATGCTGATTGGCTGGTGGGAACCTTCAGAATGGTGATGTCAGAGGCAGCAGACAGGGAAAAATGTAAATCCAATTTGCACTTTAAAAGCTCTAAACAACAGCCACATTTATCATAACTTCAATTTGAGACTAGGGAATGCATTACTGTACTGTACATTTTTTGCTTTTGCAAACTCATGGATAACTTTAGGCTGCAATCCGTAACTTTTTTTGTGAAAAATGAACAAAAAATATTTTTTGACCAAAATATAAAATATATAAAATATTATATATTTTATATATTATATATATTATATAAAATATAACAGATCAGTGTTTAAAACTGCCTCCTTACCTTACTCCACAAGAGTAAGTTTATAATAACAGTTTATAATTCGAGCTGTTTGGTTGGATTTCTGAGATGTCAGTTTGGCTTCATTTGACTTGAACATATGTAAACACAAGTATGTACAGTAACATGCAATTTTATGCATCAAACAGAGATGCCCCTAAGAATGGGAACCCCTCCAAGGACAGAGAACAGATCGATGGACACCACACTGCAAAGCACCCATGACAACAAATCCAGTCAATAGGGCTAAGCTTGAAATGAACCCTGCAGATTATTATTTATTAAATTCATTAGGTCATAAAGTGAAGCCAGAGAAACATCCAAAGCATAAATGCATTTCAGTCAGTGCTGAAGAGCGATTGTGGATTTTAAAGCATCTCTCATAACTTTCTATCTCACTTACATCCACATCATTATATTGAACGTTGACAGAAATCCAGCCTGGTCATCATTCTCATTCAGAGCTGTAGACCACTAATCATCTTCATAAGGAAAAAGGCCTTTTGATCAGATGGCATCTCTACCCATTAGGGCGGTAAGTAGTCCCTCCAGATAGATCTCCCCATAATTACCTCGACAGACTCCCTGCTCCAAAATGAGATGAGACTAATCATGTTTGCAGAAGGACCGTGCTTTATTTCTAAACTCTACTGCCAGGTGAGCAAATAAGGGTGGAAAAAAAGCTTTAAATCAGGGCTGGATTAGCTGTTTTAACGTCACTCAGTGGGAGCGCTGTGTTCTGTGCACCCACTGAACTCTTAAAGGAACAGTTTGCCTTAAAATGTTGTCATTATTTGTGACCTTTTCCAATGTTCAATATCACTTTCCGGCAGCTTCATTGATTTGTCAGTTTTTTAATTGTCAACCACATTAAAGAGCAACACTTACTGTCTGACACGCATTTGAATTCATAATAACATTGACAATAAGTGTGTTTACATGCACAAAATAAGTGGATTTGTGAAAATCAGATTAGTATAAAAACATTTTGGTTAAACCTCTGTTCACTGATGTAGGTTATGAGACATTGTGTTGATCATGACAATAGGGGTTTGCCCTTGGGAACCCAATGACCTCTGATTTTTTTAGAAAGGGAATGAAATTTGCATGCCAGTCTGTGCTACTGATATCCAGGTGTAAGAGGAGCCATCTTACATCCATTCATTTACGCTTGTGCTGAGAAGCCGCAAGAAGGAACTGGCTAGGTCAGTGAATGATCCAGAATTGTGGCATGACGGACATTCCCTCCATCAGGGAACAGCAGTTACATGTGTAATCCAGGTGTGTCCCTTTCTGTCACTCACTATATTCTACTATAGAATAGCTCTGCCAAGTGAAAAACCCAGGGTTCACAGACAGAGAAACTGAACAATTGAATGTACTCAGAACATTGGCACACACAAAATCCTGTATATGTTCTAGAACATCTATGTTCTGAAAGACTGTATTCAGATTCATCTGGCTTGCATCTATACCTTATTCATTTGCATTGCATCTAATGTAATTAACACATGCATCTGTAAGGGTGTGGACCAAATGGCCCATATAATCAAAATAACAATACACAGGATGACCCACTTATTGTCTATTTTATGGTCTCTGGTAGGAGGTCCCAATACTACCTGTCTTTTGTAAGAATTTACATTTGGTACAATATACAAGGTATAAAGGTCTGCTCACACAGACAGTACCTTGGGATAAGATCTAGAAGAAGGCTATGCTACACAAGTATCTTTAATAAAGGCTTTTCCCCTGAACTACGGTCTGGCTTACTTTTCTTTATGTATTAGAACCATATTCGAGTACATTGGTGAGCCACCCAAAGATTGCTCAGCCAAATTTAAGGAAAATCTAACAGTTCAGAGATAGTCTTTTACTACTGCTGACCTCCAAAGCAGACAAGAGCTGTTGTGACCTCCTACAGGTCATAGTGCAATCCAGGTACACAGAAAATGCATTTACTGGCAATGTAAAGCACAGGTCCTGTTTCCTCTTGGAGGAGAGCATGCCCCCCACCGTGTACTGCCATTGCAGCACAGTATCAAAAAGTACTGCAATGGCAGTGACACACTTCAGGCAGAGGGTGATATATGATTATCAAGTCACTCTTGCAGGAAGGTAACATCCACCCAATCAAGCATCTCTGTAGAACAGTAGCAGTTCATGACAAGATGCCACACTTCAGTGCCATGTTGCCAAGCCCTCCTTGCAGCCAGTGCTGGAATGGCTTCACATTCATAAACCTGAGCGGAACTGCCACCACAGAGGTCCCTATGGGCCTCTGGAAGTACTTAAGTGGAACCATCGGCTTCAGTCAGCCAAGCTGTCATTGAGTACAACTCTAGATCAAGGAAAGGGATGCTCCATGCTGGAGTGAACTTGTTCTTTTCCTAGTTGACAGAAAGCCCCAATGGTCAAGATGCCAGAGCACTAGTTCCCTGTGTGTTTATATAATTCTCAAGAGTGAGCTAGGATCAGCCAGTTATCAAAATATTTCAAAATATGTATGCCCTGTTCTCTCAGGGCAGGGCAGCCTCTGTGACTTTTGTAAAGACGTGAAGGAACATAGTCAAACCAAAAAGCAAACCTGTGAAGAGCTTGATTCAGGACTCACAGATACAGGGTTGGCCACAGTCCACCCCCCTTCTTGGACACAATGAAGTAGGGGCTGTAATATTGTCTCAGCCTGCAGGACAGGCTTTAAGGCCCCCTTCACCAGGAGAGATGTTCCTTATGCCCGAAATACCAGAGCATCCTTGCTCCGGACCGAGGTGTATAGAATGCCTCTGAATCTGGCAGTGGTTTCCGCGGCAGTACCATACTTAGTTGGCCTCAAAGAAGGAACAACAGGATGGAGGGGAGGCCCCTCTTTTCTCCTGCCCAACAAAGTGAGCAGCTTTTGACCTCTGCCTGAGTGGGGTGAGATACACTTCTGTTTGAGGTATAACCCACAGAATAAGGAAGCTGCACTTTTGGCTAAGTAGGTGGGTCCCTCACCTCAGGGTCAAGAGAGTCTCATCTCTGGGTCACCTATCTCAGGAGCCAACAGGGGGTTCTTAGGCAAGCCCTGATGAGTTGTCTGTTGTGCCTTCCTGTGAGGTGAGGCCTGCTGGGAGGCTTTGACAGAACTAGAGCAGCAGCCATGGCGAGGAGCACTGCTGAGGACTGTTGAGCAAAACCAATGTCACCAAACAGATCTGATTGGGAGATGGGGTCATTGAGAAACTGTCTTCTTTATTTCTACAAGGTTTAGCTACAAGTGCCTCTTCTTCAGGACATGGCTGGTTTATCGCATCCTGAACCCAGAAACCAGTCATCCAGACTGAGTGCTCAGGGCACAGTGGAGGGTCCCACATTAGCCCAGTGATCTTGGGTGCCTGGGAAAGCGCCATTTCAGCTCAACGTCTATCTCATCCTGAGCCTCTCCTGCCATAGTGGGGAGGCTCCAAAGATTTGTCCTCATCCGAGCAGAACAGCACTACCTTCGATGCTGAAATAAAAAGTTCATCTTTTGATCCCTGAAAGAAATATCAGATTTGCGCATAAGCAAATGATTTATTTCCTATAGATGATGAAAAAATGCATCATCTTCTTGAGCTCCAAAAGAAAATAAAATAAAATTTTGCCTTGAGGCAAATGATCCATTTCCTGTGGAAACTCAACCGGAACAAATGAGTGTGAACTGCCATTGAACCCCGCATATTCGCAATGGAGCTCACTGCCTTCACCCTCTGTGAGTTTCCAGCAGAGATCTCTGGGACAGGAAGCATCCAAAAAGGCAAGGGAAATTGAGAGCAAGACCACAGCATTCGCATGGACATGTTCTCATACTAAAAACATAATCCTTCCACAAATGCTGCCTCAAAGTGCTGGCAAGCCAAACACTTGAGACAGCGATCGTGGCCATCTCATAAAGAGTTATACCAGCCAAATCCAGAAACGAATCCAGAGTCAAACACATGAGCTCTTTAGATCAAGACATTTACTCTTTTAGCACTTATAACCTGGCTTCCAAAGGCCCAGGAAACCTCAAGCACAGAGACAAGGTGAGCAGACCGCTGATCCATTCTGTAGAATCCAGCATCCAAAGGGTCAAAAAACCAAAGATGAATAAACACACATTTTTTCAGTTCTGAAGAACAAGTGTCAATGAATGTATGCAAGCTGGCTCCTTTTATACCTGGATTTATTGGCCTTTTCTAAAAAGATCAGAGGTGATTGAGATCCCAAGGGTGAACCACCGATAAAAGAAATCTGTGTAACACATTTACATGACTTTACATGTTATCAGCTTAATCGGACTAAGACTGTGCATGTAAACACACTCATTTTATATAAAAAAGACTTTGCTTCATCAAAATAACTTCAAGACCTTTTCAACACCTTTACTGGCTTAACAATCCATTAATTCAAAATGAATGTCGCATTTACTCACCATTACCTTGGCAGAATGACTAAATGAGTGAACTATTCCTTTAAATAAAATGATCAAAGTACTACATTGTAAAAATGCTTAGTAACATCATTTAAATTAACTGGTTTCATACAGGATCACAAATCCAGGAACACAATGCTCACTGAGCACAGGTAGTGCTAAAAGGACATGGTTAACTTAATTAAAGGGCCTCAATACCATAAATGTGAGGTATGGCTTGTAAAATACTGGTGGAGGAATACTGGATGCTTCTAAATATGTGCTGAAAACAGAGTAAGCTTGTGACACCACTGTATGACAAAGACTGAGCTCATGAACATAAATTAGCTCACCCAGACACTGCTAGATTGGCTTATCTTCCAAGATCACCCAGTCACTATCTAAATAATATTCACAGGGCAAACCTTGTGCAGTTCATTAATAGGCATCCTAGGCAGAGTGTGCTTCAGATGGTTTTACAGATGTCCCATGTGTTATTTTTGCTCAGAAATTATTTAATTCTTTATATTAAATGCTTTAATATTGATTGCTAACTAATTCTGAGATTATATTATTATTATATTATACAAGTTCTGTACCGAAAGCTCATCAGAGCAGAGATGTCACACGTGAAATGTCAACAAGACTAAGACACAATTAGAAAGGGTAGGATAACCGACTCCCAGGGGCGCCAAGAAGTGAAACAGATGGGCCCTATCCTTTTATTACTACCCCCAACAAGCTATAGAGGGTCCTGATCTTCCAGAACAGGGATGTGATGACATTCTCTCATAACACCACCCTTAACGGAGATGTGTATTTCATGATGGACTAAAAGTTTGGTTGATGAAAGTTCCATGGCCCTGCTGATCAGACACCTGGCCTGGGGCTAAAAAGCTAAAAGCCACTTCAAACTGTTAAAAATTAGATCAGGCGCTAAAGCCACACCCTGGTTTGGACCCCCATCCCTTTGCAGTATTGTCATTGTGTTAGACACCCATGATATGAACAGATACCTCTGAAACAAATTATCAAAGAAACAATGTTATTCGACTAGGGTTGTTCCAGGTAATTATTAAATTTCAGAATACCATCCAGCAATATTTTGTTTCATAAACTGCTTTACATTTATATCAATTTTCATGTGTAATGGTAAGTAATAACATCTTAACAAAATAACCTAGCATTTATTTGGGAAAACACTGTAATGTTGTTATGTATTTATTTATGTTTATATCTACAATATCCCATATTGTATAAATATTTTTATATTTCACTTTATGCTAAATCTATCTATTCATTTTATGTTTTAGTTTATTATATTTATGCATGTGCAGTGTTGTTCATTGATAATGTGGTTTTGTTTTGAATGTTTTATTTGTTCCATATGGGTGGAATGGAATTTAATGGACTTTGTATGTTTTTCATCCTCTACCCCCTATGAGAGAGTTGTGTAACTCATTTTGTTATCATGACCCATTTAAAACCAAATTAAAACTCTATGACAACTAAAATATAAAGTCAAAAATATAATTTTGTATAACTGCAACAACTTGAACACATTTGATTATACCAAACAAGTAATTTTTAGTGTCCAATCAGGTAGAAAGATAGTTAACAACTGCTCACTTTAAATGTTTTTTTCATTATTTTTAGTGATTTCAACAATAAGCAACCATACCATCTCTGCCAAGTTACTGCACAATGTAAAAAAAAATATTCCTAATACAGTAACTATGTACCACAGTTAACAACAGGGTTACTGTAGTGGCCTTTGCAAAAACACACTCCCCATCAATGAACAAGGGCACAGATGCCCAATGCCTCCAGTTTGATAGTATTATTCATCTTGCTTCTTTTGACTGAAGAAAATTGTAAAAATGTGTTTCAATATTTAAAATAAAGTCAGTTTCAAATTTTTAAAACAGATAGAAAACATAGATAGTGCCTCAAATTTGGAGCACCAAATTGAGTTAAACTTAAAAACACTATTTAACACTAAATGTTATTCGCCTTTCACAGATAAAATAAAAAAAATTGTAATATGTTTGTAATAAAATAATTCACACTTTATATGAAGTCATATGAAGGATAAAAGAAGACCATGACTAAGATTTTACTCAGCATAGAAACACAACCTCTGATCATGAAATAAGTCCTTTGTACAATTTTTGAAACAGATTTTTTATAACACCACAGCTTCCAAAAACAACCTCTAACAGACAAGTAACTTCAGGCTACATTTTATACTTCATTAAAACAGTTCCCCTATTGTCTATTGTGTTATTTTTATCGCAATGTGCCAATCAGCAAAAACAAGTTATCCATTGCTTCTCTGTCCGAGGGTCAGTATTGTATTATCATTAGCAGCAGTAGCGTTTTCACAGCCTTGAAATACAAATCAGATATTCCAGGAGCCTTGATGGGCGACAATGGTTCATCTTGACCCACAGTCCTCAGAATCACATTCCCAGCATTCCACATACAGCACGTTTACATTTAGTCATTTAGCAAATCATTAATGAAAAGCAACTTGCATTCAAATTATACATCCGCATTTATAGTCCCTTAAAATCCTGTTATTGCTAGTATGCTCTAGTCATGCGCTACCAGTTTAGATACAGCAACAGAAAGATACAGGAAGTTTTATCACTGTAAACTCCCTTTACTACACTTTTAAAATATGTACTTCACAAGTTCAGATTGTATCTTGGGATACCTTTAGGAAACTGTTTTGAACATACTATGGATGGCTAGCATGTGAACTGGGAAACAGAAATGACTCCATTATGATTTCACCGACATCACATGACCACAAAAAAGGCCAATCAGGTAAAAAATAAACAGATGCCTGACAGTGACAGAGTGGAGTGGGAGTCACAGCAGTCTTTATGTATCTGTGACCTCCATCTGTAAACCGTTTGTCATTTAGAACCTCAGATAAACCACTCACAGATACAATCACACAAACATTCAAGCGTAAACTGAAGTACACACACACACACACACACAATGACTATTACCATCATTATATATACATACCATATTCATTCAAGTGTTGTTGCAGTTTATTATATCTTTCTTTAATATAGTTATAAAAATAATTATATCTGTCAAAAGAATAAAAAAAATAAAAAAAAGATGAAATAACATTAAATAAATGTATACACAGGAACAGTAAGAATAAATAATTACATCTATGCACTACGGTTCGTAGGATGGTTATGTGACATATCTAATGAGCTGCCTACCTAGACGCCATAATTGGCGCGAATACGTACGTATACAACGCGCCTATAGGATGACCAACAATGCTGCCTAGGTAGGCAGCTCAATAGGTTTTAAGCCACAACCAACAAGAAAAGCGCTATATTAGTGAAAGATGTGTATTGTTGGGTGATGAGTTGTCTACTCACTCTTGAGCGCATTTATCAGCTGGTTGCCATCTTTGATCAAATCTTTGATGAACGTGTTGGTTCGGTCCAGCTCGAACTCGTGGCATTTGAGCCTTTCTCTGAAGTCCGGACTGTCCAAAAAAGAATCACTAAACTCCAGAGTGGGCAATCCCATGATGAGCGCTCCAATAAAGCCTTAACAATAAACGCAATGCGACTCAGCGTTTTCTTAAAAACACAGGCTAAGCCGGTTCATCCTCATCACTATCATCCCTATCATGACTGAAACGCGGAAAGTTTCGGTGTGAAAGTTTTCCTTCCCTCTCTTCACTTCCGCGCTCTGCGCAAAACTTTCACGAGCTGAAACTTCTGCAGCAGGTCCAGATGATGTCATGAGACTCCTGCTGGTAACTTTAGATAACACCCGTTCTGATTCAAACCCGTTACATCCGATGTATTATAACACTTCTGTTTGGGATTCAGAAAATGGTTTAGGTTAACTTTAAAAACCTTTAGTTAATAATACATTTTTTTACATTACATTACATTAAAAATACATTATACACATTGTTTCTAACCCACACATTATCCACATGATATCTAAGATACTATATTTTTAAGAAGTTTTCCAAACATTATTTATGTCCAGGTAAAATAACTGATATAAAAACAAATGGCAACGCTTCACAATGTTTCATTTGTTAAACATTAGTTAATTACTTTAGTTAACATGAATAAATAATAATACTTTTACAACATTTATTATGACTATATAATATAAATATATTGTTAATTATTAGTTCATGTTAGCTAATGCATTAACTGCTGTTATCGAATGGAAACTTATTGTAAATTGTTAGCAAAAGAATATGATGATATTGTTATTACTATCTGGTGAAGGAAACTGTCATGCTGCAAAGGTGACAACAAAAAACAGCTCACAAACAGCTGAAATGTAGCAACCTGGAGGATCATCATGTGAATGTATGTGGATGGTTTAATGATAAAATATACATAGAACAGTAAGTGTCTTGATCCTGAGAAAGCCAGAGAGCCAGAGCAACAAATCACTTACATTGCTTTGACAATAGCTGATAGTGCCTGAAGGGCCATACACAGGTTAGATTTATCTGTGTGTGACATCTGTAAAGCTGCCAGACGTCTGATGATGACCCACAGCATTTCTCAAGGTCTGATGAAAAAGGCGAGACATATGTGGCTACAATAAACCAACCCCCCAACAACCCCTTAAAGGCCTATAGCGTTCACCCACACCATCTATAACCCAGATGTAAAAACTGCCAAAATCACATAAATGTCCAGCAAGGAAATAAAACAACAGAATTGAACTATAAATCATAGAACTTGCTGTATATGTCAGTCGATGAGTATTGCCATGTCAAATAGGGCACTATTTTCTTAGCTGCTCTTTCTACTCCAAACAGGCGACTGTAATTATACTCTCTGACAGATCATGCTGGAACTAATGAGAGTGGGGAGAGGGTGAATTCTGAATTAATACTTTACTAAATGAAAGTAATTAGACTCAAGCCTAATTGGAGCCAGTAGAATTGGCCACAAAATACAGGGCACACAGGGATGATAATGATGGCAAATTCCAAATGAGTGTTTAGTTGAAGGTTTTTAAACACTTTGGCTATCTTATTTGCATGCAATGGTAAATTTTCCATTCCTCCCAAGACTTAAAGAGATTGCAGAAATATGCAGAGATGCAATTAGCGTAAAACTATTGTGCAGAATTACAGACAACCTCTTAAGGGGTGCGACAAACAACCGGAAGATACTCCAATGAGATTTGGCAATTTTACATTACATAAGCACTTCACTTTTCGTGGCATCCTTGGTTTCCATTGTGTACATTCTTTAATAAAAAGTTCTAAGCCATGTCCAAAAACCAACACCCCTTTGAAATAAGGCAAAATATATATTAAAATTGGAGGGAAAAAAACGTTATTTTATGAGAGATATTGCAAATGTATCATCAGTTTATCACCAATTTAGGCATAAAGGCTACGGATGTAATAGTCAAAAAAGAGTAGGCAAGCTATTTGATTATGCAATGGCCAGTGCCACTGACTGGATGAATTTGAGCTATTTCATAGTGTTGTTGATAAACCTTCTAATGCAGATAAGACCCTCTCACAAGCTGAAACAGAAAAATTCCTGTGATTGGGTAATGGCTGACAGATTGCTCTATGAATATGTAAGTTAATGTGATTGTGTTGCCTAGAGGACAATTCAGTAAAAAATTGCTTGAATAAAATAATTTAAAGGAGACTCATGCAAAAGCAAGCGGCATGAGGCTGGGCTAATTGCAGTATAGCTTGGCCGCCTGCAGTGTCTTTCAAAGCAGCTTGCTTTAATTAGGATGATACCCAGCAAGCAGACAACTATAGTCTGTATTAACCACAAACACATTCAGTCAAACATTTGGACCACAGTGTAATACCACAGAGATCACATTTACAATACACCCACATGCATTAATTTGTACTGTACCATTAAGAACACAAAACACACATGCATGCCCACCCAAACTCACTCACACACAAAAACAAATTGGATTCCTAATGGCTAATTTCCAGCCAAATTGCAGTCATAGTCAAAGGTGTCTATAATATCTGCATAGAGCTAACCATTAGCATTCACAATCATCTTAGTAGTT
Organism: Chromobotia macracanthus; assembly: GCA_036877525.1. Classification (NCBI taxonomy): domain Eukaryota; kingdom Metazoa; phylum Chordata; class Actinopteri; order Cypriniformes; family Botiidae; genus Chromobotia; species Chromobotia macracanthus. The sequence goes on along the minus strand of JAZGTH010000018.1, from coordinate 6,219,126 downwards.
TCTCAGATGGCACAGGGTGCTATGAAAGTACACATGACCTCTTGGCTGCCTCTTGACATCTTTGCACAAGCCTATCACCCAATCCGTAAATGTCATGTGACATATGCACTCTGGCGGGCCAGAAAAATGTTGCCATTGCTGAATGGCTGGCTACACTAGCGACTGGAGCTGTCATAAAAAGGCTACAGACAGAGAAATGTATTATACTAAATGTACTATATACAGTATATGCTTTAATTCTTTTGAAGGGACAGTTCATCCAAAGGAAATTAAAATCAAATTATTGATCAGCTCATGTATACAAAGACCAATTCACTATGGTAACCTGCAACATCAAACCTTATTGATTTGGGTTCTGTTTGCATTGAATAACAAATTCAGTTTTAGATTGCTTATAATACAAAGCAATCTAAAATCTTGTCACATGATGTTTTGCTGTTTTCTTGTGTTTTGTTTTGAATCTTGTATATAAGCCAAAACTGTTTTGCTGTTTGTTTACACAACAGTGGTATTTTGGGGTCCTGAAAATGCAAACGTGTTTCAAAGTGCAAGTTTATAGAAATGATGTAGTATTTGTTTCTTTGTATAGGACAAAAACACAAATCTGTGAAAACAATGACAACATGCATATGTGTATTACGTGTTCAGTCTATCTAGCAGCATTGACAACTACTGGCCTGGCATGCATTGTTTTTAGTCAATTTTGTGGATCCGTGTGAACACGGATTGTTTTGACAACGCCATCAGGTTTACATGAAACTACTCGAATGAAAAACACAAAGAAGGAATGTTTCCAAATTTCACTACTTTGTTGTTGTGTAAATGCATCCTTAATGTTACATTCTGTTTCATGTCAATCCTATCATGCCAAGGATTACTGTTGACCCTCTGGATTGCTGTTTATGTTTTGGATTCATTAAACCACTTTATTTATCTGCATATAGATCCACCCTCTGTTTCATTTATATTGGACAGTATGTTACAAATACAGTTCGTCTTTGAATGGTCAATTAATTATTTCAGAGGCAAACTGGTTCAGTGAGTACCTTAATGCTTGTGTTTGGCACATGCGTGCACTGTGGTGAGATATCAGTGCTCCATGCAGAAACCGCATTGATTAGCTTCCCCATGTGGGTCTGTTATTTGTGAGCCAAGCAGTTCCTGATTAGATTTCCTCAGACGTCAATGCATTATTTAGCATCCTGGCTGAGGTGTGTGTTCAGAGGCTTTGGCTTCATCAGGTCTCCTGTGCAGATTCTCTCATGTGGACGCAGAGGCGGTGTGTCCCAGGGGCCCTGTTTGATTTATCAACGTAATGAGCAGAGAAATTATGAGCCTGTGAAGACACTTCAGCACAGATTTAATTGCCGTACTCCCTAAAAGGCATAATGGAGGCAGATTGGGGAAAGATTCAGAAGTGTGGCTTACTTCAAACTGCTTTGTTGTGATTGCATTGTGAAATGTGCTATACAAATATAAAGGCCCAGCAGCTGCTATTGAGATGAATGGAAATGCGAACAGATAGTTTTCTTAAGGAATCATAGACCTCCTTAGCAAAGCCCACATGAAAACTGCACGTTTTCTTTATTATAAATTTGGATAGACAGTCTACTGAATTCTGCAAATGTGGAAAAAACTTGTTATATTTTACTTTTATTGGTATTTGAAATTATCCCAAAATAAATATTGTAAATAAGGAGTAATTTACTCTAGACCATTGAATTATCAAAAATGAATGCACACCTAAGGTAATAATGCTGGTTAGTGTCAATTATTCTGCAGTTCACAAATATACTTATGTAGAGTTTTGGTCCCTAAAATACTCCCAGTTCTACCTTTTAAACAACAGTGTTAGCATCCTGCTAACAAACAACCCAAGCCACAGTTACTAGCTCATTTTATTTAAATTAGTAACAGAGAAATAGAGATTGCCCCAGCCATCAGCCATAACACATTATTTTACCTATTATTACAGATTTTCTGTAAGACAGTAGCCTAATACAGCTTTAGCTTAGCTGGTGATATTGCCTTCCTTTCCATGGGTATTTAAAGTAATTTGGTAAAATTCTAAATTGTTTTTCATATTTTATTTGTCTGCAGTGTTGGTCTTTCTGCTTTTTTTGTTTGTTTTCCTACAGTGGGCTGTATTTGGCTGTTTTAAGATTTATTTATTTGAAATTTTGTAAACAAGCAGACAGAATGTGTATTTATGAAGTAATACTGTTGTGAATATGGTTAACAAAACTGAAACTACTTCATAGTCACGCAGTTATAGAAAATCACTTAACACATTGGAATGTTAGCTAGATATAGCATTGTGATATAATAAACTTATGTTTTGTAAATGTTGTGTAAATAAATTACTCTTTATCTGACGATGGCTCTGTGTACTGCCAAAACATGTAATGTGCTTTTCTAGTGTTCTGTGCATATCTGCAGAGCTTTCTGCAGATTTCTGTGGGTGCAGATCGCATGCAGTCCTAGTTAGGATGTGGGTTATACTTGGGTTGTGGATTATGCAGAAAAATATTCCCAGAAGATCATGCACTTTACTGAGATGCAGTAGAGTTAAAGCAACACACAACCAGCAACAATGTATGGTTATAGTTAGAGTATGCTGTTAGAGTTGGGATAGTATTTGAGTTTACTGAGATCATCAATTATAAATTGCTCTTTATCTACCTAAATCAGTTCAGAACCCAAGCAGTTAGCAGCAGCAGTGTGGAACGCATACCCCACATACCCACCTATATTTCTAAAGACTTTGCATACGGCCACCTGAAAATAACAAGTCTGAACATGCACATGCAGTCATACAGGTTCAGTGCAACATGATGATAGAATTTTCGTAGTTTTTGGCTGAACTAACCCTTTAGAGGTGGATCGGCACAACATTAGGTAGAGATTAAGCACTTCTCAGTTTTCAAAGGTCAACACTGTGATGAAAACTGTATGTTAATACATGCCTACAATGTCCTTTTACATAGACCATATTTGCATTTAATTATTCATTGAATGCTGCGTGGGTCGTTGTATGTCAAAGGCGCTGATGATTAACAAACAAATAACTTATGCACGTGAACACAACGACTCCCTTTTGCAAATTAATTGTAGCATTACGTGATCTTGTAGTTAGGATGTATCGTCTCAGTGCCAGACATTGACAGCAATGACAGCGTTGCATTTTCTTCCTCGCGTTGACGTTTAAGGTAATTTCACAATTTCCGCTACTCGGCTCAACTGCAGGCGGCAGCCTGTGGAGCAACCTGTCACCAGTTGCCTCTTCTCATGATTAATGACCATGATTGAGATTCATTTCTTATCAATTAGAGTGTGGCATTTACTGCCGGACAAGTTTCCCCCCACAACTACCCACATTTGTGCCTTGATGCTAAGCAAGTTCTTTTTCTTACAAAACAAAGAGACTATTGTTCATGATACTCAAGGCCATGTGTAAGAAAGGATTAAGGGTGTTAATGATTGACACAAGGTGGTAAGCAGAGAGATGGGTTGGTAGACTTACAGCTTGGTAACTTGTGTCAAATTCACTAAAGACATGGAACGTTCTTAAGAACTTATACCCCGTAATATATACCAGCTGGAAAACTTCCGGTAAAACATCACTTGTTGGTGTGGAAGTATATTTAATTTTCTGAGCTTTAATAGCATCAATCGTGTAATACTTTAATAACCAGAATATCATTTAAATAGTCAGTCTTAGCATTAATTTAACGGTTAAAACATAAAATGAAATGAACAAGATGTTTAGCACTGATCACCATTGCGTCCCTTAGTGTTCCTCCTCAGCAAAATTCAATTCCACCATCAGTTTACGCAATTTCCCCTCCGATGATCAACAATGACATCTTTATAGCTGACAGTTCACCGGAAATACCTGAACTAGCTTCCTGAAAACCAGGAAGTAATCAAGCACACAGAACATTCTAGAATACTGATTGGACAGAAATGGTAATGTATGATGTCATGCAAACATACTCAGGAAGATCTATTGTACTGTACACTAGCAAATAAATACAACAATGAATTAGTTGAATGAATGTTGATAATCACCTTTGAAACAAATGCTATCAACGCAAAGCATAGTTTATCCACTGCAATTTTGTTGCTGCTGTAGGGCAACTTCTTTGTTAACAGAACAACTGCAAAGGGTACAGTAAAGTTGCCATTGATTTTGTATTCAGAGCTTGTAGGCTCGGGAAATGGAACACCTTTATGGCCAGAAGTTGGAGACAAAAAGCAGGAACATCCTACATCTGACTTTGAACAAAAGCATTAGAATTTAATATTTTATTAAGCAGTATAAAGTCTACCTTTGGTACATCCTTCGTGTAAGAAGTGTGCCCATGATGCCTTAAAATGCTAGGTAGGCAGCTCACTAGGTTTTAAAATAGAGCTTATGTTTATTGCTGTTCACTTTAAAAAGAGCAGCCAGATAAACACCCTGCCATACAGAAATGCATTATATGCTGCTTGCCTTCCCCTCAGCACTAAACTTTCATAGTCTGATCTATTACCTGAAAGGACATTAAGAAGAACGGAAATTACTCCAAGCCTGCCTTTGCTCTCTTTTCCCTGTTGGCTTTTAAAGCAAACACACTGTTCTCTGTGTAAGGCATTCAAGGCTATAAAGATAGCAATTAGAACCTTTAAGATCTGCTCAAGAGAAAGTTTAGCCTGTAAGTGTTTGTAGTTTTGATATATCTCATACCCTGACTGTCACATTGAGGGGCTCATCTGGTTGGGACCCCCTGAGCAATGATGATAAATAGCTGGGGTCACCTTTCCCGTGACGGGTGAGTGAGTGTAGCTTGTCTGTACATGCGTTTTTGCTCCAGTTTTAACAGGCTGATAATGGCTTCACCACATCCCATCATGCCACTCTCCTAATGACTCAGGCATTGGACAGGCATTTTAGCACATTAGAAATCATTAGACACATCATAAATTGAAAAAGCCAACATCACGGTGCAGTGTTGAGCATGTGGGGAAAATATGGACATAATAGGAAGGCTCTTGGGAAAAAAATATCAGACTTTAGGTTTAAAACTTGGCTATTTGATATTCATTTGAAAAAAGTATAGACTTAATACTCTCTGGTGTGAAGACATTTAAGGCTTTAGCTTGCTGAACTGAGAAAGAGGAAATGTCAGGAAATATGCTTTTTTTAAAACTGCATACTACGTGCAATGCTAATATGTATTAATCATTGTTAACTTGTGGACCTCTAGGGGGCGATGTTTCCTCTTTTCAGTTCGGCTAGCACAGACGCAGTGACAGATCTATGCAATAGAAGTTTCTTGCCACATCCCTTTAAAGTCCTTTAGAAAAAAAAGCCACATCCCTTTAAAAAAAAAACCATCTAGATGTTTCCAATTATCAGAGAGCAAACAGATAATTCAAAATTTTAATATCCTTCTGACCAACACTGAATCTCCACATAATTACACTTTAAATAATGGAGGTCTCTGAGACATTCTTGTCTATTCAAATGCAAACAAATCTCCTTTGAAACTGTCCCTTCACCCTTCGGATACAGAATAAAGTCAGGTATGTGCAAGAAATATTCAATACATTTCCATCAATCTACTGCAATATGACACTTTAAGCCATACCACTGCAGATTAAATCAGTTTAAATCCTTTGCTGAGACAATGATTTTGTGTACATATTTAGGATATAACCTTATTTTCTGTGTGTTGTATACAAGGTTGCAATTAGTTAATTGATCTTTTTTGTTGGCAACACTAAATGAATCAACATTGTGAATATTACAATGATTTTACTGGACTTTTTATTAGGCCTTTAAGTTTTGGTGTTTTTAGATTAATATGCTGTTTTGGGGTTCTGTGCAGGACCAATCACCAGTGCGTACCAGTGAGAAATACTGTCCAGGTTGCTGAGATGTCACACTGATGTGTGCCAAACACTTTTGCAACAACCATGTACGACAAACATGTTGCATATGCAACAGCAGATTGCAGACAGTTTTAAGTTAAATGTTCTTCTGTCTGTTTGTATCTCCTCCATCTGTATTGGCCCCTCCTCTTCGCTGAGGACCCTGGGTGGTACTCCAACATCTCTCAGCTCCTGTCACACAACAAAAATGTTATTTTTCCTTTAGAATACATTTTGTCAGTTAGCGACTTGACAAAATTTATACTGTAAGGTATAAGCCACTAAGCAGCTGTCTTGATCTGACTTTCAAAATGGGCATTTGCAGCTCTGTGATCGATTATGTAAGAACTATAAATGGTTACCAAAACACTGTTCGGATATAATTATATATTCTTTTATTGCCGAAACACTGCTAGCAGCCAGAGAGTTTACAGCACTCATGTCTGAAGGAAAATTTTGAGACCCTGATGTCCATAGTGGGATTAAAGCTGTCTTTAGCCCACAGACCACACTGTAAATGGTTGAGCTTTAACATTTAATAAACAAGATTTTACAGGGAATAACAGTATGTGGTATCAGACCAGGCAGCAGCGTTATAGATGCAGTCAAGATTCAGAAAGATTTGAAATGCACAGGGCAACACTCCTCAGAGAGCTGCTATGCTATGCTGCTTCTGTTTCATTTACCAGTATTATTAATAATAACTTGCTTTAATGTGATTAATGTATATGTGCTTCATGCCCTGTTGGAGAATTACATTAATGGAAAAATACTGGAATATGTTATTTTATTAAAAATTAAAATGCAAAAAAATGTGATTGATGTATTATTGGATATCTTCTGGTGATCAAAATTAATGTAAAATCAAAGTTGACCCTATTATATATAATTAAATACTATAGATATAGAGCTTATTTAAATATTCTTGTCAGAATATACAGAAGATATGGCTAACTGCCTAAGCCAATCAGCAAATCCTTGCCCAACTGGCGGAGGTCACAAATGTCTGCAAATTTTTTGAACCCTCCCCTAGTAAAACGGGTTATGAAGAGTGTTTTTCATAGCCCATGTGTTTTTGTCTTTAAATATATGGGACAATTACCCAAGGGCTTCAGGGTTGAATCTGGTTTGATCGCATAAAAAGGAGAAAGAATGCTCATCATTCTAATATTTCCTGTCATCACAGCTCAGTCTTCCCTAACACATACACACACTCACAATCTCAATTTACTGTCAATCTGTCAGCCTGTCAGGACGAGAATTAAGAGAGTTTGGGGATTCACTGGTGTAATTGATGAGGAGCTAGACTCAGCTTGCAATGAATTTTGTTCTCTTTAATGGAACTCTAGCATGCCCTTACTGACACATTAGTATTCACCTGATGACTCTATTGCTGGGAATGAGGAGGGGACCTTGATAAGATTGGCATTAGGAGTTTTCATCAGCCGCAGAATTACACAAGGCGCCTTTAGCCCCTTCTGCTCATCCCCTGTAGGCCACTTTCTTGGAATTCTGGAGCCTGGAGGTTTTTGCAAACTTTTTTAATCATGGCTCCTTCTCATGGTCAGATTTATAGGTTATTAGTTTAGCGTGCTGTCTAGAACCCTGTCGGAAAAGTGCATTTAATCTCACACAGTGAGGTGAAATGGAGAAATTAAACCTTCGGTAGTGACATCACACAGACAATGAAGGATGATGTCACCAGCTCAGAGCAATGGGACGTTAGAGGTTTTTGACATCTGAAAAGCACCCAGTGAGACAAATTCAAGGTGACAAGACATCATTCGAGCATGTTATAAAGTCACGTATGTCCTTGTGTTTGGTTTTAATGAATATTTCAGGACAAGGTCAGATACAGGAACCAAAAACGTGGTAAACGTTTATGTTGATGTAAATGAATGAAGTGCTATGTTCTACTGCTCTTCAACATTTAGAAATATTTGAGTGCTTTGAAACGCTACATCACTCTTTTAAGCAATGTATAGAGATGGTATTTGCTTTTTATTCATTTTAACCTTGAATTTTCCAAGCTCATGTTAAAATGCTTTAATAAGCCATTTACTGTAACACACATTGAACTGAAGTGTTTGTAGAAATATAATAGCTTATTGTGTTGAGTTTGAAGTGAGTCTTAAGTGAGTCTTGTGACCAGGAATTGATTTATCCTTCTGGCACTTATGAACAAAATAACATCTCTCAATTGGCATCTTGACAGATTGAGTCTCTGTTAGAATATCTGTAAGTCTGTAAACTAACATATGAATTCAGAAGATGTTTCCTTTAGCGCACTGAAAGTGAAAGCATTTGTGATTCTAATGTCAAAAGCAAACATTTGGGAATAAAGTTTACCAGACACAACATTTATTTAATGTGAGAATGCTCATCCTAGGGATGTCAAAAACAGGTATTTCTACAACAAAGTCAAAACTAAGACTATTTAACTAATATAAAAATACTTAACACAGTACAGACAGTACAAAAATTGGCCAGTTAATATATTTTTTCTCCAACAAAAAATAGTTCCAAAAGTAACCAACAGTAAGCATTCATCTAAGTGTATCAACAAGCAGTTTACAGACTGAAACAGAGTATATGAGTAGAGGGATGTAAATTCCAGAAATTTCCCCAAAACATTCTGCTGTCACTTCACTCCAGCTCCGCTCCAGGGTTTCCATTTTCCACCTCTTGCTTGCTTCACACTTACTGATTAGAGAAGCCCAGCTCCCAGTGATCCTGGAGTGAAAGAAAACACAGATGCTTTGACTTAAAAAATCAGCTTACTGCTCCAAACAAAATCCACTGCCCACTCCATGTCTGCACCACACTACATACATACATACTCGTGCTTACACAAACAAATTAAGTAATTAAGTAAATTAAGTAAAACAAATGCAAAACCTCCCAGTGCTGTTGTACTAAATATCAGCATTCTTAATGCCACTTGGCCAATCAAATTAGAGTACCACAGTGCTAACTTTGGTAGTTTGATTATATTCCTGTGGAGATTATGCTGAATAACAATTTTGCTGTGGTAACAAAAATTAAATATTGTGACAGCCCTAGATTACTCGGTTATCAGGCAAGCTTCATAAGATCTTTATTCTGCTGATACCATCAAAGCTGTTTTAGATCGATAGGTGCACCTCAGTGTAATTGTGCTGATGTTTTGGCTAAGCTTTGCTCAATGGGTTTAAATGTTAACATAGGAGAGGAATGCTAAATACCTACCACTGAGCCATATGAAAAGCGCAAGTGTGGATTATGTTGTCACTTTCCCATTAAACGTCCCTTAGCAATTTCACTGGCCGTTTATCTTCAAAACGATATGTCCTCTGAGACCTTGTAAAGACCACAGTAGGGGGTTTGCCACATGGCAAGAGTTTAAAGTAGTCATTGGACACTTAAGTTCGCAGATTGCACATATTTGTTTTGTGACAGAAAGCTTTTATTGGTGGAGCAAACCAGATTGATTATGGCATTTAGTAACTAAATGGCAGACATCTCCTTATAGATCTCTAATATTCTTTTCATCAATCAAGTGACACCACAGTAAAATCTGACTCAACATAAGATATATTCCCCTTTGGGTGTATAATGCATCTCGGTGGCAACTGTGATCTTACCGGTATTTCAATGTTTCTTTTTTCTTTTTTCTTTTAGCTAGCCAAACAGCATTTCCTTTCAACTTCCAGACATTGTGTAAAATCAAATCGGAGCTTACCAGATGATTGACAAAGTGATTTTTTGTTTTCCTGTTTTGTGCACAACATGAACCAGACAACTGGTGAACAGACTGCGGGTGGCAAGTCTGAAAAACAATTTCCTTCTCAAATTTGGCTTTGACGTGAACATCTGAGTCACCAGTTGGTTGTACATAACTAGGGCTGGTAGTGTCTCAAGGGCACATTATTAACAGAGAGACAAAATGCTTAGTTAAGGACTTTATTTGGCCAGGCTTGACATCAGAAGCCACACTAAACAAAGAAGTGATTGACAGAATCTGATTAAAGATTTATGTAATTGCCAATTTTTGTAGCTCATTGCTGTCAGAGTTCAATTCTTGTGTAAAAGATGTTTTATAAGCAGTATAATAATATGCAGTTTATTAATAATACATTTTGATGTTAACATTTGTAGGCTAAACAATTTTGGCACTGTGTTGGAGCATTACTAGATGCTCAATGTAAAATTCAGGTTCTGAAGTCAAACCTGTTGAAAATCACAGGTCTAGGGTTCATGTGTATAATTCACAATTGGCAATAAAACTATAAACATATATGGATTGCTCTTAATGCTTCAAAATTTGCCTAGTTTATAAATATGGATTGGTCATGGCTGCCCGTTTCCACAGATATTGTTTTCAGCGAGCGGCTTGAATTCTCCTGCAATGCATTGGCGGAATACAGACAGTGACGATCTGACGATCTGTTCAAATTTTATAGTAAAACCAAATGGGTTTAACACATGAATAAAACAGTGAAGTTGGCACCTACTCCTCTTGTCACTACCTTGCTACAGTATTAAACACCTGCTGCTGTTAGTCACAATGGTACTCATGTTAATAATGTAAGTGTAATGAAACCAAACAATACCTTGTAAAATGAAACTTGTGATGGGGATACAATTGAACTCAGGTTCGTAAATGTAAACTCTGTCTAATTGCCAATCCTTTTTGGTCTTATAGTGCTATCATTTTAAGCAGATCGGTTTACTGCATTGGTTTGTCCAGTGTACATTTTCTAAATGTTATCATGTCTTACACAGTGTATGTACTGTGCAGTTATGATTATGCTAATGACAGCTGCTTATCACTGACATTACAGTGGTTGATCTTTGCCAAGGCTGCTGTTATTGAATGTCGAAGCCATAAAAGTGACACAACACTGCTGCCTATTTTAACATTATAGATCTGTCTGCCATTTATCACATACAGGAGCTGGATGCTCATTGTTACGTCAGATGTCTTTGGAAACCTTTATGTCTTTAACAATCAAGTTCCCTTACCACACAGAAACCTCAGAAGGTTATTTTTCTACAGAAACAAGAACAACAAAGTCTCTCCAGTCTCTCCAATCTCTCCAGAGACTGAGAGCTGCTGTTTTGTGCTAAAGATGAATGGCTGTATTTTCCTGATATCCTCCCCTATTTATGAAGGCATTTATTTAAATATTTCTATGAAATGTCTTCTTTTTGGCATTTAATTAAAAATATATTTAAATAAACCAGAGAACTGGTTGGAACAATGCATTTGTGCTCTTTGTAGTTGCGTAGTCTTCGCTTTGTGCAAACATTATGCCAGCCTTAAACTGCAACAATTTCAGTCAGTCATTTTAAAGGGTGAATCTTGCAAAGTTATGTCCAGATGACATATCACACCAAAACCTTAAGAAATTACATCTGAAGCCTGTTTTTAGGAACATTTGATTTGATTTTATGGCAATGATAAATTGTATACTTTCATCAAATAAGCACATAAGAATTATTCTTTACCAATTACTTCAAATTTATGGGTAAAGTATAACCTGGACATGTTCTTCCCAGCTTTCATGCACTAGTCCAACATCTGAGTGAAATCTACCATCACATCATACCAGCAAAGAGGCTGCTAAAGATCATAAGGCACATTGGGCACCGTGGGACGGGCAGACTTCCCTTTCATCCACCTCATGTCCACTCCTCCAGCTCAGCGGACCACCGATACAGTCAGCACTTTGAGCCCCTTGCTAAGAGAGAGCGAGAGAGAAAGAGAGAGAGCCCACTCCCAAACGAGACCCATACTGTGAGCCAAACCTGTGAAGAGTCCAACTAAGCTTGCGTTTCTGAAGCTCTGGTCAGGAGTGCTGACGCTCAGCTGCTCATTAATTGAATCTGCGCTGTGATATATTAGACATGGCAGTAGTGCTTCAGCAGGGGCTTAACTTTGAACATGAGGCTTATCAGCTGAGTTGTGTAGGGCTGAGGTTGCAAACAGTTATGTACAAGCTGTTGTCTGTCAGTTCATTCGATTTGTTCACTTACCAGAAAGGGTGGATGATAACTGGATGGGTATTAATATGAGATAAGCTCTCTGAGAACCAAACTTGATTACAAAAATATAGACAGTTTCTTAATGAGATTCAAACATTCCACTTGTCTTCCATTGTTGGATAACAACAAACTCAATGTTTTAATAAGACCACAAAGCCACAGTGTTTACACTTTTTGGGGAATGAGCCTATAGATGTCTAACTTGTAGTTATCTCTGCACATTATTCTAGATAATAGAAGTGTTAATATTTCATAAAAATAACACTTTATCAAAAAAAATAACAAAACAAACAGACAGAACTTAACACACACAGTGTGTTTTCATGTTTTTATGGAGCTATTCCATAGACATTTTCTATACTGTACAAACTGTATATTCTATCCCCCTACACTAACTCTGCTCCTATTCCTACCCATCACAGAAAACTTTCTGCTATTTTAGATTATCACAAAAGATCATTCTGCATGATTTATAAGCTTGTTTCTTCATGGAGACCTACAAAAGTTACTGGCATTACTATGCTTGTGGGGACATTTGGTTCCCATAATGTAGGGAATACCAGGATCACAAACACACACATATCAAATATGCTAGTTTTCAAGAACATAAATGGACAAATTAGGACAACATTAACATTAAAAACATAAAACTCAGCAACTATGTTTATAAACAACTTGAAAACGTGGTTTAGGACTGAGATTTCCCAATTATCTCTTGAGTGGCTTAATCTAATTTAATTATTTTGGAGAAGTTAAATGGAGCAATTATCTAATATTGCTCAGTTCTTGCTTAATTAACTCAAAACCATTTGGGCGTATATGAAAATAGCTTTCTTTGGTAATTTCTTTGTGAATGTTTTTGTCAAAAGCAAACAAAATTGTGATAATCATTTAAAAATTATCTAATGTGTTGTAAAGATTATAGCTCCACAGTGGCGTGGAACAGGTCACTCTCAAATGCCAGAACTATAAGCAACACTTATGAATATACTAAATTATGGCACCAGTCACCACAATACATTCAAAGCACTGTGGTAATTAACCTCAGCAGCACATTTAAAAGGTAACAGATATTAGTATTGAAAAATTATTTTACTACAGTGAGTTAATAAAAGCATTAAACACAGTTCTGTGTGTTGGAATTACTTTTAATAGATTTTAATAAACTCCCAACCCTGCATATAAAACTTTCATTCACCCCAGAATGAATCTTGTTTTAATATATGTCTTCTGACACAAAACGACACACTTATTAGAGAAGCCAATTTATTTTAAGCGTATTTAGCATCAATACATTGCGTATCCTTGTAAATGCTGTTCACTGCTGTAAAGTCAAATATGGCAGCATGTTGATAATGTCCAATCTCATTGGTTCTTGCATGTCTGTGATGAAACATGCATACGACATCACGAGACATGAGAGAGCCAATGAGATTCAAAGTTATCAACATGGAGCTAGTGTGTCACCATGTTGAGTGAACTTATTCATACAGCTAGATTTCAAAATATGCTAAATATGCTCAAAATATTAATATTATTATTCAAAACAACTTTGCAGCTGGCACATGTTAGTGCTGTGATTATGAGTTCTGCATGAGTAAACACCATTTTCATTTCAGAAAATGTAAAAATATTTTTCTAAATAAAGTATATTGTCATTTTCAAAATGAAAGCCTAATAAAAATACTCTCTATACAAAGAAATTTCTGCTTTTGTCTTAATGTACGAACTCTAATCTCTTATATTGCCAGATGTAATTGTGCAAGTATGAGGTGTTTTTCTCGCCTCCTTTTAAAACAATGAGGGTTCTTGAATTGTTTTTATCATCAGTGAAAAACCTTTCTCTACAACATCTAAAACTATATAAAAGGCACAGTACTACACTGTTTGTCTGGTTGATGTCGAATGTTTCATACAAGTGTTTCCAGAGCTATTTTCTGGCCTTCAGATAAAAGAATTATGGGTAAATTACCATTGGGTAGTACAAGAGAACCGCCATATCAAGCGATTACTCAGTCATGTAAACACTCCATTTAGGAGATGGTCACTGAAGTCCCACAGCTGAGATCTCTGAGCCCATGCTTTGAACTGTAGACCACTGGGCTAAAGGCATAAAGCTGGAGCAGATGAACACACAGAGGCTATGACTCCAGGCTTGTAGAGCATGTTTCTGCATGAATATCTCAAGTCTGGCTTTTGTTTGCCAATACTAAACCCAGATTACAAGCTGCAATCGGCTAACCTCCAAGTGAGCCTCTCAAGAAACTCTCAGAATGACGATTTATACTGTGGCCTGTGAAGACGATCTTCAGAACCAGATGATGTGGTTTGTGCATGAAAAAAGGGACATTTCCAACAGCTTCAAGCATGGCTTATAGACAGTGCTTCAGTCAAAATGCAGGGAGCTCAATGAGGGGAGTTTTTGAAGACCCCTGATCTGAATCAAATCTTAATATCCTTGTGATAAGCTAATGCTGACAATACTGACAATACCTCCACCAGGTATTTTTCTCACATTACTTCTCTTTGCATCTTTACCAGCCACCTGTGACATCATGTATCCCTTTTAAGATACTGCTACTCTTATTTAAGGAATTAAATGGTCTTGCCCCTTCTTGTTTGTCATATCTACTCTGTCTGTACTGCCCTGCCCGATCCCTGAGATCATCTGAACTTATCAATTTTGTTCATTCCTCGATTTCATCAGAATGTTTATTGGCTGCTTTCCCTTAGCTAGTGAAACAACAGTCTATGAGGGATTTCACATTCTGGGAAGCCTGCTGAGGAAGGTCCTGACAGTACCCACTGTTCATTATTAATGTTAATTTTTTAACGTCTGGGCATCTGCTTTATTTTATTTTCTCACTACTACAAAGATGGTACCAAAGTCTTGATATGTATCCATGGAAACCTCTAGTCAGTGATGCTCTATTCAACATGAAAGCTATTGTCATGCTTTTGTCCATCGGATGGAATTATTTCAGAGCATCATATGGAATTAGTGTGTTCTAAAACCAGTAAATGCATGCCTCCCATTGTGCCAAATTAAGTCTCCTAAAATAACCTTTCAATCATTAAAAAAACAAAAGTTTAAAACAAAGGAAATCTCCAAAAATGAAAAAAAAAGTTAAATATTAAGTTGCTCTGTCTAGTATTACAGTAATTATCAAAACAACAATCAGACTCTTGTTTTTTTTATTTTAATTATACTGAACACGTCTGCCTTATATTACAGAGAGGCAGTTTAACAACTTTATTGATAGCACTTTTGGTCCTTTATAATAAGCCTATTTTAGAAAAATAGACCATTAAAAATATTGATCCCAGAGGGGCATTTTAAGAAAATAGTTTATCCTTTATGGCCTGATCTTTGGCCTTACAAACCCACAACTAACATCTGTGGGCAATCTTGTGGGTGCAATTTCACTCCTTCGGTAAAGGGTATTTTTATTTTAGTTTTCACATAAAATGTAACCACCTAGGATTAAATGACAGAGAATGTTGTGTGTAAAAACATGAATGCCTCAGTGACAGTTTACCCTAAAACGACTTTGATTTTCATACCAGAGAAAGAATCAAATAGAAATTCAATCCATTTAAGTCTTGGCTTAAACATTTGATCAAATAAAATTCTCACTCTAGCATGTAAATAAATGAAATGCTTCTGAATCTAAATAACTATGTAAGTGCCACCCAATCTGGATCAAACCAGTCAAGTCCACAGTCCTGTTTGTTCTTTTTGTTTATCACTGTTGATAAGTCACTCAGTCATGTAAAACAGCAGAATGTTTATTTGAAGAATGATTTTATTCACACAACAAACGCACATACTGTAGTTACCATTGACTACAGAAAGGACTATTCTTATTCTCAGTTTAAAGATTCCTTTAGTTTTACTTAAGGGAAAAAACAGCTTGGACATTCTACCAAAACATCTTTTTTGTGCTTCTCAGATAGTCACACACATTTGGAACAAGAGTGAGTTAATAATTACAAAATTTTCATTTTTGGGTAAACCATAACTTTAATTCTGAGGAAACACAGGCTAGGCAGTATATAACAAAAACATAATTTCTCCGAAAACGACTTAACTTCTGAGCAGAGAAGAAAAGTTTTCATTAATCAGCCAGTTTTCAGCCAGTAGGAGCAAGCCATTTTCCTTCCTCTTTCCACATCTCATTAAATCTGAATTGAATTTCCTTTTAGTTTGCCTTCAGAGCTGATTCACATTCACACCGGGTGATAAGCCTCTTTACTCTCCGATTTAAATGACTACATTTGCTAACCGCACACATTTGTAGCAGGTTACATTGCACTCCAGGTACTTTAACCTAAGGAGAGATTCTCAGTATTCTGTCCACTAGGGAGTGCAGGGGCCATTAGGGGCCCTAGTCAGACATAATTACGAACAGAAACTCTGTATAGTAAATGTACTCAGCTAAGATATAACATCTGTAATCCAAAATGTCTTAATCTGACATATTCATTTAGTCCAAAGAAGGAAGCAGCATTTGTTGGTCTGCTTTTTCAGAAGATTCATTGAGTGGGTCATTATCTAACTAAGAGAGGCTGGTGATGGTCATTGCCATTAGCGAAACTCATTTAAACCTGACTAACCCCGCCACACTCTTTATCGACATCCTCTATAGATCCTATGAGTATTATTGTTGCATCCAATTGCAGGTTGTGTTGCTTGTCTCTGAGGCCTTCTCAACATTTTTATCTTCTATTGAGAAATTAAATAGATTTGAGATCTTAGACATGTTTGCAATTCAGTGGAATGGTGGCTCTATCAAGGAACTCATTTACACTCTGGTGCCATCTGCCTTTGATAATAAAGGTGTTGCGTGGGGAAACAGGACTAGTTGTGACACTTTATGCCCTGTTGAATATTTCTCAGGGTAGGGTTATTTTTGAAAGTCAATTTCTGTCTGAAAACCTCTGAACAGAAATTGAGTCAGATATTTTAGTCTTGCCTTACTGTATGTCAATGGGGTTTTACTGTGTTCACTTGTTTACTGTATAAAAATGACAAATATGTTATTATTAGAAATGTAGATTTCACAAAATATTCTAAATTATTTCAGTTTCAAACACATGTATTTAAAACCAACAAACATAATCAATGTTTAAGAAAACAGGCATTATTGCTATTGACCTTCAGTGCAAAACTGCTATTGAGAAACAGCCATTGTGAGCTTTAAATTGTGATGTATTTGTCAATGTATGGTAACCCATACTTTAAAAGTACTCATACTTTAAACCTATACTGGTGAACACATGCGCGCACACCCACACACAGAGCAGCTAGCACTGCAGTGCCAGGGAAAAGGTGCCTTGCTTCTGTTGTTTCCTGCCAGGTTTGGGAATCAAACCTGCAACCTTGGGGTTACAACTTCAACTCTCATATCATTAGGCCATGACTGCCATGACTAAAAAGAGCAGAAACCCTCTTTTCTGTGCTACAAAGGGGATTCAAACCCAGAAGACTCCAAAACTCTCTGTGGGTTTCTAACATGTTGGGGTAAGTTTGCACTGCAGAAGAATTAACCACTGGGCCACCACACCACGCCAAAAGAGCTGCCAAGCCGGCCAGGAGTGGAACCTAGAATCTTCTGATCTGTAGTCATACGCATTGTCCATTGCACCACTGGCCCACTAAGCTCAATGACCATCTCTCACACAGACTAACAGTATCATTAGATGAAAGATGGCAGGACTCTTCATGCGATGCTCTTAAAAGATTTCTTCAAATGGTCAGTTGATCAAGTCATTCATCACACCTTGATAGAAACAAGCTTCACCTTGAGCTCTGTGAAGATGGACAGGGCCAGGATTGAAAGCACAAAATCATTTCCAGGTCCCTTTCAGACTCACTCTAGTGTGAAACTAGCATTAAGCCATGAGACTTGACCCAGAACGATTCATATTGCCAAAAAATAGCAGGGATTGTAATTTCTATCCTGCAATAGATTACAAACTTAGACTTTTTTTATGAAGGGAGACATTTGATTCATTTCAGTCTTTTTTCTTGAGTGATTTTCTTACAAAGACACCAGCTCCATCCCAAAACCTAGTAAGCTGTCTACAGTATAGACATCATTTTATTCACAGGCATATGCCCGGTGTGAAGTCCTATATAACACTAAAATACAGCGGTACATGTATTGTTCATGAAAAATTTGAGTAGAGAAAAATGGTAATTATTTTAAATTGATTCTTCATTACAAACTAGTATCAATAACTTTTAATGTAATCTAACACTTTTTCCCAATATTTTAATGTTATTGTTTTTACTCACCCATATCACATATTTAGCTTAGCAACATGTTAACAATAAGCTCAATACAATAAGCATTTTAATTAATAGTGTGCCACATAAAGTTGCTGTGAAACATTTCCAGTATTCTCTTTTGAGATTTCATTTTGGTTGAGATGCTGCCCTGGAGTTTGCAGACTGTAGATAGCAAGTCAGCTCAATAGGTCTTAGAACAGTTAAATGTAAACTGGATAAATAAATAAGCAAACATTGTTTTTGGGATGTGACATTGATTGCTCTTCAGGCACAAAGAAATCCTGACTGCCTCACAACAGGGTAGAAATTTTATTAAAGAAAAGTATTGGCCTAGAATTCTGTTGCTTTTCTAGTCAAATCGATACAATACTTCCAATGTAGATGGCAAGAATTTCAACATTACAAAAGCTTTGCGCTCTGTAGCCTCATTAACAGCCGCCTGGTGGACGATCTCCAATTAAAATCAGTCTAGATCCGAACCGCGTAAGCGCTGTTATCCTTCCAATTTGTTCTGGACCGTAACAGGAGAAAGAATGTTAGGAGTGCCGCACTTTGTTTTCGACTGGCTTTCATATTGTCAGGTTGCTGATAAAAAGCTTAAACTGTCTCTATCGCCATCCCAGAGGATCACTCAAATGAGACACACAAAAGGTTCAGCTGTGTCAGGCTTTGCTTTAGAGGAAACAATGAAGATGTAAAAGGTGAAGGGATGAACTGGAAGGCCAGGCACACTTTCTGAAGCCAGACAGGGAGATAAATCTTTCTCTTTACTTCATCTATTCTTGAAGATGAAAACACTGCAGACAGGTTTTATTTTTTTACCAGAAGAACCTCTCAGAAATGCTGAGGGTGAATTAATGAAGCTTGACTTCTTGAGAAACATTATATTTGCATCTCTCTTTTTTGTCTGTAATAGGATAATACAGAAAAGTAAAATGAAAACAAACATTGATGATTTAGATTCTGTGCAGTTTGAGTTTTTGGAAACAGATAGACCCTAAAAATGTTATTTGCTTTAAAAGTGAGCTGGACAATTTTGTTATTAAAAAGCTTTTCTCTGTACTATATCACAGTTTATAGTACAGAGACAACAATAAGCTACAGAGTTCTATAAATCAGTACTTCTCAACCCTGCACCCCACCAACACATTTTCAATGTCTCAGACGTCTCCCTCTTTTCTTTTGTTGGTAACACTTTACAACAGTGTTTACTTCATTAACATTAGTTGTTGCATTAGCTAACATAAAGTTATTTATTAATCTTTTTTAACGTTAGTTAATACAAATACAACTGTTCATTGTTTGTTCATGTTAGTTTGTTGTGCATTAACTACCAGTGTAGTTACCAGATTAAACATTTGATTTTATGGAATATTGATCATTGATGAATAGTACACAAACACTTGTCTTTTCAATCAAAATTCTTTCTACAAAATTGTACTGCTGTTTTCCCTTTTCTGTTGATGTCACAAAGGCCATGTGGCCTATTGCTCAATATTTACTAAAACCAACCAGCTATTTAGTGATGGTTATAACAAGTTCACATTTAGGTCTGTCTCAATTCTGGTATGGAATGCACACCCAAGTTAACTATTAATAAGTAAAATCAAGTCCTGCCCTTATTTCACTTAAAACCACATAAATTTAGGAATGTTACACTGAATGCAAAAACCTTTATTGCTTGTTGACTTTAAATCTAAGTTTAAAATGTTTAAACTATTCATATTTGCATGCACATACTGATCTGCATGAGAGTATTTTCTGTTAAGGAAAACATTTGTCTAACTCTATGGATGTTGTTGACAGTGTGTATAAGAGAAGCACTCGACTAAACACAACAGAAGCACATTAGAATGATAATGTCCTTCCATTTACCAAGAATGTAGAACCAGTCATACTGTCAGACATACTGTAGGTTCCTAAAGCCTCTATCCAGACTGCATTAATCAGACTTCATCAAACATTCTTAACGGCTGTGGAGATTATTTTACTCTTCCAGAAAGTTGCTGTTCACAGGGAGAATGACAGAACAGAAGTTTAGCATGAGACATGGTTTACTCCCTAAAACCCATATTTATTTAAATATGCAATGTAGAGTTCCCTGCTGATATTTCTCATTAGCTGAGTGCATATAAATACAAATCTTTAAGGACAAAGACAAATTGGACATGTTGTTTTAGGCACGATTTTTAAGACAAACTGTTTGCTTTTTTATAGCAAATGTTTCACAGTTGGAATAGTTACCAAATAGAATACATGAAAAACAATGTTGGCTAAAACTCTAGGGAAGATGTGACATTGCTGGGGTAGGCTTATTGATATCTAGGGGGATAATACATTAAAATGAGACATGCACAAAAATATGTCTGTCATACATCAGCTGATACACCAACTATGTCCTGTTGACACTTTTATTTACTGAACATATAAAGTGAACACTCTAACTATGTTTTGGACATCTTCCATGTTTTGGTAGAGCCACTCTGGTCAATCCAGTGCCTTATTAAATACATTCATACATATTATGATACATGCATATGATAATATCAAAGTGATATATATCAAAATACCATTGTATTACCATCTTATATCATCACTGTACATTGGCATCACTTCACTAAGGGCCACTTTGAATTAAATATCCAACCCTGCATCATAACCTATATATAATCCCTATGAATAGGTTATACAACCATACCTTAAATTCTGAGAAAGTGTGCCAGTAGTGCCCTGAAAAGCTATCTAGGTAAGCAGCAGTCTAGGTTTTGAGATACAGCCCATATGTTTAAACATGAACAGTAAGTCAACATTGCAGTAAGTACTTCATCTCTCCACCTCTGTAAAGCTCAGAGGCCTGGCCACCTGCTGGCCTGTCTGATGACTGGATAATTAGTCTGCTTTGCATCAGTGCCCTCTTTCTCCTTTATAACACATCAGTATTATCCAAATCACATGCTGACTGTGGACCAGAGTAATGCGGACACTCGACTTCAAAAGTGCTTACAGGAAGAGGTCACAAACTAAAAAAGTTGTCTAATACACTCACAGTCTGTAGAAAAAAAAAGAAACTTGATTGCCACATCCTGATTAAATTAGCATATTCAAATGTGTGTTTAATTAATAGCACATACACCCCACCATCTTTGTCTGCGCGAGTTTATTGCTCTAATTGATTAGTTTGATATAGAAATGTAATTAGAAGGGACATATTTTTAAAAGCATTATTTTGGAATTAGGGTGGGTGGTGTTGATAGCTTAATATTAACAAAAATATCAAATGTTTTTAATATATGTTTCTCATCTTATTGTACACGTTACTTTGGTTCACATTATTCCAAAGAAAAAATGTTTTTAGTGTGTCAGCGTTCAATGTTCATTCAATGTTTTTCAGAAACTTTCATCAAAATGTAATAACTTGCTCTATCTTTGCAACAACTTCTACTGTTTGTTTGATTCCACCTAGTTACACAAATTACTGTATATAACCAGTAGAGCTAAACAGCTGTTTAAGAATTGTTTTAATAATTTTGCATTAAGATCTATGCAGGTATGGCCTTAACGCTTAGATTACTTTTCACAATCTAAGCTCCAACCTTATCGTTTCTCTTTTGAATATCCTGTAGTAGTACATCAAGTTACAGAAAGTAAAATGGTTTGTAAATTCCTTTTCCTATTGACTTCAACATATTTTCTTACAGTAACAAGTTTTATGTAGCAGCTGAGCTTTTAATTATAAAAATTAGTGGACATAAAAATGAATTACAAGCAATTAGCAAAAGCTAATTGAGAAATATCGAAAGTTCAGTTACATTAGAAGCATAGTTAAAATTAGATTGGATTCCATAAAGTTCTAGTGAGGTCATCAAACAACTCACATTTGCGTGTTCAGAAACTCTTTCATTAACACTCAATTAACACGCTCACACATGCTCAGCTCTGCACTTTTAATGAAGTGTTCTTTCAACAGGAGTAGCTTAAAGCAATAGTTCACTTTGTAATACTTTTGTAATACTTTGTAATAATTTACCCTCTCTTAAGTCATACCAAACTCCTATTAATTTCTGTCTTTGAAGATGTAACCTAAGCTTTCAAAATAAGGGAAGGACAAAAAGGACAAAACACTATAAATGCACCACATGTCCACATGACTCATGTGCTATAATAAATCTTCTGACCAACATTTAAGATGTTATTTACTGATAATCTTTCTGTCCACTGGAGCTATCAAATCTCATTATGCTTATAAAAACTTTGCCCAAAGACTTGAATGTCAGGTTCAAAAGGTAATTTGTGGCAAATGGCACTTATTGTCACGTGACCAATCACATCACAGCTGTGGCGTATTTTTAAGTGAATAACGACTTTATTCTGGTATGTTCCTCAGACAAAGCAATTGTATAGCTTTAGAAAACATTGAAGGTGGAAAATTTTATTGTCTGGTTTTTTGTCTTTTTGAAACTTTTTGGCAGAATAAATCCACTTTTATTGTAGGAAACAGCTGAGACATTCTGTCTAACACCCCCCTGTGCATCACAGGAGAAACAAAACAATTCAGACACAAGAGGGAGTAGATAATGTCAGAATTTCATTTTATGTCATTTTTGGGTGAACTATTCCTTTATAGTCAATCAACCGCTGTAGGTCCACCCCAACGCCATACAAAAACACCCACCACTTCCCACTCACTTTTAAGGAGCTTTTAAGAAACATTAGTCTCATTCATCTAACATCTGCTTTGGATGGAAGGCTCTGATGAGTGGCTGAAGAGTATTGCTCTCACTTTCCACTCACTCCCAGATCCTCTGTGCTACACACGCCTGCTGGGAGAGTGTGTTCTAATTGCTGATGCCACATCTCCCAGCTCTCGGAAGCACACGGCCCTCTTTGCAGGGTAGATAATCCATTACCATAAATCAGATGCACTGACAGTCAGGTGTTGCATGAATAATTAAAGGTCGCCACATTAGCGCCAATAGAGACGGCAGCCAGTGTTGTTCAGCAAGTGCGAAACACACAAAAATTCATAGCTCAAAACAGGCCCAAAATGACATTTATACATAGAAACATCCAAATTAACAGATAATGCATGCATAATTATTATTGTCCTGCTCTGTACTCTGCTATAATTGCACTATGCGTATGTATGGTGCCACTTGTTTGTTTGCTTTACTTTTGAGGTGGTGCTGTTTTGCACGTAAATACTACCTTGGGGATCAGTAAAGTCTATAGTGGTAGCAGTTTCTTTTAAGTTTCTTGAAGAACTGATGTTTTGTTTTGTGATGTTTTGTGAGTCTATAAAATCAGTTTTACTTTTGTGACCTGCATGTGTATTAACTTTGAAGCCAACTATATACTAGAATACACTGATAAGCTGACAAAATGAAATGTTAAGTATTTACAATATCCAATTTTTCACTCAGCTGTTTCTGACAATCAATAGCAAGTAGCAAATCATGTTTTTTGGGGACAGTGTTGTAAACTGAAGGGCATTGGTTATAAAAATGTCCTGCCCAAAAGTACCTGTTTTAAAGGGAGTCTTTAATTAAAGGGATTAAAGGAATTTGAAAACATTCCAGCGCACTTCTGTATATTTAAACTTCACCAAACCTGCCACAACATCTTCACACCATATTTGAATATTTCAGAGATTTTTAGTGAATAATTATTTAAATTTCATCCTGTTCGTCACACTATCCTATGGCTTGGACTATATCCACTGTTTGCTTTTTGTTGCCTGAAGAAGAGAAACTCTCAGATTCTGTTTTCATCATCCATGGCATGGCATTTCATACAGGCATTGAGCAACATAGGCAAGATACATTTCGACTGAGTATCCCTAAAGAGATTTAGAAGCTTCAAGACAAACAGGCAGAAAGTAAAGGCAATCATTGAGGTTGCTGTAGGGACTTAAAACTGTGACATATTTGATCTCTGAGACACATGCCTGGAATCCAATGAAATGCGTTGCATGAAGCACTTGAAAGGGACCACCTAGAGAAATTATTATCATGCGCCGAGCGCTTCGCAATGCTAAAGGCACATGAATAATCAAGAAACAAATCAATATTTTTTAGAATGAAGCAGCTGGGGATAAAGTAATTTGAAAGCATAATAAAACAGAAGCTCAACCAATTTCAGAATAGAGAATGGTTTAAGCTTTCAATTCTCCTGTTTATATAGTCCTGTGCAAATGATTTATGAGAATAAACTTGAAACTCATTTTGTTTGTGTCGCTTATTTAGACTCTCATCGTACCATGGAGACATGTCTGCCATGGAGACAAGTGACCGTTTTCAATTTGTTTGCTATGGAAGCTGAGCAGGCAGTTCATGCAGGGGATTGTGGGATTGACCGTGGAGCGGAGCAAAGAGTAAGGACTGTTAAACAGGACTGTTGAGAAATGTTCAAACATGTAAACAAGAGGCAAAAGCTAATGTGCAGAAACCAGTTTCTACATGGGAAAGGCACTGACTGTTCAAATTTGGAGGTTCTTTGGGTATTCAATACTTAAAACACATTGTTACATATTTGTACCAACTAAACCAACTATGTGTCCCGGCTGTACATTTTACAAACAGCCCAAAGCAAATCTCTAAAGGATTTATGACATTCTGTGAGTGTTTCTTCCATGTCAGTTGACATGTAGGGTTACTATTAAATTCTGGGAACTCTGAGCAACTGAAGTACGAACAGAATCATTCCTGACCAATGTAATTTTCTTGAACTCAATTCTGGCCACAACAAACTTTGTTGACAGAATGGATCGATAGCAATCAGATCAAGGGATCTTCCCTCAGCCCTCTTTACCCAGAACACACACACACACAAGAGCCCTTTAAAAATATACATCACATTTATTTCAACTGTCACAGATCAGCCGTGGTCTTTGTCTACTGAAGTGTTTGGGCACGACAAGTTGAGTTCAGATCCTCTGTCTCTGGTTCATCCGTCAGTTCCACTGTTGCCCAGCAACCTTGCTAGTTTTCAAAAACCAACGAATGTAACAAAAATGAGAACAGAAGTTCAAAAACTTTGACGCAGCCAACCAAAACACACCACTGTGATTTTTTTGTTTGTTTCTCTAAAGGTAACACAATGTACAAAAAGCAAGTCTGGAAATAGTAAGATTTTCGTCACTATAAAAAAATTTTTCTTTGCGACTTTTCACTCTGTGTGTGATTAAGAAAACAATGCACTTATCTCTACTGAGTTTTACTCTGCTTTGCTTTTTAGGCAGCCAAAGGATATAATGGATGCAGTAGATGCAATAAGGGAAGCCACATTGGCACAGAGCAGTGGACGGTCCCAGCAGCATTGAGAACTCCTCTGGAAGTCCTAGAAAATGTCTCAGTTACGGCTTCATAGTGTACATGATTTTGGACAACCATCTCTGCACTTTGTACAGCACAACACTACAAAGACATCCCGAATATAAACCAAAAAAGAAAACAATTAGCCCAGAAAAAAATGCAGGAGTTGTCTGGACTTGGAGGCGTTTCTTGACCTTTGTCTGGAAACAAAACACTTCCCTTTGGCTGGCCGTTAGGTCCTGTTGATGGTATAGGCCACAGCAGGCAGTCTGTGTTAGAGAGGGAGAGCCCATTCCCTTCATATAGGGGTGAGGGAGAGTGGTCGTCGGAGGGCAGGCGATGGGAAGGTTTCAGCACATGTGACTCAGTAGTCTCACAAAGGTAAAGAAGGCACCATTAAGGACAGGATCAAAGTAGTCCATGCCAGGCCAGCAGGCAGATTATGGACAGAGAGCTGCCCACTCTTTGCACGCACTCCTGGAAGTGAAAATAAAAAAGAGGGAAATGAGACATACTGTGTGGAACATTAAGAATACATGAAAACAGACTTGCATGTCCAGAAGGGAATACCAGTTTTTGCATGACAGCAACAGAATAATGTAAAAATGTTACATTTGAGTACAGTCTGACCTTAGAATTAGTGTTCTACAGAAATAAAATGCCATATAGGCAAATGAAATGCAAATTTAATAAGCAAATATTGCAATGATGTCATTTTCTGTTTCTAACAAATTCAATTACATATCTATTTTTTTTACTTTTTACATCAATCTTAAATATCTTTAAGTATAAAATGGCAGTGTAGACAGCAATCCACTGACAAATACATGGATAATGGATTTGTCGGGCAGGAACACCTACTGAAAAGCAATGAAACTCAACCTCAATGAAACTCAACAACCTCTAGCTATGTAATCACTGTCAGTGTGAAAAGGGCTTAAGACTGAAATTATCTACAAAACAAAGTTTGAATTGAGTCTGAAGCTATGTTAAGTGCTTTGAGCTGAATTAATTGCAGAAAAGCATGGAAAAGAAAAACACTAGCAAAAAGGCAGCAAGATGGATTTGCACCAGAGCCTATAATTATGACACAGCAGAATGAAAAAAATCCAGAAACCAGAAATAAATTTAATGGTATTTGCACAAAAATGCCTCACTAGTCCTAGTGGTATAATGAAGGTAAACTTTAAAGGTGTTTTTGTCTTTTGAGGACTGGAGGGCTTTTGGGATGATAATAAAAGCGGAATTAACAAAAAGCCTGGTCAGGTCTCCTGCCGTCCTCAAATCCTCCTGTCTCTGAGGAAATGTGTTATGAAGACACAAGTTCAGAATATGACAGGGGTCACCTTACCTGAGGAGGTGAGCAGCCTGACCTGGGCGCTGGCTGCCCCCTCGCCTCCTTCGCTCACTGCACGCACCTCGATGATGTACGTCCCCCCCTCAGGTAGGGTCAGGACAATGGCCGAGTTTGGAGTCCTCGTGACCTGGCTGTGGCCCCGCCCCTCCTGACGCAGTAACACCTGCGATGTGAGAAACAGACTATAGACGTGCACATGCAGTGTTGTTTTTAGCATTATACCTGCAGTACGTGTGTAAGACCAACCTTGTAGCCGATGACTTCTGACTCGTTGTTCCTAGCTTTCACTGGATCCCACGATAAAGAAACATTGTTCCCTTCCTGAATCCACATCAAGTTGCCTGGGGGTAAACTAGGGGCTGAACAAAGAGAGTGAGAGAGAGAGATAAGAACAGGCAAAGATAAAATGCTTATTGAATATTAAAGGTCTAAATAATTGCAATATTCAAATAAATTTTCATCTCTTCAGATCTGTTTTTTATCCATACATCCCTCTGAGAGTGCACAATATCCACTTTCATGTCAAGTGTGACTACAAAAGCTAAATATCTAGCATTTTTATGTAATTTAATGGATAAATACTGTAGTGTCAAGGCTTAGGGTTGATACTAGTAACCAAATTTAAAAAATATAATGGAGGAACATCAAATAAAACTAATTAGTAATGTTTTGACTTTATGCCAGCCCTAGCAGTCACACATAAAGAGCTGAGTGCTGGAACGTACCATTTTTCTTAGTGCTGACTCTGATAACTGAGCTTGATGGGCCTTGACCAACGCTGTTGAAGCCCTTAACTGAGATCAGATATTGTGTATTTCCATCCAGTCCTGACAGCAGCATGCTTGTCTCATTCCCCAATGTCCTCTGTTTTTTCGCCATCTCCTCCTGCTCCATGTCTTTCCAGTAACTCACCTGTTCCCAACAAGGAAATGTGCCTCACTTTCTGTCTTTCATTCAGCCAAGATATTTCATAGCAATAAAGAAAATGAGACTGAGGTGCCAAATCCACGCAATATTGTATCATTTGGTTTAAATAACTGTCATACATTTTGCATGAAGAGCATAATAGCCGAGCATGTAATATCTCCCGGCGATGAAATACAATAATCTTTCTCTCTGGAGGACACAACTGTACAGTTTTGCTGACTTGAATAATTTCCTCTATTCAGAAACCATAACTGTTGACTATTGAGAAGACATTGATGAGGAATAGTGAGGGGTCATGACTATAAACGCGGCTTTGTTCCAAAGTACACTCAGCTGCCTTGCTGTCTACTGCCTACATATCCATATAAAGGAAAAATGAGATTTTTTTTACTCTCTCAGTTGTTTCTCCTACTGTAAATACCAATAAAACTAAACAGAAAAATGTCCTTGTAATCTAACTCCTTTAATTTCAAGCTCCAATATACCATTCTGCAATCAATCTTGAGAGATTTAAATGTGATTATTTCTCATTACATGTAAGGGGCCAAATTCTAAGAGCTAAGCTATTCACATTAATTTTACAGCTTTGGATCCTTACTGCATGTCACACATTGAAATTTTTGTTTCTCCTAAGGCATTTCAGGAAAAACATCTGAGACAAAAATACATAAGGGAACATAAGTGAGCTCTCCATTAAGTCTCTAAAGCGTTACAACAGCTACCTCTGAGCAACTAAACTGTCCCCTGGGTAGGAAGCTGCCTTCTAGCACAGCATCCTAACTGAAATGGAACATCTTAAGAGACATTAGAACACTCTACATATGCAGCAACTCTGTGCCACAAAAACAGCACAACCCACAATTGATTTCAGTAGTGTTCGGCATTAGCATGTTGCTAAGCATGATAAATAAATATAACACACAATAAATATATACATTTTACTCAATGTTGCTCTTGCTTTGTCCACCACCTTGGACATCTTGGATTTTGTCACTGAGCTCATTGCAAGGCAGTATGGGATTGCTTCTCTGGAAATGACCAATTTGATGCTGCCTTTGAATTTGGCCAGAATAAGGTATCTCAACAGGTAGCATAAATTTGGTACCTACCTTCTGGAACAGCCTTAACATTGGAAATGCCTTTTGAGATACCTTAAAATTCTGTCTAGCTAGGCAGCTAACCAGGTTTTGGAACAGAGCCCTATAATAATTCATTTTGCTCTCCCCCTCTAACCTCATAGCCTTGGGGTCTTCCAGGACCGGGATTGGGTGGCTTCCATGTCACCTTAATTTCTGAAGAGGAGACAGCGAATGCCTGCAGTTCAAAAGGAGGCTCCCGAGGTTCTGCATTGAAAAAGCAGTATACTTCAGACACCTCACTAAAAACAGCTCTATACATAATAAATGACTCCGAATGCATGGCTGATGATGCGTTTGGGATGCACACTTCATCTTTTTTGTGTTAACAGTAAGAGTGAAGAGTCTAAACAGATGTAAATGGTGAATTGTGATGCTCTGTGATGGAGAATATTGCCCAGAGGAGGGTGAGAGGAGAGAAAGGCTGTGAGATTGAAGAGTGACAGGGACACAGAACATCCATCATATTAGCAGCAGTTACAGGAAACAAGCACTCTCACGGCTGGCATAAAACCAGCCTGCCATGGTGTGCACACATGCTGAAACTGTTTGGCCCTCTTGATAATTTCCATCTGGGCAGTGATTTCTTATAAAAGGACAAAAAGTTTAAAAGGCCAAAAAGACAGAATAAACAAACAACTTTTAAGTTTACTCAGCAAACTTAACATTGCATAACGGCAGCATAAACAGGTCTAGTCCACCAAGAACAACATATCATATCCATTAATAAGTCATTTTAAAATAATACTGAAGACCAGACTTTACTGAAATTATATAAAAAATGTGTTCTTTGGATGTGTCTTCTATAATACATAGAAGACATGCTACTCACTAAAAAACTTAACCTGTTCAGATCTCATTCTACATTGTTGATATTCAAGCTAAGCCAGAAACAGTGTGCACATGTGTGACTTTGAATTGTAAGTGAACCACTTACTTAAACTTAAACTAACTTTCGCAGCAAGATGTTTTGCTAAGACAGTAGTTGGCAGAAAACCGGCCATTGGAGAACAGATTCAGAATTTGAAGCTTGCATAGCTACAAACATTTGCATCACTTCTGGTGGTGTGGTGTATGTTTTAAGCCTTTGCATGTAAAGTTGCGCCCAATTTGAATTTGTTACATGTACTGTAATATATTTTGGCAGTTTGTATTTTGACTTTTGCTATCTCCAAATACAGACAGGAAACCACACAGTACATCCACCCAAAGCCCCGGATTAGCTGTTATGTGATGTTCTTTAAAGTTTGAGATGTTGTACTGTTAAGCTGCATGTTGTTGAAGTTACAAACTGTAAGATGGCAATAAACTTCACAGGTCTCTGTGTCTCTCACCTCCCTCTGCAGAGAACACAGTGACCACCCCGCTGAAGGGTCCGTCTCCTTTGTTGTTATACACTCCCACCCGCACCTCAAACGGGGTGAGAGGGGGGAAGGTCTCGTCCCTGTACTTATAGGTGGTGGAATCCGCCGAGGTCACCATCTTCTCTTTCCATCCACGTGTCCCATTGGCCCGGAATGCCACAATGTAGCCGAAACCTTCTCCGTTTTGGAATTCTTCTGAAACGGGCTGAGTGCGAATGAAAACATCTATGTGAGCTGTGGATTAACTTCCAAAGTGATTACATTAAAATATAACATTGTTTACATTCATTCTGATAATATTGTTCCAAATATCTCAATTTGCTGAGGGGAATAAATATTTCTCAGGAAAGAGACATCTGAAATTGAAAAAGCATCTTAATAATTTGCAGCCAGCTGAGCTTGGTGAAATGAGGTCAGGGTAAATGACCATGTGGCAGGTAATTTATGAAGACTTTTGCCTGAAAATTATCAGCCTTGAAGATGTAGTCCAAGATGCCAACTGTATATTTTCACTTGCAACAGCTTTTTCCAGGTCAGCTTAAATGTGAGTTTTGTCCATGGCATGCTATGCAATTTCTGCATCAGTTTGGTTGCTCTGCTGGTTCTAGTTAAACTGAATTAAAGTTGGGAATTAAATCTCATGTGGGCTTCCCAAAATATTCCAATATGGAACTGGCTGTTAAACACATGTTATCTGTAAAGTGTCAAGCCTGGAATGCTGGCACAGAAATACTGATAGCTCTGGCAAAAATACCAAATGTTTAATAATGAATTTTAAAAGAGATTGTAATTATACAATCAAAACTGACCTCCTTACTTTCTTAAACCACATTCTTATTGTGTAAGGTTTATGAATGCATGTTACTTACATACATAAAGTCTTTATAGTTCTTTAACTTGCTCTGTCTCTGAAATGACTTTTTCGGTGTACTTCACCAATCCAAAACTTACTAAAGTGCACTACTTACCCCCTTGATTTTATTTTTATGAATATTTTTACACTGGGGGAAACCTTATAAGAAACTTTTGAATTGTAACTTTGAATGTTATTTTTGCATTCATTATGAATAATTGTCATCTACAAAATCAAACCCAAATCAAATACATCTGTGACTCAATGGTGAATGGTTTTCAGTGTGGTTTTATATACTGTAAACACTTGTTTGAGATATTGTTGTGGGTTTCAGGTGTTGTTGGAGTGTTGGAGTCAGTCGGTCTCATTCACAAAACACAAGCAGAACAAATTTCTGTGTAAATTATTCGTAAAACCATTGTTACGTAAATTGTCGCGTACAATTCAATCCAACAATTTATGTAAGAGCAATTTACACAGAAATTTGTTCTGCTTGTGTTTCAGGAATAAAGGCTGATTTTAGTTTAGTTTTTTTATGAAATTCCACTCTGTTCCACTCTGTTAGCTAAGCATTCAACAACACTCACAGACAGCAAATGCGACAATGTAAAAATATTGAGAAAACAAATAAGACAGCTGCAGGACACTGCAGTGTATGCATAAACATCAAACCCATGTTTGATTTAATGTGTATAGCGTAAATATAATGAAATATCAGCCAAGGAATTCAAAAACAGACCATTTTTGGCATACATTTAAAAATTCGGAGGTAGTTTTGCCAGTTTTAATTTTTACCCCAAGCCCTCATTAATTCCTGACACCCGTCAGAGCAGAACTGAAATGTACAACAGTGTTATTATTTTAACACATTTTTGCAGACCACAACTGGACTGACAGTTGGTGCAGTAAGGGTTATTTTTTAAAACACTTGCAGCATGTTTGTGGAGATCAATTCAAGTTCTCATTAAAAGAAAGCTAAACTAAATTTTATATGATATTTTATCAATGCACTCTAAATATTTTAACCTGGTCAATCTATGTCACAGCTACAAAGCTTTTCATATCACCATACTGAACACAACTGAAAAAAAAACAAAACTGAAGCTTTAAACATGTATCCAATAGAAAATTTAAATCTCCATATTTTTTCAGATAAATTACTTCTTTTGTTTTGCTGTTTCACAGAAAGAAGCAACAGCAACAAATGGCACAGAATTACATCAAATGTCAGACAGTCTCTAAAGAGTCCTGGAGATTTTCAGTTATAATGAAACAAATCACTTGTGAATGTCATGTGCTTTGATGGTGAGCTTAAACACATCAATTAAACATGCAGTAATCCAACACTTCCGAGAGTCGACATAAAGCAAGAGCTTGGCGTTGTTTTATGAACCCTATCAGTGGCTTGTCAAGGGCTTTGGCCCCTTTGGTAAATAAACTGTTCGGATGAGGATGCTGTATGAATAACAAATCCAACTTCAATTATTCTGCAGTCCACTTTAAGTACTTGTAGAAACCATCTGGTGATAGTGAATGGTGTATTTTAATGCTCTGCTATAGATTGAAGTCTTCACCATATCACTGCTAAAAATGTTTTTAAAGGTATAGTGTCATCATTTTTTGAGTGGGGGCAATAGTCTAAAGGGCCTAGTATACATTGTTTTCTGCTATAAAGTTTTAATCAAGCACAGTTGGACATTCAAGCCATTTAAGGACATTAAATTGTTTAATGTATGCAGAGCATCACATTTTTATCAATGGACACGCAGCACATGCAACAAATTCATACTGTGAGACAAAATAAAGCTGTGCTTGGAATTTGCATTTGAATGAGCTATTCTATTAGACACTGCAAACATGACTAACATGGTTACTAACACTCAGTTTGTTGTTCTGTAAACTTGTGTACTGTCTGCTGGTCACATTGGTTGATTTTGGCTGTCCAGATGTTGACAGTTTCCACCGCTCTCTTTTAAAGAGGTACACATCAAACTCTGCCGGAAACACCTGCTAGGCATTTAATAGAATGGACTGCAATCTATTAAGGGAGATAGAAATTTAATTAAAATGTAAGCCGGTGGAATTAAATCTTGGGCAAATTTAATAATTGACAAACACCTGTACTCGCCTCTCTTTCTGGCAGCAAATCTCTCCGTCATGCCGTAATTTGACTGATTTCCCTGCACTCCCGAATTGTCCCATCCCCTGACAGCGGCACCCAAAATAAGATATGGAGGGATGATGAGAAAGAACAGGCTGTACCATCACACTAAACCATTTCTGTACACTATTTTTGCTAAGTAAAGGAGAAGTGTGTCATTTTTTGTTAAAATGCTTTCCCCATCCCAGTTTAATGTGCAGGAAAAGAAATTGCTAAGCTGGCGTTCTGAAAATTATAAACTCTGTGGCTTATTGGAGGATTCTAACAAGACCAGCAAAGCAATATTGGCACAACCAATGGCAAGAGTTTTGGCAGGATTATATGTTTGTATGACCCTTGCCAGGTGGGGTGGGGGTCACAATTCTTTTTTGCCATGCTAGTGGTGCAGAAACTACACATAACCTGCCACCACTCACTGAGCTTTTCGACATGAGGCGATAGATAAATAGGCATTTTAGAAAAAGAAATCAGTCCTGCTACAAAATGGAGTGGAACTCGTATCTACAAAAGGCTGTGAGCCGTAGGACAGACATTGCCCACAGTGGAAATGACATCTGTCGGTGGTCTGATATTGGCATGCACGGCGGGCCGCAGTGGGCAACACACAGAAGTAGGGTGACTGTAATGGTTCAGTCCATTGCTCCTGGTGCTCGTAATGCTCTCTCTCTCTCTCTCTGAATTTGCTAATGAACAGACGAGGCAGATCCGTGCCGGGCTGTTTAATCATTCATCCTGTTTAATAAGCAGAGCTCTGCACAGCCGCCCTGGTCTCCAACAACCACCCAGAGATTATTGGTGAGGCAGTGTAGCAGCCAGCTCACATGTTCTGACTGCCAAAGAAGCACCATTTCTGCTCTGCACCGTCCCATATTTATCAATATTGATTGGAGATGCACAGCCAATTCAGTGACCCTAAAGTGGTTAACCAGAACGCAGATAAATGGGGAGGAGCTAAGAAGGGGAAGTTCTAGAGAAGGGCATAATGATGTTCTACATAATCTTGCTGGTAAAGATTTATCGAAGATGGGCTTATTGTTATTTTAAAGGTCAGTCTTTCAAAATGCCACTTTGTGTCAGCAGATTGGTGGAAGAAATGTGGGGTGGTGGGCGGCACATGACCCAATGATCTGTCAGTTGTAGTAAATATAGATCATACAGAATGACACCTATAAAAAGAGTCCTATGTGACCTCAGCCAGAGCACAAAGCCTCATGGGAGAAAGACAAAATGTTAGCGATAATATGTAATTTATTACTATTATTATAATTATTATAAAAATATAAAGTATAGAACATATATAATGTACCATAATTCTCTGGTGTTTACTGGGAATTCTCAATGATTTTAGTGCTGTAATGCAGTTTATAGCGTATTATAGTGTATTTATAGTGTACTGAATGTTTGCTAGGCAGTTGCTGATCTAAGTCAAAGGAACCCAGCTCTCTAAGATCTCTAGATATGACTCTGATTGTTCCTTTAACCTTAGTCTGTCAGATCTTAAAGAAAAATAACAATAAACTGCTTGTCATCAAACTGCACAATTTGATGTATCAGTCATGTTGATTGCAAAATGGGTACAGGACAAGTTATACACCATAAAGTTTAATACTTCAGCATGAGCATAAGTAATGCTCGTCTTTGCCATTTCCACTTAACAGGGTTGTAAGGGTACATTAAGTGGTGGTCTGCCAATGGTTAATGATAAGGGTCTGGGCTAGCACAGGTTGGAGGTTAAAGTCAGGTGTGGGTGTCCTAGGAGAATGAATAAATTACTGAGAAATTATACAATTCATAAAGCCGCTCAGCCATCATTATGTCCTTGAGCAAAGCACTCAGGCTC
Organism: Chromobotia macracanthus; assembly: GCA_036877525.1. Taxonomy (NCBI): domain Eukaryota; kingdom Metazoa; phylum Chordata; class Actinopteri; order Cypriniformes; family Botiidae; genus Chromobotia; species Chromobotia macracanthus. The sequence goes on along the minus strand of JAZGTH010000018.1, from coordinate 6,183,940 downwards.
CAGGGGGACAGTCCAATTAATGTGCTGCAAATGCTTGGGCTTTAAAAGCGTATGCTAAATGATATGTAATTTAATATGATGTACTATGAGCCTCTAAATAGCACCTGAAGCCCCTGTCAAGATATCTACTAGAGCGTCTCATAATGCAATACAGCAGCGAAGAAATAATGTGAAATCTCCTGTGCATTTAAAACATACCCTTTAAAGGCAAATATTACATGTGGAACAAGTTATCGCTCTAAGCAACATTTCAAAAAACCCTTCCTGGTTCATAGACATGTTAACCGAGTTCGGAATGTGGTAAGGGTCTTCTGTTAGAACTGTTAGCACAAAAGCCCAATGTAAAACCATAATTATTCTTTAGTTACAATGATACCTTTCTCAATGGGTTATAAACTCGAGAAGCCATCTTAGTAAAAATAGCCTATTTCATCTGGAATGAGTCTGATCTTCTTTAATTTCTCACTGAGGTACAGTTGTCCTCATCTGAAAGTTATTTGGATAGTAACAGTTGGTGTCTGAGTATTTAATAACAGCAGGAATAACCGTCACTTACAGACTACATCTGTTCCCCACTCGCCGGATAATCTTTAACTGGCCTCATTTGGATACCTTGTTATTTTTTTCCCATTTTAAATGTGTTTTTCAGCACTGAGCGGAGCCAAAGGTGATCTGTCCATTAACAAACATTTTATGCAAGTCTTCTCTTTAAATGGTGGGAGCAGTGATTAGATTTTGCTCCAGCACTGTAATGTTGCAGATTACAAACAGATGTTCCAAATCAGCTTGCAGCAGGGGATGCATTTTATAGACTGAAGGTTAATTGTCATTTACTTCTCTTGTGTTTAACCAAACTTATAGTTTATTTAATAACACCACAGGTTTTAATTGACTACCAAAGACATACAGACATGGGGATGGTAAATTGCCCCTGCGTATCAAATGAATCGTTTGTTTTTCAATAAAGAACATTGCTAAAAATGAAGCTGGATGACTGTGTCATTGCCTATTTACAGGCCGCATGTAATGTGCTATTAACTGTCCATTACATCACATCAAAACTGATACTATATACACAAGAAACAAATTGTTTACAACTGGAAAAAAAAATATGAATTAATGGTAGATTGGAACTTGATATTGGGATATTCTCTGCCATTTGGGACAGGGCCACAAAAAGACAATGCCATCGATATGTACAGCCCTAATTTCCTGTTTAAATAGGAAATTTGGCCTGGAAGAAGAATCTAACACTCTAAAGAAATTAATCTAACATAATAAAGGTATAATTACTACTTTTAGTAACAACACTATACTAACAAGCACATATGGTAATAGATATGGCAATATCTTAAATAATTACGTATCAGCATCTGATTGACACTCCAACATGCAACAGGGAGCACATGTACTGATAAACTGTAGAACTTGAATGCACTGTTGCTTTGGATAAAAGCATCTGTCAAATACATTAATGTAAATGTCCCTCTGACTCGCTACACTTGTATTGTGAATGTGATTCATTGGCCAAAAAGAGGAAAACACAAAATTAATAAAATTAAACATAAATTTGATATAGCACTATTTAATTAGTTATCTTTCAAAACGTCAACAGATTTTGTGATTTTTTTATATGATAATCATGATATATGTTAATCGTAGTGTAAATCTGATACTTGACAGTCCTAGTCCTTGACATATAAACATAGCAAAATGTTGCTATGCAACCAACATAATCGGCTAGAGCTGTGCTGTGAGGTCATGAATAAACTACAGCTATTGACCAATCAGCATCAAGCACCAAGGACCTAAATTAACTGTTATTAAAGGAAAATACATCCGCAACTACAATAAATACAGATTTACAAGTCAATCACTTTTCAATTTTAACAAACTATTTCCTATTTAGCCAGTGTTATGTCATGTCAACCTTCTTCCTGAATCAAAATCAGTCAAAAGCACAGCTACAAAAAGCTTTGCAAGGCAAATGTCTAGCAGATCTGGAATAAACCTACACCACTAAACCTGATCCTTTTACATCCAGTAGTACTGACATGAAAGATAAAATTCTATTTATAAAATAATTGCTCATCTGTTCTTATAGGTTTAGTGAACTCTAACTGTAGCAATCCTTCAACAGGCAAATTGCAATGGTGGCAATTATGCCTGAATATAATTACCAACGCTCAAGTCAATTAGCTGCATGAATCCATTTGGCTAGGAACTGCGGGTGTTTTATGCCATATTCATTAGCATAGCATGAGATCGCAGTAGGGAGTCCTCTGTGCATGCTGAGCGCAAACATACCTCCCAGGATATGACCAGCTCGTGTCTGCGACCGTTTCCTCCTCTCACACTGGCAGGGGCCACAGATGGAACTGTACAGAAGAGACACTGCAATATTATGCTAATTTATACTTTCGTCCAAGATGTTTTTTAGACACTTCAGTCGCATCTAATGTTTGTCATTACATTAGATAATATCACTGCATTAAGATTTTGATCAGACATTGTTTTAAATGGTTATTATAAACCAAAAGTTATACGGTTTGGTCACTACTGTATATGGTTGTCAGCATAGTTAATGTGCTGATCTACACTTGTCTAGGACACATGTATAAACATAACTGGAAAATGGCTTCAAACATCCAGTAAAAATCACACTGGGATCTGCTTTTAAGTCGGAAAAGTAAAGTTAGCCTCAAGCATTTTCTTACATAACTTGTTTTTCAGATCCTATTTGGTTTAACATTTTGTTATCTAACATAATTGCATTCATGCATTTAAGTGGAAATTATTTTTTTGCAATAGTGCCTAAATACTTTTTGGGGCCACCATAAGGAGTCTGTAAATATTTCTAAAACTTTATTTATTATATTTCTTCTTGACTTAAATCTGTACGCAAAACTGCAAGTTGTGCATTTGTATAACAAAGACATTGTTTACCATTACACTAAAAATGATTAATTAAGGTAAATTCACTTTAAGCAAAACTTTAGTTATTAGAGAGAAAATGTCTAATACTTGTGACAAGCAGATCTGACCTTTTGTTTCACACAGTGGAAATACAGATTCTTGCAGAAGACAACGAACATCAGCATATGATAACAGCATGACAATGGCAATAATTCAAGCAGCTTTAAATGATGATAAAGCAGTAGCTGTCACTATATTCATATATTATGACACTGCGTCTGATTATGGGCCGGGCCTGCTTAATGTTTCTGAAGTGGGGTGTTCTCCATAAATAGAGAATTCTGCAGCCTCTTTGCCTGAGGGCGCGAGTGCCTTTCTGCCTCGACTCAAACGCAAAGCTTGTTTAAATTCATGTAAGCGGCTTATTCTTCACTTCTCCTCCAATTAAAATAGAAGCAGGGTCACCCTGGATATTCAGATGGGGCAGCAGCAGTCGTAAAAATGTGTCACAACACACGGCAACACGATCCCTCGAGTGGAGAATAAACGAGGTGTGCGTAAGTGTGTGTGAAGAGCGTTTATTTATTCTTATTTATTAGAGTTCTGGTACTCTGCTGGAGTGCACTTAGCTGGGTGATATTCACGGGTGAACAAGCCAGTGACAGATACCTGCTTCTTTAGTGCGGACTGCTCTGGAGGGGGCGCTCGGGTCGCCTGTTCCTATGGCATTTGTGGCCACCACCCGAAACTCATACTCCACCCAGGGGTTGAGCTCCACTGCCATGGCAGACTCCATGTTTCCAGTCACTGGATCTGGATCTGAGGGTTATGCAGAGCAGAGCGGTGAGGCACCAGAAACAAAGGAATTAATACCGATTCGTAACACAAGCAAAAGGTTTCTGTTATGTAGCACCTTTAAAGATGAAATATGTGTAAATGCAACGTGTAGTACCCTTGAGTTACACACAAAACAACAACATACAAAACCATGGATGAGGTATACAAGATACAAGACAGTACAGTTAAATAGGAGTTTAGAGTATGATTTCATTGTCTATTTAGAGTCCAAACAAAATCACATTCAGGGTTTTAGATTCATCATCTTCAGAATGGAAAATAGTTAAAATCTTGGCTTTTTGTTCCAACAAAGTCATTGTCTCATATAGTTTCAGAAAAATAGGAAAGTTAATTTATAATCAGGTCATAATAGAAGTAAACTTGTCTTTATGACATTAATTCTAGCTTCTGGACAAACTCCCATGTGTCTATTTTAAATACAACTCACAATTATGTCTGTATTCAGGCATTTAAATTAAGCATTTTATTTTGAACATGTATTTTGATACTTTTGCTGACTAAAGGAGTTTAAATAGGTTAAACAATAAAACAAGTAAATACTGTCGCTAATGTTTTGTGATGCCCATGTACTCAGTGCTTCAGTTTCCATTTCTTTGAGTAATTGTGCTTTAAACAAGTCATTGAAAAATGTTTCCATCTCTTCAGTTAAAGTGAATTTCCAAATTCGATTTCAGTCATGGTTTAAATCAATACATGAGAAACACTAGATACAAGATTGTGTTTGCCCAGAAGACTGGCTCTTCATTCTACACACCTCATTTTAGTCAAGAGATACAATTGGCTGTGGACCAAAGCTCCAGGCCAGCTTCTGTCTACAGTTAACGTCTGTACATAACCTGTGGGACTGGCATCCTGCTGCAGGCGTAAGAATGAGATGATAAACTCCCAGATGCTTTCCACATGAATCCTCCCATCCCCTCGCCCACGGCTATCTTATCTGTTCCTCTGCTTCAATCTTCAATCTGATCCTTCCTTTATTTTTTGTTTTCTCCCTTGCTATCCCTTTGTCTCCCTTGCTAAACCACACGTGTCTGGTTTTGCTCCATTTCATTGTATACTCACTCTCTTTTTCTGGCTCTCAAACAGAGGTTCAAACCTTTCAAACAGTAGCATGCTGCATTCCTAGCTAACAGTTTTTGATAGTAAGAATGTTTCTGTAATGTTTCCATTAATGTTTCCATTAACAAAAGCATAAAAAATATTATGAAAGTTTTAGAAATGTTTACAACATCTATTTTTTGACACTGTATTAATGTTATTGCTTTGTAATAAGATTGTTATTCAAACATTTTTTAATCCTGAAATGTCTGTTAAACATTCTAATAAGAATGACACTTGATATATATGATAAGTAACACTTGGAAAACATTCTACTAACATTACCGCAATAATGTTTTGATAAAGTTGATAACTTTAAGAGAACTTTTAGAGAATGTTAACCAATGTTCTGAGAACAATCCCTGTTAGCTGGGATTGCTGTCATGTCACTTCATCGCTTGTTGTGTTTTAGCAAGTGATGTCAGGTTGTCAACTAGTGTTATTTTGAAAAAAATTATAAAAAATATGACTTTTAAGAGCCACATAAGAAAAACATGTTAAAATTGTCTGAGGTCACCAAGACACTGCATTGCATGTCCACAAGCATCAGTCAGGAGATCTCTGTCACTCTTGTCTTTATTTCTAGAAGAGGAAGGCACTCTATTCAGCTAATTGTTATATGGAACCTGAACTGATAATAATGTTTACTAAGTTTCAAATAACTGTTTCCCTCTTTACATCATTTTACTAATCTGGCCAGGTTAAGCACTTAAAGCACTACTATGTGTTTATCGTTCTTTTTTTTTTTAACTTTCTTATTTCACAAGAATGCCTAACTTGAAGAGAGTGATCTTGAATGGTTTTGTTTTTGAATACCAGACAATAATTATAAGTGGCATTACTGTTACGTTACCCAAATAGAGCTATTTAACACAAGATAGTGATGTGAAAATGTAATAATGCAACTCATTTACATTATCTGACAAATTTAGAAAAAAGAGGCAGGGATTGGAAGGTTAACTTACGAATGACCTTCAAATTAATTTGTCATCTGATTTCCACAAGTGACATTTAAGAAAAGCACAACAGACATTTAACAGAGGTCAACAGTCTCTGCCACACGTCCTTATAAACAGATGGAGGGAAAAGTCAACTCCCTGAGCTGAAGTCTGCATTTATAGAGACTGTTAGTCACGGTATGCTGAAGGCCAAAGGTTTGGACTGAGTTCTTATGTACCAAGTAATGAGGTATTTGAAGATTTGAGACTAGATTTTCTAAAATATTGTATGGAATGTATGGAATGACCTCTGTGTCAGGTCATCACTGATTCTGTTTCTGACAGTGACTCTGGAAAGATCAGGGACCAAATTAACTTTTGCTCCAGAATGGGAGGGTGAATTGGGAAAATTTACCAGGCAGAAATATTTATCCGGCATGAAACTGTATCTTGTATTATTTAAAATGTATTTTTTCTTCATTATTTAGCCCTATACATCTAAACCTTTTGCCACTACTTTTCATATTACAAACTAAATGGCAAGTTACTCTGTTTTACTTACCAACAGATAGATTTAACTTACATTTGGCATTTGGCCATTGTTCATTTAGAACCTAGTAACAATGTAACACTTCTGAAAACACACAAACACACACAGTGGATCCAGATGTTGTGTATGGAGTTGATTACCGGTTTTCACTGTCTGCCAGCCCAGAGAGAAAGGGCTACGTGCCTGTAGGTTGTAGGTGGTGATTGGACTGTGGTTGTCAACACCATGGCTCCATGACAAAGTTGCCGTGGTATCTGTGATCTCCTCTACAATCACCACTCCAGGAGGTCCAGGAGGGCCTGTAAACAAACACACCTCTTTGATTTCAGCTAATCTGGAGGATATGCAGAGCAGCTGATGCTACACTGACAGAAACAGCACAAGGTTTGGCCACATCTGACTCTGATGTTGAGGAATTATAGTCTCTGTTCAATATACTCAATGTTATCTCATCATAACTGAACAGGCCACATGTCTGAACACTGTTGTTGTAATGTAAATGTGGGATGTGGTATGTTCTGTATAATGTCAGAAGTAGCATGTTAGTTTAAATTAATGGCCGTTTTGAACCAGAGAGGTGGGTACTATATACACCTTGTATTAACATCTTGGGTCATTTAGTCAAAAGTGGTTTGCTGAGACAGACTGTCCTGTTTTTAAAAGCTTGGCACTTTGTTGCTCCCAAATTAAATGGAGTGGACAGCTTAGCCATGCTTTCATTTAGCCATGCTCTCGTAATAACAGTATTTGGGAAGTGGTCACATGTCATTCTGACTTCCTTTGAATGTGGTTCATCTGATCAGAATCCAGATCTGGATCCAGTTTACACCTGTATTTAGTGCTATCATCTTGTGATTGGATCACCTAAAATACGTGTTAATCCCAGGCGTTAACTGGTCAAAGTTCAAAAATCAAAAAGATGAATAGTACAGTAAACTCTTGTATCATACAAGATCAAGGAAAATCTCATTCCTAATCACTTTTTAAAGGTTTAGTAATAGAGATGCATCAATGTATGTAAACAGGCTTTATCTGGTGTAAACAAAATAGTAAAATAGTACAAATGTTGATAAACGGGGTGTGTACATGTGGAATTCAATTCACAATTGTAATCTTCAAAGCAACAAACAAGTGAATTCAACCATGCAAGGATTTTGGATGACACAGATCTCTTGTCAAGGATTTCACACTGATTAAAGAGCGCTCTTTCTCTCTCTCTGTCTATTGTGGTTGCTCTGCCAGCTCACTCAAATCTTTTTCTGTAAACTCTGCTTGTATACACTTGTTCTTCAGTCTTTAGAAGTGAATGCAATTAGTGTGTGCAGATACAGTGACCAGCTTAGGAAAAAACTGCTCGGCCAATCAAAATCAAAGCTCTGTGTGGCCTGTGAGAGATGTTAAGAGTTTGGGCTCAAAGGCACCTTTGCATTCGAGCATGTTAATATTCACAATGTGACACCGTGCCGGCAGCAGTAGCGGCTTCTGTTTGAGGTCTGGATGAAGACCACGAAAAGGGTTTTCTTTTCTGAGCAGAAGCTGAGCACATGTGGATCTGTACAGGCCCACATCATGAACACATCAATGGTGCTTCAGCAGGGCAGATGGCAAATTACACCTTTCTTTGTGTAGAAAATAGCCACGGATATCACGGAATCGATGTGCAATTAGGAGGTGCTGCAAGTCTGTTCTTTGGGCCCTTGCCAACTAATCACGAACAACGTGACTGTTCTGTATGGCGACAAGAGAAGAAAAAATTGCTCTGTCCTCAAAATGCATTCCAGTGTATTTGTGATTCATATGCTTAATATGATTGTCTGTAATGGTCTAATACATTTGGAATGATCTAAATGTGACAAAGTAAAACTGAAGTGCTTTGAGCACATCTTGTGAGTTTAGACTTACAGGCCAAAATCGCAGGACATGCAAGTGGGACATCACTATTTTTTCGCATAATAATTTGTGTGCAAAATAACTTATTTGAATAAAAGAATAAACTGCGTTTGTGGCATGGATAGAAAACAAAATGTTTAGCTAATAATTGTTTTGGTTACAGAAAAATTCTGTGGAAAAATGCAAGCAAAATTCAAGCAGAGAGAAGAGAGTGATGCATAGGAATGTGACACATGAAATCTTAGATATTATAATGTAATTTACAGATAACATAACAGTTGACATTTGTTTGGCATAGGAGAAAAACAAGTTTCTAATTCTGTGGGACCACTACTAATTAACAAACTGTTAATTAAATGCACAGTGGCAAGCACTTATTACAGGCAAATAACTTGTGACATTTGAGTGCAGAAATGTTTCATCTGTTTATGACAACATGAAATGACATTTAAAACGCATTTAGCCTCTCTAAAGGGACATATTTCAGAGTGCAACAGAATAGTCAGCTAGAAATAATGAAGGGTGGGTGACTTGATTGAAAGATGTGCACAAAAGACCAGGGACTACCATGTACTTTTATTAATGAAGTAAATATAGACATTTTTTATTTTTAATTTATGTGAGCATTTATGTTTTTTGACATACTACTAATAGTTGCAACTTGTTTGTAATAATACAAATTCTATTAAACCTGTAGGAAATAATCTGCTTTAGAACTTGATTTTATCCAGCATTTAATTGGAAGAAAACAGGCAGTAATAATAATATTGGTCAACATCACTTTCCCCACCCATGAAGCCTTAATTATACCAGTGAAAAAAGTCAGAATTGGAGAAAGATGGAGATTATATTCCGATATAACAATAATAATAAATAATGTACAGTTACATTTAGGATCAGGGACATTTATTAGTAAACTGGACCAATTTAGATTTTGTTTTTAATTATCCACCCATACACTCACCTCTCACAAGCAGTTCAGCTTCCGTGAGCACGCTGTCTGCGCTCGTCTGTGCCCGGCAGCCATATTTCCCAGCATGCTTCAGAAGGATGCTCCTGATCATCAGGTCTGCTGTGGAGGACTGCTGAATGGAGACAAAAGGGAATGCATGAGAGAGAAGTGAGGTAAAAAAAAGAAGTAGACCTCCATGCACTGCTTGACACCTGAGCAATAGGCCTCTGCTGCAGCCTCTATTGGTTTGTCTGGATTAAGAGATTCCTGTTCGGTTTAGGAGAACGCTTGCCATTACTTTCCTTAATCTGCTCTTCTCTGAAAAATAAGAAATGCCTTGGGCAATACTGCGAATAATTCAAGGTCTAAAGGCAGCTGTTTAGTACAGGGACTGATTAAAATTACAGCACATGAATCAGACAGCTGGGTGCCGCGCCGCTATCTGCTACATTGTACGTGTTGTCATAATGGGTGCGTGTTGCCTGTGAGGATTGTTACGGGTCATATTCCTACTCAAAACCAAAAAGAAAAATACATTTACATGAACATTTTTTATGCTGTAAAATTTTCATAATTCAGCACAAATTCCCCCATTCATTCATGTATGCATTTAGATGTTGTACTGTTAACTTAATGCATATTATTTAAATTGTAAAGTACTTTGTAAGTGTAAAGTAATCTGTAAATTGTAAAAAACAAATTGTAAAGCGTATACAGCATGATTATTCTTATGACTGTACTAATACAAAAAACATCTGCTTTATCGCTCCTTCTTTTTCTCTCATTCTCTACTGTGATTTTAAAAAAGTCAAGCAGAAAATGGTCTGACAAATCACAAAGATGAAAATGTGCTATGAATATTCTAGTAAAGCAAGTGTTCTCAGGGTCTATTTGCTGAAAAGGCACTTTCTGAAATTCAGCACTAAAAGATGCGAATCAAGTGGGAATACATTCTGGTACAAGTGTCTCATAATATATTTTATACAACTAGAAAGCTAAGAACTACATGAGAACAATATGTAAAAATAAATAATTCAGTTCGCACATTTGTAATGCGGGTAGAGAAGCTGTTGTGTGAAGGTATAATAAACTCCACCTGAAGAGCCTGCCTCTATCTATCTTGAAGAAACATCTCACAAAAGTTTCTATACAAGCCCTTGACTTCCAACTGTTAATACACTTACTGAAAGCTGATTGAGAGTAAATCAAGAAAATAACAACTTCATTGTACTGCATTTCATGTACTACAAGAAAAGCTTGTATACAGCTTGCATTTTTCTTTAAAATGCTGGACGTTTGTATGACATAAAAAATTGTGCAGCATTCAGAATTAAGTTGAATTAAATTCCTGAATTTGAATTAAGGCAGTAAACAGACACAGAACTGCAATTAACCCAAATTAAAATGGAAAGAAGAAACTTCACTGATGTTTTAAATAATACATTTCATTATTACTATAAATTATCTTCAAACACTACCCATACACAAAATATCAGGCATTAACAAAACATTAAAGATATCTATACTCTGTCTAGATAAATGTCTTAACTGCAATGTACTGCAATGTACTGATTTGATTTGAAATGAGACCAAAATAAATAGTTATTATTTTTATATGTCAATATATTAAGTAAATATATTATATTAATTTTCTTTTATGGATTATGATGGAGGAACACATCATTTTCCAGAATGGAATTAATGACCCTAAAATCTGCAGAATGGGGCCAAACAACTTACAGATCATTCCAACTCAAATTCCATTTCAACACCCTGTGTTCTAACTCCTGAACTGATAGGAATCTGCTTAACTCTGACCGTGATTGTGGCACTTCTCATTACTGTCTCCTCAGAATAAATCACTTGTGTTGTGACATTTCCCATATGATTTAGATTAAAAGTGTCTGCTAAATGAGTCAATGCAAATCTAAAACAATAACAATAAACAAAATATTTATAAACGGAAGAAAACTTGATAATCGCTAAATTTTACATAAACTATCAAACTCAAAACTCAATGCTCCAAACAACCATTAGCTGGCTTGACAATCAGCAATTAAATCCTTTGTGGCATAATCAAATATATAATCCCGTAAACCCAGGCTAGCACTGCATATCTTCACACACATCAGATGACAATAAGTGTGAAACAGTGCCAGTTTCAAGGGCTTGTGTGAAAGAAACAAACAACGTTGTCAGCCTGAGGGAGGAATTAAATATGCCCATAATCTGATACTGAGACAACACAACTTGGTTTGAACTTAATTGTGTCAGCCACACTGGAACCGATCCATTCATATTAGAAGAGTTCACTAAATACCAGCCGAGAGGAGATGAGATGATTTCTGGCAGTCAAGAGTAGCTTGTTTATTTTATGGTCAAAACAGATCTAGGCTATATTTGGAATGGAATATTGGACCACATTGCATTAATTCTGGCCAAGAACCACCCACTTAGAAAAGGGGCCATCTGAGTGACCTGTAAGTGGACCAACCACAGTTTGCTCTTTTTATACACGACAGAGAGTACATACATGCTCAAGGATACCTTCTTTACATGCTACTGAGCATATCACAACTGTTGAATATGTTTTTCAAAGTTTCAATGCCACAATCCTTGCAACATTCAGATAAATACAGTAGTTCAGCCAGTAGTTACTACCACTACTACTAAGTGGTAGTAGTTTGGAAACTTGGAAACACAACTTTTATTTCCTTTTTTGTTTTAGACAAACTGAGACCATGGTTCCTTAAAACTGTACAGCCAGCCAATCAAATTGGAGCTTGCCATTTTGAGAAAGCTTAGCCATTTTTATATAACATAACACACGCATGCAATGAATACAGTCCTGAATTCAGTATTTTTCCAAATATTGCAATTTCCAACCAAGTCCCAGAAAAAACAATATGTAACTTTCTAAATGTTTGATCATTCTAAAATTTAAACAATATTTTTCCTCTTTCAGTTGCTTCCTCATAGTATTTATTTGTTTGCTCTGACACAATACAACCAGTAGCTTTGGAAAATAAAATCCAAAAGCACAACAAACATCTGAGCGTGTGAAATCACTTCATTTGTGGGTTTTGTGGCAGCAGAATGTTGATGCTCTGTAATCAGGGAGAGCTCTAAATCCTGCAGGGAAGGTGGAAGGTGTGCGGGGCGGCTGCTCCTCTGAGACTGATAAACATGATGGTGTGAATCACAGAGGGTCTTTCATCATCATGACATGCAGCCCTGGCTGACCTTTTGCTGGATTGATTCTCACTCCAGTTAAAGCAGGATTTGGTGCAATATGGCATGCCTAAAATAAGTAACTGTGACTCCATCTGTTCAGAAGCAACAGATTGAAAGAGAGTTATGATTCTCTTTTCAACAGTCATGAGAGCAGTGCAATATTTGTTGAGAAGACAGTGCAGTACAGCCAAAAATCAAAACAGCAAACCACAATAACGTACCAATATAAAAAATTAGATCAATGAAACTTATGGTCAACTATATATACAATAGCTAACAAAAAACTGTTTTTTTCTGATGTAAGTGTGGTATATCATGTCAATGACAAACATTTAAAACACTAACACTGACCGATATCAATGCAAAATAATATAGTTTAAAATACTTAAAGTTCTGATAGTATCTGCTTCTAAAACCAGCCAAGCATTAGTTCAGCTGATACTTTACAAAACCAATACCGATACACAACTGATATATTTATGAACATGATGTATCATGCATCCCTTCAAACATTAAGGTGGTCATATTAACATCCACCAAACCTCACAAATACCAGCAAGTTACAGAGATACATAACCACAGACACACTGTGGGTTTTGCTTTGATTGGATGTCACCTACAACACCAGCACAAGGTCAAAGAGAGGCACAGCTGTAGTAAAGAAAAGCTCTTACTGTTTGAATGTACTCAAAATGACCGCCCTCCTGCTGAGCATTAAGGGGCTGGTTATTGAGCAGCCAGAGGAAGGACACATCCAGGGAGGGGTCATGAGTGACCTTACAGCTGAGAACCACACTCTCTCCCACCGTCACTTCCACCCGCATGGGGCTCAGCTCCACCCGCATGGGCTCTGAAATGAGAACACGTCCCTGTCATCGCCTCACCACCACATCAAAACAGGTGAAGAACATCTGCATGTGTGTTATAAACTCTGGGGAGACTTAATGAACAGCATGAGATATGAGATCAGGCCTACGTTGACTAAAAGTCACAATGAGTCTTTTGGGAAAAGTAGTGAAAGTGTAGAAAAAAGGTTTTGTGTTGGTCAGATATTTACTTTGCAGCGTGTCAAATGTTAACAAACAGAAAATGTTTAGCAGCACTGCATATTAAATTCATTCTGTTATTCAACTGCTCATATGTGGTGACATCAAAGAACAACACTTAGGGAAAACAACATTAAACACTTCAGACTATGAGATCATTATTGAAGATGAAATTAACATTGATCGCTTGTATTATTATCATCAGTATTTAAAAAGTGTAAAATCATATTGCAAATCATATTTTAAAGTCATCTACAGTGCATCACTCAATTTTGTCTTACGCTGATACTCAATGTTTTCAACTTGTTTCAAAATAGTAATTCAACTGCATATGTACATATGCATATTTGAAAACTAAGCATTTCAAAATTTCTGTTCAACAAATACCCCTCATACACCATTAGATACAGTCAAGAAGACCTATCCCACACCTCCATCATGTTAATGTACTACTTGTTTTCTTGTGAAAGAACAACCTTAACAATCTATAAAGTAGGAAGCAGTGAATGGTCCTGTGAACCAATTCTTGAACGAGTGTAAAACCTTGTTTACGCCTGACCAGCTGCATTGAATTATTTTCTCATCCAGCTCAGGCAGGCAGGGGTCTGTTTGGTTTTGAGTGGTTAACCATGGGTTGAAGATAAACTGATGGGTCCCTCACCTTTTACCAGCAGCACAGTCATTAACTCTGCTGATCCAAACTGGTTTTCAGCACGGCATACGTAGCTTCCCTCATCTGTGCGACTGGAGTTAATGATGCGCAGAGTGTTGTTGCGAAGCAACATGATCCTGTAAAAACAAAACACAGAAGAGGATGTAATTCATCTGCCAGAGGAAATATTTACTCACTCCTCCAGAAGGTGAAAATAAACAGATTTGCCTAAATAAACAAAATGACTACAACAAACTAATCAGCATGCACCTGTACTAAAGAAGCTTCTTCATGGTAAAAAAGATTTTTTCTAACAATATTATTTGTTTCCATAGTATTTACTTAGTATTTGCATAGTATTTGCCTTTTTCTCTAAACTGACTTACAGTGAATTTAAGCAGTGCATTGAATAGGAAATCAAACCCATGACCTTGGTGTTGCAAGCACCATGTACTATATGGCCTACATCAAAGTACCATGGTATCTGATACCATCACTGTACCCTGGTGCTGCCACAGTGCTTATTAGTACTGGACACTGGAATACAAATTTAAAGGCTGAACCTAAGAAATATGAATAAGTTGATTTAGGCCAATTTTTTATTGTTCCTGTAGCTCATTTGGTAGAGCATTGTGGTAGCAGCGCAGAGGTTGTGGGTTTGATTCTTAGGAAACACATGTACTTATATTAATTGCATTAATGTATTAATTGTATTAATGTATTGCATGTATTGCATTCACTGTAAGTTGCTTTGGATAAAAGTGTCTGCCAAATGCATAAATGTAAATGTAATCTAAAGTACTGTTTAAAACAGCCATGAAAAAGGCTTAACTTATCAAAATTAACTGACAAAAAACAGGCCTAATTACAAACTATTAACAAGTATTGTCCTTCATTTCCATTTACCATTTAGATTTAAAGATAACATTGTCAATGAAGTCATTTAAAATGTTAATTGACTGATAGTAATCTGTCAATCAGGATTAGTACATTGATGCTATCAAAAAAAGAGCTGTTTCAACAATTAGGTTGACTATGGAACATTTAACTACATATGAATAGTGAAGTGTACTTTTATACAGTGTCCTAACCAAACCAAATCTTCTCCAAGTTAATCAGAGGTTTTGTCCTAAACAGCCATGATGGCAATATGCAACAAGCGACAGTGGGTTCTATTTTAGAAAAGGTTTCTATTTCTGCATCATTGCACTGACACTCATGCACCGATTGATGTTTGTCTGGTTAGGACACAGTGTTATAATGAATTCTTTTTATACAACAGTGTGCATCTTCCGCAAAGGCAAGCAAATGCAAGGAAGTTGTTCCATACACAAGAGAGTTTTTCTTTAATATTTACACACTTCCTGTTGTTTGTTGAACTGTTGTATGACACTAATATCACACTCCTTGATATATACGGCCATAACATACATGTGTTATTGCTTTAATAAAGCACAAAATATAATTTAGCTATAATTAAAATAATCAAACATGCAGACAGGGCAGAGAAAAAGTTGGCACTGGTAAGGATGGAAAACCTGATAATTAATACACTTCCCCAAGTACATAGCACGTCAGCTGGCCTTAATGTGAATATTGTTAATTTGAGAAGTCAAGATGAGATATACTCCTAATGACATTTTATTCTTTCAAAAACCAAGAGAGAGCAGGAAGGCAAATTGAATTGAACAGAGATAACTAGGGTCTAGCTTATATCTTATCGCTTCCACTCATTCACTGTTCTGAGAACAGTTTCAGAGAGCACCTCTGTGCTGCCCTCATATAATGAATTAACTTTAAACAAAGACAAAATTCACTTCTTGTCTGAGGTCCAGGGAAACACAATGGAGAGGTTTAAATCACTGAATGAGACCTGTTCTAAAGAAACCAGTTCAGAACTCAAGTGTATGAGCAACAAAGGTCTCACTTTTATTAGCACTTTTAAACAGCCATCACCTTAAATATCACTAAAGGGCATTTGTTAAAACAGTTATTATTATGTATACCTGTATGTTATCAAACATTGGAACAATGTTGGAACAAACATTGGAACAGTGAAAAACTACAAAAGGTCCAAGTCCTCTTTGCAGTCACACTGTCTCTGGCCTTGAAAGTGGACACTGAATCTTTCTTTGGTGCAGTTTAGTTGTAACTTGGTCTCAGTCCACTTTCCATTTTTTTTAAATTAAGATCGATATTTCAATTTAATAAGATCTACTTTTCTGCTCTTCTGTCTTTTTAATAAATTAAATATTACATTTATACAATTGTGATAAATTTATGCTGTAATTTGTTTACTTGACTTTAACCCTTACTTGGCTTTCAGTTTTAGTTTTAAAATGCTTGACACTGATATGTATTTGACAATAATTGTTTAATAAACTCATCGTCTCTTCTGGGTTATTGTATGTCATGAGCTATGGACTGTAGCCTGCAAAAATGTGTGGCATTATACAAATTATTTTTAAATGTCAAAATAAAGTGAACTTGACAACAAATAAGCTGCAATTGGAACAGATTTTTTTTGCGTAAGATCAGCATTTAGGAAACCTTGAGATCCCTCATTGATGCAGAAAGTAATATTTTCCATCTATATTCACATTTTTGCATTGTGACTTTCAGAGGTGTGACGATAAATATTTACAAAGCAATCATTTTATTAAAATTCAATTTCTGCCTAAAACTAACAGTCTCACTGAAAGGGAGCTGTCTGTCTAATTTCTTTTCTATTAATTTGTCTCGTGATGTTTGGCTTTCATATTTACAGCATTAAGCATCCTGATCCAGCAGACGTTGATGAGAATTGGCAGGCAGAAACTCACGAAGGCGTGACAAAGTGCAACCCGTACATGGAAAATTCATAAGGAGACATCAGGCCAGGAGACACACATCAAGTTGTTGAGAATGAGAATCTGCATTCGTCAAGGACACAGAAGCAGGAAGGACATGCAGTGGAGACTGATGGGGTAGAGCTGGACAGTGATCAACCTTCACGATGAAGGCCTTGAAGCTAACAAAAAATATTTCAGGCCATTCAATGTAAAGACCTCCCTCCAACAATCTACTCCTGAAACATCTTTGAGAAACACAAATGATTTGCATGCTATATGAATACAACCAGATACACTTGGCAGTAACCAGAAAGTAACACTGAGGAACACATTTGTGGGCTTGTTTACAACAGGCCGATTTTCCTTTTCTCTTATTATGGCTTTTAACCAATGTTTCAGAGGGAATGACCATGTGGGTTTTAAGAGCAGCTGCCAGTACTTTCAAACTAATGGGATTAATACTTTCATTTAGAATACAAAACCCTTGAACATTAGCGGAAATCCATGTTAATTACAAACCTTCATTAACTTGGCACAGCTGTCAATGTCAGATAAACGCAGGGCAGCTTCGATCCCACCCCTGCTCCCCATGCGATTGAACTTCTCTTCATCTAGAGACGCTGTTCTGGATGCAGCTTATGTCAGAAAATCCCCCTGCCAAAGCTACACGTGCCCAGGCGAACGAGTCGGCCCACATATTTCCTTTAGTTCAACAAATGCTGACTGAAAATCCATTTAAACTACTCAGCTGAAGTGGGAAAAGAACAAATCCATTATCACTTAGAAATGATAATCCAAACAACTAATGAGATTCTCTCCTTGATATTTTATGCTAAACTGTATTTCAATGCACGTTTTGTTCTTTAGCAACACTGGTAATGTTGACAAAATTAGCCATAATTAGTGGTGTTTTTAGAGCATAGTTCATACTGCACAGTTTGTACCATGGACATGAATAATACTTTTAATCATGCATTGTTGAGAGGAGGTATTACTTTTCTAAATGATCTCACAATCTCACACTCGATAGAAAGAATGAAAAATCTCTTATATTGATGCAGAAACCTAAGCCATGTATTGAATTACCAGACTTAGGGACCAGAATATCATAGAAATTTAGAGACTTGGCTATTTTTACTTTGGACAGAAAGAAACTGTCTAAGTACAACACATAACACCCTAGCAACCACCTAACAATGCCCAAGCAATATGCTACTACCATAAAAAAGCTTGCATACCAGCACAGCAATCCCCTGGCAGCCATTAGTCCAACAAACTTACAGCCCTGCCCCAAACTCACACCATTGGTTGTTCACACTACTGTTCACACTACAAATAGTATTTTATTACTATTTGAATACACAAAGTATTTTATTATCACAAATTATATCACACAGTCTCTGTCTTGCAAAAAATGTCCCTTTAGTCAGAGACAAAGATGTAGCCACAGAACCAAAGAACACAGCATAAAAAAGGCAATAGCAAAACCAGAGAACTATATCTGCCCTTGCAATGTCACAAAAGCAGAAAACACAATAAATTGCTTGGCTCTGACAAATTTGCTGCACGATATATCAGATCACGCAAGCTCAAAGTCCATTCATCACCTTGTTACCTGAAGAACGAAGCATTCTCAGGCTGGTCAAGTCTCTCATCTATCAGTAGTCACTATCTATAAACAAACATCTATCACTGAGCAGACAGCATCATTTCAAATGAGATGTGCGGCGCTTTAGGAACGATTCCACATTCGCAGCATCTCATGAACCACACTGCTGACCTCAAGAGCAGTTTCTTGTAAATCTACTATATATTTTACTGCAGGGTGAGTAGCTGTTGGAAGGGCAAACCGCACCTGAATGCTGGTTACACCATTACTTTTGAATTATTGATTTGAGAGAATGGAACTATAGCTTGATAAGCACTGGGAAGTGAGGAAGGGTGTCAAGGTGAGTCCCGTCTTTGTGCTGTGTGTGGACATTTTTAGCATCGCTCTATGGCCGAGGCTCGTGCAGTTGCACGTTACGACCGATCTGGGGCCAACGGGCCAGCGAAGCCATTTTGCAGTACAATTTAAACAGTGAACAAATCCCAGCGGCTATTTCTCAGAATAAATTGCCTGCTTTGCAACAGCACCACTGTCAGCAGAAAAAGCCAGTAAATAATTTCACAACGTCCACTTGCAACCTAGCCTAGCCTGTGATAAATATGTGGCAAACTGGGGACTCTGGGTCACTGCTACCTGTTAGTTAAGGTATGTGTATGTATGTGTGTAAGGCAATGTTTTTATTAATAAGCAAGGCAGTGTATTCCTGTTTTTTGGTGGTATAATGTAACTTTTACGAAACCAAAGTTAAGTCTCTGTGACCTTGTTTTTACCCCAGCATGAGGGAAATGCTTAATGAAAGGCAATAAAAAGGCATAAGATTGTTAATGAATTTGCATCTTATTATGAAAATCAGAGCGATCATGGAAAGGTTATGAATTTGCGCACAATTATACAGTTTAAAATGTCAGTGTTGGCTTTGAACATGCATATTCGCTTAGCTTTTTAAAAGTAAAAACTACAACAGGAATATATCAAAACAAGATAAAAAGACAGTAAGGATTGTAACCCACTACATTTCTTCAATCACAAACAATTCAGCACATGCCCAGAGGAGATTTCATTTCCCTTTTTAGAAAAAAAAAGATTATTTTTATGACATAAAATATTTTTCTTTTGCTATTCTGCTGTTTAAAGTTGTGATACTTTAGAATTGAAATGTTTATCTGTTTTATTTGTAGGTTATTTTGAATGGATGGATGAATGACAACCGCTGTAGCTGGTGGCTATGAAATGTTATTTCATCAAGTGTATTTCATCAAAGTAGTTTTGTTTTGATCAATATATTCCCTATATAAATATATATTGTAATGATCATTAGATTTGTATATAAAGGTTTCCTCTTCAAGTAGTATTGCACACACCTTTTTCCTGATAGCTAAAAGAACTAGTACCATACAGAGTAAGGGTGAACTATATTTTTTATATTTTAACAATATTATTAAGTATTAATGCATTGCCTGTATGCAGTAGATTACGATTGTGATTATGATTGTACTTCAACTCTAAATTGAAGTAAATTTGAAATTATCTTTTTCCTCATTATAAGGCTATTAATGGTACAGTTTGTTTTGGCACATATGAATGCTTTGTATATCAAATGATGGCAGGTATAGTTGTAGCAGTCTGTGTGCTATGAAGAGAAATGTAAAAATGGTTAGAATTTTCCCTGTTCTCTTCTACTTTACTTTATTACAGTCTTGGCAGAAGTACATTAGCGCACATTCATTGCCAATGGAGCACGGTGTTCAAAAGCGACCAAGGTGTGAATTCACAGGATGACGATACAAGAAGAGGGAAAAGATCTATTAGATCTTTGTAAAGAGTGTAAAGAGGGAAGATCTATTAGATATGAATGTCTCACAAGCGCATAAAATACACACACACAGACACAAATATATATGGAAGCTGTTAATTAACTTTTACTAAAGTCATGGCCCACCCGGCAAACAACACCAGCTGTTCATTAACAGCCTATGACATCATAATCATCATATGACATCACAGCCTATGCAACATAAACTTGCTTTGTAGTGAAAACAAATGTGAAGAGTCAGGGACATTAACTTGGTCCCAAGCTGTGTAATTTTCTCCCAGAAAACCTATGAGCAACTGACACAATCTCAAAAGTATCTTTATAAAAAAATTTTTTTATAAAATATTTTTTTATTGTTTATTGTCGCTAATTGTGCCAGACAAATATAAGTTATTTAGATGTCAATGTTGTGTATTATACAGTCTAATTTAAAAAATTGGATTGTTGGTGCTTGAAAAATAACCTGCATGTTTTGCAACGAAATACAACTTGCAAAAGTGGCAACAACTTAGTAAATTTACTCCTATGTCTGTTCTGTAATCAATTTAAAACGTTTTTAGGCACTGCTGTATAATGTTTGACTAACTGTACAATATGACATCATCGATACCTGGCATCTGTTACAGAAAACCACTCTTGATAGTATTTGTTTGTGCAGATAAAAGACATATCTGTGGCTGAGAATCTGCTTTTAATATTGACTTGCAGCCAACAGCGCTCAACAGAGGCTGATAATTTCAGACCTGTCACTCACATTGACTGACATCAAGCGCCTCTACAGCAGCTAGCGCTCATTTTCCTGATTTAAAATGATGCATAAATGAACGGCTACAGAGATTGAGCTATTAGAAAACAGGGCCTGGAATATTATGACTCAAGCAAGCTATGTTTTAATGCTAATGAGCTCTATCAGGTTACATGTACAAGACCTTAACAAAACAATAAAGAAGTAAATCGTAAATTAACTCACCTCTGAGTGGATATGTTAAACCCTGATGTCTGCTGTAATGTGTATTTTAAAATATCTTCCTTTCACACTTGCTTTGAAATAAACTTCTTAAAATGTGAAAATGGCAAAACAGTGAAATCTCTTTAATAAATGCCGGTAAGTACCATAAAGGACACAGATGCATTTAAATTCAGAAAACAAGTGCATATCATGTCAAGTGCAACTGAAGGTTGGCTTAGCAACAGCTTAAAGGTGCATTAGGTAACCTTTTTCACTTTAAAAAAAGGTTACCTAATGCACTTTGTGGGGAGGGGTTGTTGAGGGTTGGGGAGGTGGGGCTTGTGGTGGCTTGGTGGTTGGGTTCATTCAGTAGGCCAAGAGTACCACAGTACTTACCATGCCGTTACAATGACTGAGTCAATAAAATTTTCTATCTCCTTCCCCTAACCCCACCCATAAGCCCAAACCTCACAGAAACATTTTGTCATTTTTTATTTATAAAAAATACCATTTACCATTTACCAAATACCATTTGTGTTTTTTAAGCCATTTGGTCTAGGAGGAAGTGTCCTGGTAGACTACATTTACGTCATTATACACATCAAAATACACATTTGTGTAACATTCGTGAACCACATAAACCAGTACACACACACACAGTAATAACACTAATAATAAGATACCAACATTGCATCAATCACAATGCAACCTTGCAGAGCAAACTAGTGTACTAACTGTGAGTGCAAATAACCCTGTCATCACATTGTCTCACCGCAGAGTGGAACCCAGCGTGAGTCCTCTAATCAGTGGACAACACAGATTCATGTAAATGTACGCGTGTTCATATGCATATTTAATTGGAATCAAATAAAACACAGACCCTCAGGAGCAGCCTGTCACCGTTTCATCAGAAATCCTGATAATTATCGCACTTTCATGCAAAACAAGCAAGGTCAGACAGGTCACGTTGCTTCACCCGGGACTGAGACTTACCTTCGGCTTGGCTGGACTCTCCTATCATTTTTCTTCCATGTGATTCGCGGTTTGGGTGATGCCCGCGGCCGGCACTCCAACGAGATGTCCTTCCCCACAGTGGCAATTAGTCGCACAGGATTGGTGCTGAATGTGGGTGCTGATGCTGTTTATAAACAAACACATATAGTGCCACTTTCAGAGACCAAAGTACAAGCTTACAACCCTGTGCCGAATAACTAAAATGTGTTTTATGCAAAGTTCTTACACTCGTTCAGCAGATGTAATTAAGCTGGAGAGTGTTCAATCACTAACTAATGACATGTATGGTTTTGTAAATATTCACGTGACACCATTTATCTAGGTTCTTTGTACAATTCGTGGAAGTACTGAGTCAAAACAGTGGCAGAAGAATAATTGAGAGGTTTATTAATGAAATAAGGAGTTTGTTCTGTGAAGCAGGGGATATGTGATACTCAGTGAGATTCAGGTTTTGGGATGACTATAATGATGGTGCTGCTGTCGATATGAGTGATGGGTCTATAATTAATAGCTTTATTGTAATGCAATATTGTCCACCAGAAGTTAAACATTTTCAGGCTAAATGATAAAAAAAATTCAGCCCTTGACAAAAAAAAAAATCAGCCCTTGACAAGCGCATTTGAAGGTAATTATTGTTGTCCTGTTTGTCCGCAGGGAGGTTCTGGCTAGGTTGATGCAACAGGTAAGTAAAATGTGTTGCAGTTACTCATTGGTAGATGTATATAACAGCATGTTCAGTATTACAATATATACAATATTACAAAAACAAGATTATATATATTATTTGTATTATAAATGTATTAATGTATTATATGTATATATGTATATATGTATATGTGTGTGTTGGGAGAAGAAAAACTTTGGTCATAGTTGGAATATGAAAGACACAGAAATATAAAAACTGTCAAACAGTGATTACAGTGAATCCATATTCACACATTCACTTTAACGCATATATAATACTTATAATTTTTGAGCTCATAAGTAGAACTTCTTCCACTAAAATTACTTTATATAAGATAATTAAAAAGGAGCTAGTTCTTTAATTCTTCATTTTACCAGCCCAGTTATATATTGATGTTCACATGTGTAAAGACAGCACAAGAGCCCTGGGCTTTTCTACAACACGTTCTACAGTGGCTGAAGAAGATATTGTGTGTGTGATGGTATTTTACAGAGCAGAGCTTAACTTATACAGGCTAAAAGTGATGATGTCTGCAGAGCTGCTAGAGTCTTCTGGGGCCTGTAGCTACACGCTGACAGACCTCGTCAGGAGTGGTTAGTCAAAGGTTGAACCATGTTTTTACGGGTGACATTAGAAAAGACGCCATTTTAATCTCAGCAGTTACCAAAGGGACAATATTCCTACCAGGCCTGTTACATGTTGAGAGTCTGGACCAATGAAAATCTAACAGCCTGAAGGTGGAGTGGGCATGCAATTTTTTTTGCATTGGGCACACAGCATTTATGGTAGTCTGAATATATGTTTTAAACTGGGAGTTTTGACACGTGTCTCTTACTGTGAATACTAAAAGGTCTTTTGCACTTGGCGACCCACTGACGGTCCACCCACTTCAGTGCCCTCAAGAGAATAAACGACACAGGAGTGCCACAAATTGTGGGCCACGCCAGACCCTGACTCAGCCTGCAGCTATGTCTCATGTGGATGTGGGTTGCTGTTCGCTGTGTAATATGTCACTGCAATATGTGCTTGCGTTTTTAACAGAATAGAGTAAGTCACAGAGGATAGCTCTCCCTACCGGCACAGAGTAACTGGGGGATTTGACACAAATATATCCAAAAAAATAAAAATAAATAAAATCTTTATGATTGTCACTCCAGAGCACTAAACAAGCACTTTTCAGCCAGAGGGAAATGGACCAGCAAGGGGAAATATTCATTGAGTCACAGCACTGGGAAAATTGCATGTTATGAACCCAGCATTTAATAATGTTCAGATTCTAGTTTGCAATGGCGCCTATGTGCCACCAGTACCAGAAAGGCAGCTATGCCATATTTAAATAAATATATTTATATTTAATATGAAACTATGTGTATTTACCTAAACATACAATTACAAATACATTTACAAATACATATATGCATCTACAAATATATTTACCCTCTTAAATTGGGTCATGAAACTTTCAAGTCAAAAAGAATCCTGTCAAAAGAAGTATTTGTTTGTGTTTGTACTGTGTTAGAACGATCACAGACTCACAGACAAACAAGAGAATAATGAGCAATGCAAATCTAAATGGCTGGATGACCACATGCATCTTGGAATGTGTGGAAGAATCAAAACTGACAAGAGAAAATGAGGGCGTTACCAGTAAACACGCAATCCCAACATGCATTTCTCCTTTGTCAGGTCCTGGGTGTCTAGAGATGCAGAGTGCTGGGGCTTTTCATAAACTATGTTTTTGTTCTTATAACACCGTGACAGACAATCTATAACCAAATCCAAGCCAACATAACTTTATCCCCACAATGCCTTTCTCTTTCTTTCTTTTATTCTTCCCTGCTTTTGTCTGCTGTTCTGTGAGGCTGTTTGTGACAGTTCCCTCTTTGCAAGTCTTCAGTTTGGCCAGTCCTTGTGGATATCTAATTCGATATCACCAAAGTTTGTGTCCTTCCTCAAATGTGCTGCCAGCTGACTTTTCAGTGTCATTGAAAAATAAATGAAAGGAAACATTGATTTTCTATGGTCTTTATTGTATTTGTTGCCATGACTGTTTCAGGCCACGTGGATTATTCATTGTTTGATTGAAATCCGTCTGTCAATAACCGGTCTGCTCATTGCTCACAAAGAGATGGAAAAGCTTTACCTGTGGGGTTAAATGGCCTTTTTAACAATGTCCACCCATTCTCTATACATCAGTCTATTTGTATACTACTGACTGCCTTGGCTGTCTGTGCATGCAGGAAAGAACAATGTGTAAATAAACTCATATTTAAATTGCAAGGTGGTATAGAAGCTGCATCTGAAATGGCATTTAGGTGAATTTATACAGATAGTTTAATGCTGGCATATTACGTGTGTTTTGTTGCACTTCCTGACATGATCTGAGATAGTTTGGGGTGTTTACATTTAAGTCAAAATTCTGGTAAATCGCTCTCAGACATGAACTCAGTGTGGAAACATCTTTTAAACATGTTGTAAACAGAGGTACTAAAGATCAGAACAGATCAGAACGCATATACTGCAGCCTTTACTTCAGTCTATACTTCAATATTTAATTTTATTGTGCAACTGAAACAAATATTATGCAAGCTAATCATTGGCCAGAACATCCTACAGCTACAGATGCACCTACAGATATACCTACAGATATTACAATGATACTATCCATTAGATCAAGAACCTTACACCTTACACTATTTAAGTAAAGCATAATGTGCACATAAACATGAATATAATGCCTTTAGCGTAACACACATCTGCTTTGAAATCCCCCAGAATTCCTTGTCTTTGAAATCCCCCAGACTTTCATTGTTAGCGCATTACTGTGAGTGTACTTTTTGTTAGTTTTTTCAATTTAAAAAACAAGTTTATTTGTGGTATATGCCACAGATGCTGTACATAGAGCTTAACTTGTATTGAATCCGGAAATTTCTGTCAGGTTAAAAAAGAACTTCAATGGAAATGCAGTTACCCAGTATTTTCAGCTCGGCACTGGAGTAGATGCTTCCATACTTGTTCTCGGCAATGCACTGGTACATTCCGGAATCAGCCTGCTGTAGCCTGTGAATGATCAATTCCCCATTCACCATTTCCACTCTGCTCTGTTGGGAAGACAAGAATTGCTTTACAACCACATCCTCACCTGTCAGTCTGCTACTCAAATCATCCTGCTTTATGTCAATTATACACCTGCCAGAGTGACTGCAGCATCAGATGTCTCTAAGTAAAGAACAATGTAACTCTTCAGAGTTCCGTTATTGTACCACGAAATGATATGTAATGCAATATACTCACACATTAACTATCTCAGACTGTTGCTGTAAATGTGTTCATGAAAAGATTGCTAAAAAAAGGCTACAGGTATAGATTTATGTGACCGCTCTGAGATTTGAGGGTGTGACAAATCCCTCCCAGTGAAAGAAAACATTAGGTTGCCCTTAGATTAGTCGACTAGATAGTTCTCATTTATGTCTGAGTCTAATTTTTCCTCAGATGTTTCTTCTAAAGAAACCAGGGGAGAAATAAAAAAGAAGCAAGAAGAAACATTTGTTGACATGCAGCAATAAAGGTAGTTAGAATTTGAATAGTGACGAATGTTTGAATAGTGTAGATCAGATTTTTAACTTGAAAAGCATTTTATAGTTATAGTTTTATAGTAATATTTATATTAAATATTTTAACTGATTTAACTGATTTGACTGAAGTCATTACTAAGATAAAACTGTAGAGGTGACATATGTGATGTTACTGGGGTCTTTTCCTCACAAGAACCAATTGAGAAGCAGAGGACTTCTCCATTTGCTCTTAGTTTCATCTCAATGCGGTCCAGGGCACCGTTGAAATAATCCATCATGGGATTTTCTTTCTCCATGAATTTTCATGTGATGCTGCCATACAATCTGGCCACTAGACAGTATCTTAGAAGGCAGCAATTTTTTATTGCCTACCCTTGGGAACTTTGCACTTTTGCAAGTGATGTCATAAAATGCTGCCTACATAGGTGCCTTGCTAGGTATTGGAGCAGAGCCGAAAGAACTAAGATAATAAAGGTAGCTCATTTGTGATATTTATGTATATGAGTATGCTACAGTATGTGTGTGTATACCTGTGGGCTGAGCACTTCTCCATTGCGCAGCCAGCGGTAGGTAGGCCTGGGCTTTCCTGTGGCCCTGCACTCCCAATGGAGCTGCTCTCCACTGTCCAGTTGAGTGTCATTTATCATACTGATCCACTGCGGCAGAGCTGAGGAGCACACACGAGAGACTGAACACATGCAAGCACAGGGCTCCACAATAAGGCTGTTTTCTGCTGGCTCAGTTGGGCTAGCATTTCAGATTTGTATTTGCTCTGCCATCATTTTCAATGGTCCTGCTACAAAAACAGATATGTTTATTTTTACAGCATTTTTTAAACAATGGGGTGTAAAAGCCAGAGAATTTTATTTAAACCTGCATAAAGAAATTCTAAAATTGATGCACATTTTCCAGTTTAACTTTTGGCTCAAATTGCATATTTATAAATGCTCTTAATATAAAATTGTAAACTACTGTAAAACCATTTTTACTAACAGTAAAATAAACTTAGACACTATATGTGTTAGATACTATATGTGTTAGAAATATGAAGTGTTTTCTATTTTTCATTAACAATTAATTTTTCTTCAGAAAAAGAAATTCCTCAAATTATTTATTAGGTTTTAATTTTCAATAATAGCTGACAATTATAGAACACTGATGTGAAAAGTTATGGCATACAGTAATTTCGTTATCATTTTCAAACCATTCTAAGTGACTTTCACAAATCAGCTGGACACCAACTGGCCAGTCATTTGCTGTGTACAGTGGCCCTAAGACACATTGAGACACCTAAGTGTAAAAAAGTATAAATACATAACAGATAACAAAATACCTCTGTAAAATCTGCTATGCAATGACTTTCAATCAACTGATCCCAAAGTGACTTTTAGTGCATAAATAGTAACTCCCTACATCCTAACAGTGTCCTAGGAGAGGATCCAAATATTTTTTAGGAGTGACCAAATATTTTACATTTACACACAGACACTAACACTCACAAGGGCATGCATTGGCCCAATGAAGAGGCCACTAATAATTAATTACCTGACAGATCGTCACCCCCCTTCATCTGAAATGCACACAACTGTCAACTGATATCATCACCCATCCATCCAATGGAGTCCACAACACTGCCCCCCCATCTGTGATCACATGGGACCATTAAAATACTAAGACATGGGGTCCAGATTAAACAATGCACGCCTACTATGTTCTATCACACTATCATGTTTGTTTTAGAAAAACTATCAAAAAATGTTTTTATGTTCTTAAAGTTCAAACAAGACAAACAACCTATCCTCAAAAGCCTGTTTTAATTCCTGATTCAAACTCTGGGCTTTGATGTTTATGACTGACAGGTGTAGTTTAAGGTCACTAAATACTTCTATATGTAATTGTAATTGTGATATGTAATTGTTTCTTCAACTGTTCCTACATTATAAAACTGTTAAACATCACGCACAGCTGCAGTTTGTAGGTATCCTGTGTCACATTGTCCTTTTTGCTGAATGAATATGTATGAGAGAAACAGTAGGGAGTGTTTTCATTAAGAATGACAAGCAGGAAAGTTCTCAAAGCAGGAAAGTTCTTTATTACCCAGCATGTCTTGCACAGGAAAGTCTTTGCAATCCATCAGAGCAGAAACATATGCTGGTTTTAAATTATTCCATAATAACTACAGATTAATGCCATTAGTGGTGCTTGCTTATTATTGAATTTTAGGGTTGGGGATTTGAACAAACCCTTGACAGTACAGTAAGTACAGTAACTCATTTTGCACCATTTGTGCTGCAGACATGGACCATACAGTCATGTGAAAAAATTAGGACACCCTATGAAAGCCTGTGTATTTTTATAACATTTTTGCAACATTTTGGATATATGGATATTTAATCTCAATTTTAACAATACAGAGAGATTAAAGTAATATATCTAAGCAATTAAAACTGAAGAGGGGATTTTCTGTAAAATGTAATTCCACAAAATGCAAATTCTAACTGAGGCAAAAGTTAGGACACCCTCACATGTATTCCCTCTTAAAATGGCTCAAATAACACACAGGTGTATCACACCAGGTTCACATTATTAGTAGATTGTTACTGAGCATTTTGAATGAGGCTTGCACTATCTAAACCTCAGACATTTAGTTTGGTGTGCTCCTGAATGTTGAAGTGATAGTGAGCACCATGGTGAGAGCAAATGAGCTGTCAGAGGCCTTCAGAAAAACAATTAGCATCTTAGCAAAATTTTTTTTTGCTAATTTTTTTTTCAAAAAAATAAATTTTTGCTAATTTGCTTAAAATTAGCAAATTAGAAAAAATTAGCAAAAGTAGCATCCTATAAGTCTGGTAAGGGATTTAAAAAGATCTCAAAATATTTTGTAATCAGCCATTCCACTGTCCGGAAGATCATCTACAAGTGGAGGGCTTTCAAAACAACTGCCAACATGCCCAGGTCTGGTCGCCCCAGCAAGTTCACCCCAAGAGCAGACCGCAAGATGCTAAAAGAGGTCTCCAAAAACCCTAAAATGTCATCTTGGGACCTACAGCAGGCTCTGGCTACTGTTGATGTAAAAGTGCATGCTTCTACAATCAGAAAGGACTGCACAAGTTTAACTTGCATGGGAGGTGTGCAAGGAGGAAACCTTTGCTCTCTGAGAGAAACATCAAGGCCAGACTGACATTTGCCAGAGAGAATGTTGACAAAGACCAAGACTTCCGGAATAATGTTCTTTGGACAGATGAGTCCAAAATTGATATAATTGGACACCAGAGCAGAGGACATGTTTGGTGTAAACCAAATAAAGTATTCCAGGAATAGAACCTCATACCAACTGTGAAGCAGAAGGTGCTTGAAGAACATGTGAGACCATCTGTTAAAATTAAATCTGAAGCGGAACTGGACCATGCAACAAGACAATGACCCAAAACATACTAGTAAATCAACCAAAGACTGGCTGAAAAGGCAGAAATGGAGAGTCCTGGAATGGCCGAGTCAAAGTCCAGATTTGAATCCCATTGAGATGCTGTGGGGTGACTTGAAAAGGGCTGTAGATGCAAGAAACCCATCAAACATCTCACAGCTGAGAAGATTCTGCATTAAGGAGTGGGGTAAAATTTCCTCAGACTACAAGAAGCTCACTGCAGTTATTTCAGCCAAAGGAGGTAACACTAGCTATTAGGGGCTAGGGTGTCCTATCTTTTTCCTCAGTTAAAATAGGCATTTTTGTAGAATTACATTTACAGAATTTCTTAAAGACTTTTCTTCAGTTTTAATTGTTTAGTTATAATACTTTAATCTCTCTGTATTGTTAAAATTGAGACTAAATAACCATATATTAAAAAAATGTTACAAAATACACATGCTTTCACAGGGTGTAAATTTTTTCACATGACTGTATATCAAATCATGCAGCTTATTAAAGAGACGTGCTATTATTTTTCTTAGCAACCTGACTTTTAATCTGCTTCTGGCAATGATGAAATGAGTGACAAAAATCTTTTAAACTATCTGTTATTAGAGACCAAAATATCACAGAAACGTTAGACTTGGGCCAATAATCAACTTTTCAGAACCCCCTAGCAACCACATTACACTAGCATCAGGGCAAAAACATTGTATATTTTCTCTAGAGAATGTACCAATCCAGTGTTTTGTCAATGCATAATGTTCTTCTTTAGGTTTATGGTGTAATTAATTGGTCATTGGTCATTTACATAGCAATTTTGTGGCAATGGATAAAAAAACAGTACTGTGATAGCATGTTCTTTGTAGCATCAAGCGCTTAGCTGGCCCACTGCAGCAGGTCACCTCTCAGGTTCAATACTGCTCCTAGTGCGAATTTAGCTGCTTCGAATAATTTACCAAGCATCTTGCAGCCATTCCGAAGGAGTGAGGGAAGAAGAAAATGTGGAGGTAACCTCTGGCAAAGGCACATGCTCCTTGAGTTACAGCTCTCGGACATGGTAATAAAACTTATCGCCTCCCTCTATTCACACCATCCCTCACTGCAAACCCTAGGCCGACATCATAACGGTGGGCCGCAGCCTTGAGGAGGATGTGCTCCTCCGCCTGCCGGTGGCCCCCTACGCCACTCGTCACTCACCCAGGACACACACATTGGACCCTGGCTGCCGCATGTGATGCATAAATCACGTGGATGGTGACAGGTGGCTGACTTGCTCTGGGAGAAAACCTCACTGAAGGCGAGCCTTCAATCATACAGGCCAGAGAAAAGAGCTTTCTGAATGAAATGGTTGTATGCAAATTGCATGAGCTGATATGTGCCTGGAATACTATGAGTGGGTGACGGCTGAATGTCTGACACCCCACGGCATTATAAAGTGATGTTTGACTGTGGTTAACAGGTCTAGGCAGGAGTAACAGCAAGACACACATTTCTAATACAGAAACTGAATGTTTAAAGTCTGTAGGTCATATTCTACATATTCATAGCATTTTATTTTGAAGAAAGTTTTTTTATTTTATTTTATATTGAGAAGGTTAATCACTTTTTAGCACCAAAATTTGTTTTAAATCAAAATGTACTTACAGAAAGCTGTTTTTGTTGCTATAGCTTGAAGATCTCTTTATGTAAATTTTATGTTTATGTAAATTACATCAGTTATGATTGGCTGACTTCTACACACTGAATTACCCATTTCTGCAGTTTATTTAAACAACAAAGAAATGTAGATTTGCTTGTGGAGAACTACAGCCCTCCTGAAACCTTTATTACAATAACCAGCTTGTTACATGCTTGACAATTTTTCTGTTTTATTTTTCATTATATGTAAAGCTGCTCTGAAGTAATATAACATTGTAAAATGCGCTATATAAAGTAAATTGAATTTAATTGAATCAGCATTATACAACATTTAGTTCACTAAAATTCAATTGGTTGAGCAAGAGTGCTAACATTTATTATAAGAGCCCTGAAAATTCTGCTAAGTTTACCCAGTTTCATAAGCAGAGAAAAACAGTAATAAAAAACAGTAACACAAAATTAAGCCACACTATAAAGATGCAGACTGTCAATTCTCTATATGACAGACTTTAAACTGGCCAAAAACATGTCTGACTGACACGTAAGGGGATTAAATCAATTTTAAAGTTCAGAAAGAGTGGCAGCACATCTAATCACAGTCCAAACAGCTGATGAAGAGAACACTTAAAAGACACTGGTTTTTGGACACTGTTCTGGTGGCTAAGAAAACAACTGTTGTTTTTCAGGCTTTGTTCAGCCAGACAATGTGGTGAATCACAGATCCCTATGACAGTCATAAACCTCCTAAATCCAGGTTTTCATAAAATCACCAGGACACTCCATTCATCTTGGGCCCCACCGATACACTTACTTTTATGACACAGCACACTTCATCTAAGTCAGAACCTTTATCGAACGGATAAGCAGAGGAGTCTGGGAAAGATGAATGGAGATCCCAAACGCCTGTATCAGACCCCATCAAAGCCACAGTGGGTCAGGGGAAATATTTGGGTCAAAAAATACAGCAGTTTCAGCGACATAAGCAAGAATAATGATAAAATAGCCCTAAAATTTAATTGGACAAAAGTCTTATGAGGATACCGTAATTTTGTCCTCGCAAAATCCAAAGCCGGCTCTGCTTAAATTTATATGTTGTGTCATAAAGGCCAGTCAAAATTATGCTGAAAGAGAGAGCGTATGCCCGGTAGAATAATTTATGAAGAAACCTAATCAGATATGGACCCAACAGATTTTACTTCCTCGCTACTGTGACCCACTATTTTCAAGTATTTTATAGCATTAACTTTTATAGGCTACATTTTCACATTTTCATGCAGAAAAAGTAAATCACAAGTCCAGTCACTTAAAAAAGAAATATTACACCTCTCCTCAACAGGCGACACGATTTCAGATGTTATTTATGTCTGGAGAACAAGCAGTGTGGGGCATGCTAATGGGTGAAGCTTAATGCTTAACATTTAGGCATTTGTTCAAAGAGAACATTCCAAACTTTCCTTAGGTTTTACCATCATCAGTTCCCTACTTGCTTGTTTGCTTTACTTAAATTGACAAATACACCGCAATAAACTTCCTTTTAAAGGTAAAGTGTATCTTTTTAATTTTAAAATATTACTTTCTGCACCAATTTCCTGTACCATTAAGTTAATACTGTGGAGCTATCAGAATATTTGTATGTTCAAGTATTCAGAGTATTTAAGTATATCAAGAATTCAAGTAATCCAGCCTAGGACAGCAACACTGGCTTATCCAATGGTGTGAGTTCAGGGTGAGGCTATCTGTTTGATCTGCACAGTGTGTAACCTACTTCAGCTTTAAAAAAGCATTTGGTGTGTGGTTCAGAAGCAGACTTTTACTCACTGTAGACCTGCAGATGTCCTCTGTAGGCTGTGCCTCCTCTGGTGTTCTCAGCTTTACACTCATAACTCCCAGAATCCTCCAGCTGAATGTTGGGGATCTCAAGAACAGCCTGTGATTTGCGCAGACGGGCTTTTTTAGGAATGTTCCCGCTCATCTTCCTCCAGGTGATTGTGGGCACAGGACTAAGAACATACATATATATGAGAAAGAAATATTTAAAGAAATAAGGTTGAAATACTTTCTCCAACCCTAACACAATGTGGAGAGACAACCGTAAGTCAGCCTGAGCCAAGGAGATCTACAGTATCTGTCTTAGGATCAATGACAGGTGCTTACAGCTAGTACAGCAGGCAATGGTGAAACATCTACTACAATGTTGTGATTCGTATAATTTACACTGTATGTTGCTTGTACATTGATATTTTTGAATGTATTATTATAAAATAATACACTGATATTTTTGAATGACTGTCAATGGATTAAAATGCTCTTTAGGCCTACTGCATGTACCAGCAGGAGACAACTGGACTGTGACACTTTAGTTTAAACATCTCAACCAAGGCTACACAGCAACATTGTTCAACCAGTGACATGAGTTTGGGGTGGAGCTTTCTGTTTGTTCAACCAATGACAGGTGAGGGGGATGTTTACATTTACATTTATGCACACACTTTTATCCAGATTAACTTACAATGCATACAGTTTATACATTTTGCAAGTACATGCATTCCCTGGGATTCAAACTCATGACATTGGTGTTGCGAGTGCCGAAAAACCCTGTCTGAAAGCAATTCCTTCTATCTCACTGTCCCAAAAACGTGTAGCTGTACAGCCGCACTAATTTGTAAAACTGATACCACAGGTTTTTTTGAAAGAACACAGAGGACAATCTGATATGGCAAAGTCCTCTGTAAGTGGCTGTGTACTGAGTAACACAATAAACGTCCTGATAGCTGTGCAGATAAGCAGTATTTGTACACTTCCCTTCATTCCTATTTGCGGCTGCAGCGGGCGTGTGATATGACCTGCAAGGTGTGCCGCCTGTGCGCAGATAACCCGCTCTATCAGACATGATCAGCACTGCTACAGACTGACAGCTCCATTTCACAGCTTTCCAACAGTGGAAATGTGATGCGCAGGAAAACCCCAGTGCTACCATCAATCACCTGCCGGCCCCCTGATAAAACCGTCACATTTCTGAGGTCTCCTCTCCTCTGCGCCCGTTTAAATCTTCCCAGGACATTTATGCACACCAGATAAGTTTCTTTGTTCTGTCAGGTTAGATTATGATGAGTCTGTGATGAAGATCATGGAGTTGTCCAAGTTAGAGAACAAACATTTAGATGATTTGATTTAGCAGTCTAACTTTTGCTGTGATTTTCACGTAAGCATTACTTTAAAATCATATCTGCATTTGTCATTTGATTACTTACCAAAACCAATATTTCTAATCCTGGATGCTGATTGGTCAGTACAGCTTTCTGCACATGCTAAAATGCATGATAAAGTAACGGCTATGATGTAGACACACGTTTACCAGTTACTGTGTACAACAGTGCACAGCAGGAACACAGGCAAGTAAGAACCGTGGTGGATTTGCTTATTAACATTACATTAAAATTTATGTTGTTAATATGAGTCTTTATGTTCGCAATATAGCACTGGCCTCCAGTGCTTTTTATAAAAGGGTTACTGCATAATAAAATCTAAATTAATAAAATAAAAAAAATAAAGATACAAAGTTCAATAAAACATTGTTTTATTACAGGAACTCATTAAGAGGTATCTTTGGTTCTAGTGGCCCAAACAAAGTCTGTTAAAACAGTCGCAGGTCTGTTTTAACAGCCACAGGCAATAGTGAAAACAAAAGAATGCTGGATGCATAAAATAAAAGCAACTAACCATATAATCATGCACAGTTAAGATAGCAAAATAAATAAACCCATTGACTTTAAGGGAGAACATGTTTCCCATATCTTTATTTGTAGACATCAAATGCTGTATATTCAATAAAACTCGACAGTACTTCAGAGCAAATTCATCTGTCATTAGTTGCACTGGTAAATAAAACTTCTGCTATTTATGCATTTGCAAAATTGTCAGTCTGCCAATTCAGCTTGTGCCATGCTTATTATTTTGCATATTGTGGACCTGGGACCTAAAACAAAACCAGTTGAGAACCACTGTGCTAGAAGATATCAGCCGGAATACGTTACTGACCAATCAGCATCCAGGACTGGAACTGTCTGTTTGACTGTATAAAAGCGATAAAGCACTTGAGACTACATTGTGAATGTAGTCTTGGCTTACAGGCTTTTAACGCTGCAAACTGATATGATGTCATCAGGAACTTGACTATTTTCATTTCAATGATACAAGAAAATATCTGAGCATTATTGCTAAAATGGTGTGAGAACCTTACAGGAAGGTTATACCTCCAACAAAATGTCAGCATGCATGAAAGAAGGCCCATCTTGTAGCCCGAGTAACATTTACAGAACAAGACGCATTCGCCATTATAAGCTGGCAGTTTGCCTTTGAAACTGCCCAGTACAATATAGTGGCTGAAAAGAATCCCCGCAGACAGCCTGCGTTGTCAACAATAAACACTCCGGCCTGTTCCCTTCAAACAAATACAAGCCCTTAGTCTCTCCAACTGTTAGGCTGTCATACATGCTGACTGACAGCGTGAGACTAAAAGCAATTCTTGCTTCAATTTGGTTCATTATAAAGACTGGCATTTTCTAATAACCTGTCCCGATAAATCATTTATTTGTGGATAAGGGGGGCAGGTCTGAAGTTCACCGTAGGCCTCACTTTTAGACACAGAGCTATCAGCACTAAATTAGCTCAGATTGGAGGGAGAGGCCATTGGCGAGATCTGGGCGATTTCTGTATTCACTGAGCAGGCAAGACTCTGTAAAGTTTAATTGGACTAAGAAGTAGGAGCCAACGAGAATACATAGATCAATGTCTAGGTTTAAGTAATGACTTATTATTCTAATGTGGATAATTAATTGTAAACGACATTTCCTCACAAAGGGGTCCTTGAAGGTACTGTAAACAATTACCAGGTCCTTAGAGCGCTTTGGTTTAGAAGGTGTTTGCGCTTGATAGGGCTTCACATTTGAATTATTCATTCCGAACAACAAAGGCAAATAGAATTACAGAACAATGACACTGGATTATGTTTTTAAAATGCAGAATTGCATTTTGCTTTATGTAGAATGTCACAATAGTGTGAATATACAAACTGAGAAGTCCTACAAAATGTAAATACTGATAAAATACACTGATTGAATGAATCACTTTGATTTCACCTCTTATAAGGAGAATCTTGTGTTACCCATATAGGTACATTTTCACTATTTCAACATAATAAGGAAACAGCATAACACTCAGCTTGACCAGCATAGTGCCTTTCTGTACTTAGCACAGTAAAATACTAGAAAATTGTGATATACATGGCCAGTTATAGAGATATTATCAGATGATAATTGAATTTCCTTTCTTTTCAGGTATCTTTAGATATTGTCTTAGTAAATACAGTGAGAAAAAGGCTTTTTTTACATCAATTTTGTGTATATCTTATAAACATTATATATCTGACACACTAAGGGTCAGGATTTAAATATCAACAGAACGATATTAATACATTCATCTGTAAAGTTCATGGACATGCAGAAAGTAGCCTATATAAATGTTAGCATGTCAGATGGCCCCTATATATTTGCTTCTGACTAAAAACATACATAACCTCTGAGTTATGACGGACACTGCTCAGGGAAAAACAGAGAAAGCTTTTCACACAATTACTTATTTATTTACGTACGAGAAAGCAGCAGCCGGCAAGGTACATTTTAAGCATGTATGGAAAAAGCCCCAGTTCATCATTTGGAGTCAGTGTGCTGCCCTGATTTAATGTCAAAGTGCTGTTCTGCCTTCCAGCAGTGGGCCTGTACTGGCCACTTTCATTTTTCAGTGTGCTATCCTTGGCCAAATGTGAGCATAACAGATATTAAAAGCATCCTCCAAACAATGACGTGCCCAGACTCTTATTCTCTATCCTCATGCAACCCTTGGCCCTCACCTCTACCTCCCCGTTCAACTATTACCAGAATATACGGCTCCCAGGGGCCGAATCCCAGCGCTGTTTCTACACCAATCAGAACAAAATTGCCACTATATCAGATACGGCGCAGAGTTCAATACTTGTGGAGAGCTCATTTAAGAGCAGACAGGAGTTAGATGTAAAAATAGCTATGCTCCTGCTACGGTCTCATCTCAGGAGAATGTGTTCTGCTCTACTCTGCAAAAGAAAGAGGTTTACTGGTTAAATTGGTAATAATTATGATTATTAATTACTCTGACAGTAAAAGAGGGGACGATGGATAATGGTATGCTTTTGTGTAATGGAAAGGCACCTTGAGGTGGTCTTGGCATTTAGAGATGGGGGGAATAGTGCAGTGGGAGTATACATTGCAGGCATACTTACTTCCCAAGGGCAAAGCACTCCAGTCTCACTGTGACCCCTTTGGCTGCTAGTACAGTCTGAGGAAAGTGTGCTTCGATTTTAGGCTCGTACTCCCCCATGACACCTAAATGACAGAAAGACACACACAAGTCAATCCATGTGCAGCTCACCACATTTATTATGGTGTGACAGACGAAAGCCCAGCATTAAAGTGTGTACCTGTATACAACTTGGTATGCCGTATTAGCTACACAAAGTATAGAGTGCAGGCAGCAAAACATACATTTTCAGATTGGTTAACGTGCGTGGGTCACCCTTAGATTTTGCTGTTTGCAGAGCTTGTTGGCTGTCACAGAGACAGCCACAATCTCTTCCATTTTAGTGATATCTGTCATGCATTTTATGCACAATATTCTAAAAAATTCTCAAATAAAAATGATTAACAGCGACTTTGTAGGTAAATGCATTTAGAAAACTGCTGTGGGCAGCTTTAAGGGCTCATTGCTTGACATTACTCTATAATTAAAGTCAAAAGAAAACCATCCAAAACTCTTCTGGAATGCAAAGGTTTGGGGGTTATGTTACCTGAAACAGTACTGCACAGATGCACTCTTTGAAAATCCACCAGGAATAGTATACTATGACACCTCTGGTTATTATTTTGACTGTACTGTAATTTAAAATGCAAATCCTAACCTAGCATACTTTGTAGTACAGAACTTACACTAATCACCACTGAACATTTCTGGTTGCAGGTTCAGTAAAGCTCTTGTGAAGTGATCTTTTGCTGGTAGCGATTAGTTCTGCAGCACCTGACTCCATGGGATAGCAGCAAATATCTCGGTCTGCAGGTGTTGGATCAGCACATTATTCACACCTTCTGCCCCTCTCACATGAAATTCCACCCTGGCAACTTCCCAGTTGGTTTTGGAAGACCAAACTCATTAATTTAAGTATGTGACAGGAAACTTGTGCTCCCTGTACACCAAGCTCAAGTTTTTTTCTTCCATGAGATAGTGTAGATGCTTTGTAGGTTTAACGTATGCCTGAGGTACTGTACTGTGATGAATTACATCTCTCATTATATATCTAGTGCAGTGGCTCTCAACCTCACAGTCAACAGAGAATCAACCCTAGACATTTTAAGTCAGACAACTGTGTATACAGTGGACCCAAAACACTTACAATGTGTGAATATCATTACATTAGATAACAAAATATCAAACAAAGTGGTGTAGTTTTTATTTTAAAGACAGAACAAGCTTATTTTAAGACAAAACATTTCACAGATATATGTTTTTAGGTTTTAAATGATAAAACAACAATTTCAAAATGTCTCTGGACAGTGTGGTTGTCAAATGTCAATAAAAAACATGCCCATAGATAGATAAGCTAGTAGCTCAAGACAACAGATTTGACTCCCAGGGACTGCAAAGAGTGATAAAATGTACCTGTAATGCAGTAAAGAATAAAAGCATCAGCTAAATGTAAATATGGTCTCCTGAAAATGTGGGGAAAAGACTTCTGCTTTTAACTTGGGTCAAGTAAATATATGTAGCCTAGCCAGAATAAAGAATTTATGCGAATGTAATAAAGAAAACCTACCTATCCTACCTATACCTATCAAAATGAAATTGCATTCATAACTATAATAGAGGTATACTATCAATATCTAAAGTCTATGATCAAGCTAAAGTGCAACAGAGATATTAACTGTTAAAAGATAGGTATGAATTCACAGATCAGCACAACAAATCCCAAGGAATCACGGCAAACAGGTGGTATGGTACGGCAGACCCAGTAGCTGCTGGTGATGCAGAGAAGGAATTCTCCATAGTTCCATGCATGACAAGCTGCTAAACTAAATTATTTTGCAAGTGCCGCACACTTCAGATACCACTGGGAAAAAGGGCAGGAGAATTTGTCCTCATAGAAGCAAATCACACCGGAGTCTAATTGAGTCTAAATTCAGTGGAATGCAGGGGAATTTTGATGGGCTGCATTCCTTTCCTGCAGCCGTAGCTGGGGGGCACGGCCCCTTTGTTTATTCATGTGGATGTTGTGAGGACCCATCCATATCCATTTGCTGAGAGATATGTCAGGTGGCATTGAGTAAATCTGCAATTACCAAGGAAAACACTCCCATTCAGAGGCCTAATTATCATTATCACTCTTATTAAATGGCAAACCGTTGCATGAATTTTACATGAGGAACTATTTCTTTTGCTTATACACTCTGAGGAATATAACAAATATCACGTGTATATCATAAATTTAGAACACTCCTCGACTCCCCCAATGTGAGTGTGACCAGGCCTGTCATCTATGAAATGTGTAATTGAAATGCTGTATGTTAGAATTCCTATTAATCTCAATGAGTTGTGATGTCAAAGCTAGCAGACAGGAAAAATACATGCCCATTTATACTTCTGAGAACCCTTAAAAAAATTGTTTACTGGTATTCTATAATCTAATGAAATATATTGCTTCAGTCAGAATACATGGCTACTTTTGAATGGCCACCAATGGAGAAAGATTTTTGCTTTAGGCCCCCATAATGGTGTAAAGGCACAATATCTACCAACAGGAGCCAATTTCAGACACTAACCAGCCAAACCGTGACCCCCTCGCCTATAGCAGTAATCTACAGCGCATTTATAGCCCATTTTATGACAGTGGTCCTTTTTCCCCTAAACAACTTTTCAATTTCAATCTCGTTCTCCTTATTGTTACACATTTATGATCCTAAAGCAATCCCGTGCATATAATGAATTTGCAATATTTCATTGGTGCATGCTGCGTCATATTGCTGTTTAGCGTCTGGAAGGACTGAAATTGATAGAGCTGAGCTGTAGACTGGCTGTGGTGAAACACATACGGGGTCTTTTCATTTTGCAACACCTATTTTCAAATTTCACAATTTAATCTGTTTATTAACATGAAATGGGCTAGTTTTGTGCAATGCAATTTTCCTTTTCTTTTGTTGTGCCATGCAAAACAATCACCTGATGACAGTCTGGGCATCCATCAGCCGTTTAACGCTTCGATATCCAACTGCTAATGAAAGAAATCCATTATCCCAATGCTGAGGTTCACATCTATATTCTAATGACTAAACCGAAAGCAAAGGTGCAAATTGGCAACATGACAACACGAACACAATGCTGTTAAACCTGTTAAAGAGACAGTGTGCACAAAAATTGTCATAATTTACTCAAATAATGGAGCACAAAAAGAGAAACTTTGTTTAATGTACTCACTGATATTTTCCACTGATTTAATTAAATAGGAAACATTCAAACATACCATAAAAGTATTCCACACAACTTGTGCACTACATCCCAAACCATTAAGATCAGTTTTGTGAATTGAATCAACCTATTAATAAAATAGCTTAATTTAATAGAAAGAGTGATTTATTGAATTATGATGACCATGCCCAGGAGAGCCAAGTTTTAGTGAATAATGAATTCCGGCCTGTCACACAAAGCTACACTGTACTATTATATATGATTCATATTGCTTCAGAAGGCTTGAAATATAGCACAAGTCAGATTAACTACTTTTAGGGTCCCTGAAAGCTTCAGTCCCCAGTCATTGTAACTGCATGGAAAAGACTGAACAACTACATTATTCATGTCTTGTTACATGGTCAAAATAACATCATATGTGTTTGGAATGACATGAGGGTGAGTAAATGATGACTGAAATTTAATTTCTGGGTGACCTACTCCTTTAAGAAACAACATAAATGGATGAATAAACAAACAACTTAGGGCTGTTGTCATATATAAATAAAGAAAGCCTTCAATTCAATTGACAGAATGTTTAATGTGTGGTCATGTGACCATTTCACTTCCCATTAAAATCACAATTATGAGATTGTTGACAATGTCATGTTTGGACTGTAGTCCGAAGGACTGTAAGCTGTAGTCCAGAATGCACTTACTGTATTGAAGCATTCATGTACATACTTCACTGCCTAAACACATTATTGAGACATAACTCTCAAGGCTTTTGAAAGTATTCCTGGAGGCCCAGTAATAAATTCTTAGCGTGACATCATGATCTGAACTGATACTGCAGTTTGAGGGAAATGCCCACCATTAAAGGTCATGGGCTCTTGGTTGCTTGCTTTAGTGTGGGGGAAGCTTGTGGAATAGAATCTTCTGGTTCTGGTTAAAGACAGTTGGGGGTAATTGACTAAGAGGAATCAGACTACCTAGATCCAACTTACTTTACTATATCTTAGTTTTAATGCCTATAGCCATCACTGATACATTACTGCTACCATAAATGTAAAATGTACACAAATATGCATATGATTATCGTCAGCAGGTGGGTAGTTAATTAAAGCAGCAAGCCCCAGGAAACCATGGTTTACAGTCAATTTAACTGTTTGTCACAACGGGAATGTTTAAAAAATAAATAAATGCACAGCAACAAAAATGTAATAATATTGATAAAAATATATTCTTCTGACACGTAATGTAGTTCTTCAGAAATAATTTAACAAAGTGGTTGCCAAGCAGCACACAGATGCAGCGACAAAGATGCAGTGGTGCAGAAATACTGATGTACTGAGGTCGCAGCTCAACCAATCATATTCAAGGACTGGACATATTCAAGTATCAGTTTTAACTCTGAATCATTTAGGGCTGGTATTTGTTTGTCTGAGGTGGTGCTTGTGAATGTGAAAGTAATACACATGGGAGTGATATTCACAAGAGATGAGAGTGAGGCTTTCAAACAGCACAGAAGAGACCTTTTTAAATTAATGACTCTCAAAATACATGAAACGTTTTTGGATCAGAAAAACATGTTTACAATGACATTAGATTGTGCGGCATCGACATGCACTTTCCTGACCCCTGGTGACATCTGAAACATTATCTGAAATGTTGTCCTAACATTTGTTCAATAATCAAAGCCACTAAACTTTTGCCCTAATTCAAGGACACAGGGATTTTGTTATCTGTGAATAAATGATAAATGATAAAGACCTAACAAAACTGTTTGACCTTTGACATGGTCACTTGACTCTTAGGTCAAGCGAAAAGGTCAAGCAATCCCAATGCAACCGAGTGTTTTGTGAGCGTCCCAACTTGGCTGATGCGCCTGAGAGAGTTATTGTTCCATCCAAGTCATCTGTTAATGTGCAATTTATCACTTAAGAACAGAGGGCCTGCACTGCCTTTGCACTTTCTCCAAGAGAGTGGGTGGGGAAGATACATGACTTCCCCTGGAGGTGCAGCCAAGCGCAGATGCAGTTGGGTAGCTTTGATTAAGAGTGTCTTAGCCAAGGGAAGGACACAGGTGAGGCATTTCACCTGCACATTCCAGCACAGAGCCTCTTGTGCAGTTAATTATCATCATATCTCACTGGAGAGTGTATCTGTAAGGTTTGTGGAGTCTGCGAGAAAGCTTGTTTTATTTAAGCTTGGCTGGGGGTGCTGAGCTTGAAAAATCATTTTTGGGCTTTTAGGCAGAATCACACAGAGGTGTTTAGCTGCCGAATGCGTGAGGCTTTCCGCACAATGGCTGCCAAGAAAATGGTTGGCGCATCAGGCGAGGAATGAATAAAGATTTCCATCAGCCGTACTTGCGATACGGGCGACTAACCTTTTGCTGAACTCACTCTGATTTGGCACAGTCTTCTGCTAGACCCTGACTGCCTGATTATTTGCAAATATGGCTGCCACAACACAATTTATCCCAGCTCAACCACCTGTTGCACAAAGATATCCCTCAGGATTTTTCTTTTGCCTATTCATGCCTTTAACTGCCATTGTCTGTTCTTTCTTTATGTTTAGAGTGGTCTGCAATAACCAAACATAACTGGAGAACATGATGCAACTTGCACTCGCTATCTTTGCTAACAAGAGGCGCAAATCCAATTTAGTATGCTAATGCATTTGTATATGTCTCAGAGGACCGTTTCTCACAACAAGGTTATGCAAATGCCTCAGAGAGGAGGGGCACATGCCGAGGTGGACATGGTGTCCTGATAAAGGACATGCTACATTAGACTACGTAGGCAAAAACAAGCATTCAGGGCATTGTATTCCTTTTAGCCGGGCTGTTACGGGATCACATACCGCAGGGACAGAAGTTGACGTGTACCGGCAGCAGGTGATGCATGCATGTCTCTGAAGTAGGTAAAAATGCCTGAAGTGACAGCTGTGTGTTTGGCTCCCCTACCTGGCCCATGGGAATGGGCTATAAAAGAAGCTACGGCCCATTCTGGAAGAGCACCATTGATTCGGTTAATTTTATGCTGGAAAATGATTTCCCCGACGGCCAGTTTCACCAGAGTGCATTGTCTGTGAAAAAGTGCTCTAAAGCAAATGATAAAGCACCTTGTGCTCTCCGTTTAATGCGGATGTTTGGAATTCATGACACATTCAGTCTTGCCCTAAGGGCCCCCTCGCTTAACCAGACAGCAGAGG
Source organism: Chromobotia macracanthus (assembly GCA_036877525.1). Taxonomy (NCBI): domain Eukaryota; kingdom Metazoa; phylum Chordata; class Actinopteri; order Cypriniformes; family Botiidae; genus Chromobotia; species Chromobotia macracanthus. The sequence continues at coordinate 6,139,542 of JAZGTH010000018.1, read as the reverse complement.
AGAGAAAGTGGGGAAGTGTGAGATACATAAACTACATATATAAGTCAGAGACCTCATTAAATTGGCTTCACATGGTGTAAGAAATACTAATGCAGACAACTGACCTTAGTGCCAACACGGTAAGTGAAAAAGGGCACATTTCCCTTAAAGCCAGATTTGCAGAAACATACATAATTTGTAGCCTTTTGATATATTGATGGGCTTTTCCTGGATGGAAATACAGAGCTTCAAAAATACTGTGTGAATCTCAGACGTCCAGCTGCAATGTATCTAAATTAATTTTGCATGTTACCATGCTCTCCTCATGGATATTATAGTGTTACAGATAGAGGTGGGGGAATGATAAACAACTTGCATTGAATTTTTGAGCAGCACTTTTATCACAATGACAAAACAAAACTGCATGGTAGGAAATGGGATTCCAATAACTTTATGTTTGGCTCACTTCATTTTGTGCCTCTAGAGGCCCACACTAAATTTGCAATATGTATGTCTGAGATACCCGAATGGCTCAATCAATGATGTGAGTTGGGGATGGGGCTATCTGTTTGTCTGAGGATTGAAAGGATTGATCTGATGAGGGGAATACTTGAAAATGTTTGAAAACATTTATTTGGTGCAGTAATTACAGCTTTTTTAAAGACTGAATCAGGATCGACACAAGATCAGAAAAATTCCTTTTAAATAGTTGCTGATGTTTTGAAATAAGTTTTGATCTAAAGAAATGGTTCAAATTGTTGTTTCTATAAGCTTCTATTTATAATAAGCTTCTATTTTAAGCTTATATGCACCTGATTTCAGATGTGATATATTTATTAAATTAAGCTTCCAAGATACTGTAAGATCAAGAAAAGAATAAAGAAAAGCTTTAATAAAATGTCTCATAAAACAAAGTTTTAGAGTATTGTATCATCTTCAGATATGAAACAGAACAAGGTTAGATGTGGTCTTCACTCTGACAAGAACGATTTTAATAATATGAATTATAATAATATTTTATAATAATATGTTTGTTCTTTATGAATTTATTCTGAAGTTGAACAAAAGGTCTTTAAAAAGTGCTGAAAATGTATTTTACAATAACACCAACTATTGTGATTTTTTTCTTACTGTACATCGCCCACCCCTAATTTCAGAATCTCACAGAATATCAAAAAAGCTGCCCACTCATTTAAACTCCAGAGGCACTGGCTAAAAATTACTCCATTTAATTTCAATTATTTCAATACCAAAGAGATTTCATGTCATGTTATTGATTCATCAATTCGGTTTGCCCAGAGAACAGCTTGGCACCCGGCCTAGTTCTGCCGCGCAGCTGAATGAGGTTTCAGAAGATGGGAGGCACGTGTTCGTGCGAGTGTGAAGTGTGCGTAATATCTCACCATCTGTTTTCAGAGTCAGGGGTGTTGGTGGGCTCAGGACCCTGGCATTGGTCACAGTGTTCTTCACCTGGCACACGTAGCTGCCCACGTCCGAGGGCTGCACCTTGGAGATGTACAGACTTCCTGTCTCCTGCGAGATGAATCGCCGGCTGTCCTCTGCCACGAACGAGGGGAGCTCGTTGAACACCCAGCTGTAGATGATCTCTGCTGGGGCCAGAAGGAGAGCATGCAGATGAGTTGCAGGAAGAGTGTGCAGAGGTCCCTGTGGGGCCTCTGTCTGAGTTTGCATTGTAGCACGCTGCCCTCGCTGAAGCAATGCAAAGGCATATATGAGTAGTAGTGTAGGAGATGATATTTAGGAGTTGTGTATTAATTCTGTGCTCTGTACTAGACAGGGTTCAGAAAATATAGACCTTCATGTTATAAATATGTGTAGAGATACTGTTTGTTTTTATATACTGTACTGTACTGCATTAGAATGAGCACTGCAATCTAACCAAGCACAACACTATAAAGTGATATATATCACATCTCTTCCATACTAATGTGATTTTTGTTCTGTAAGCCACCCTGGCCTTGTAAACAGCACTGTAAACATGTAAAACAAGACATTTTAGCAGGTGATTGGTTCATATTTTAGTGTGCTAAGATGAGTACCCTCTCACAGTGAAAGGCTTCCAACATGTCATTCAATAAAAACAAAAGTACAAAATACAAAAATTTTAACTGCCATAGAGACATCATTCAAGGACAATTAAAATCTCTTTTCTATCTGTTTATCTGTGTTTTGTTAGGTTTGTAAGTAGGGGACAATTTAGAGGATGTCAATAAATCAAGTCACAGAACTGGTCACTGATTACTGCTGTCACTGCCACACAGAAATCTAAAGAAACATACAACATAAATCCAGCAGATATTAACTGTGGAATATTGCTCTGATCTCACACTGTTTGCCGTATGTCGACTGTATCAAAGTCATCAAAGTCTCACAGCAGAAATGAGATGGGGAAAGTGGGAGACAAATTTCCTCATGGCACAAATGATTTTCCCAAGACCAATTTATTCCCCACATAATTAAGGTATAAATTTCATAGACCATTGATTTCTTTTGCATAGTAAACACAGGTGCTGTGCTTCACTTGATTAATCACTGAAGGATTGCTGCTCTTTAAAGAGACTCCAGTTCAATTTTTCATACACAAGGTCTAATGTCACCTGAGTAAACAATAAATATTTATTTCACAAACAAAATTGAAAAGGACTCTCTCATGTAAGTCATCGTCAAAGAGCCTCAAACAATATTAACCAAAATAGATTACGTTTATGGTTTCTGAGGTGCATATCTGATGATCATTTAAAGTGCATTTATTAGACTGAAAAACATTATAATATTATACTAATCATAAGTATGGAATAACAGAAATATAACTTGTGTTGTTACTAAGTAAAATCTAAATATATTTTGAAAAAATCATCAATATAAAATCAACAAATAAAATCAAAACATATAATACGTTACATTTTAGATTTTTATATCTACAAAGAAGACACCCTTTACCTAGAATATGCAAAAATCTTTGCATTTTATAAGCTAGCTTTTTTAAGCAGCAAACTGCGATCCTTTTAAACAGTATTGAAAGAGTTTCCATTTATTTTAGGCTCTTTTTTAGGCTTTTTTTCTTGCATTAGTCAGTCATACATTTCTAAAACATTTAAAATAAAATTTTAGCTTTGTAAAATCAGATCAAATGGTTTTTAAAATCATGAGAAACATTTTAGTCAACGTAGACCCTAAAATTCCAACTAGTAGTGTTTAGAATAGCAATACCTAGTATGTTTCGAATAGCTTACTACCATATCATTTATACAATGTACAACTAATTACCCTGACCATTACTGCTGAGAAAAATGCTAAGAAATTTGTTTACAATCACACTGTCAATGAGCCCTCAGTGCTCCACACATTCATCAAGGTCAGAAAGCAGCAACGTCTCCTCTATACTTTCAGCCCTAGTGGAACAGTGGTAAAATTGAGAGTAATATCCTGTTTACATCTCAGTGATCCCAAATTATTTTCAATTACTTTGTTTTAAAGTCATCTACCCATATTAATGTGAATGAAACCTCCTACCAGCAATTCAGGCAAATGAAAGACAAATTAACCTCAAAGTCATCCTACGAGTCCTAAAATAAATTCCACTCAGTTATTTGCCCTCCACATGTATAAAATCCAAATAAGTGCTAATATTCCAAGCAAACATTTAATACTTCTAGCTTATTACTGTATAATGTTCTCATAGAGCTCTCATGCAGACCATGTGCAAATGTGTTTTGGTCATGACCTGGTAGATTATTATTATTCATATATTACATATATCACTATATGATTATATATAATACACTTTTTAATAGTATTCCAAACTATGGAATAATATAGTTGTCAGATCTTCAAAATATCATAAATGAAAGAATGGGAATTATGTAGTGACAAAATAAATTAACAAACAAACAAAATACACACTGTACTGATCTTAAAATCTTATAATGTAATTAATATCTACCCTTTGCCTATAGATTACAGCTCTGCACACTCCGGGCATTCTACTAACCATTATTTTCAGGTGCAAAAAGCAAATGCCATTCAACCTTTATAGAAGACCCATGTCTCTCTTTTCTCTCACTAGGAGAAGCTCCAAGCATGAAATCAGCATTGGCATTTAAAGACAACTCATTCTGTGACCTGGTAGACAATGAGTGATGTTAATTTACCAGCTTTCAGTGCAGAGCAAACAATTACAGAAAATCAATAGACCGAAAACAGCTTTGTCACATGTAAATTGGTTGCTTGGGTTTTTTATTTCTTTATTTGGTATAATGTTGGCTTTGCCTCCTAAAAGGTCTAAAAAGGGAGGAATGACTACACACACATACACTTGGGTTTTCATGTTTTATCGGGACATTCCATTGACATAATTGTATATTCACTGTATATTTAAACTGTATATTCACTCCCCTACACTAAACCTTTCCTCAAACCTAACCCTCACAGAAAAGTTTCTGCTATTTTAGATTTTCGAAAAAGATCATTCTGTATTATTTATATATTTGTTTCCTTATGGTGACCGAAAATGTCTGTACAAGGACAACATTTACAGGCATTACTATAATTGTGGGGATATTTGGTCCCCATAACTTATAAAGTTGGTGGAGCGAGAGAATGCCCAGAGTGTGTAATCCAGGCAGCCAATCAGCTTTGAAACATCTAAAAATAGAATAAAATAAAAAACAGTTTTTACATAGTTTAACATTTTTAGTCACTACATCATGTCTTTTGTACTTCAATTTGTGTAATTTCAAAGATGAAAAAGTAAAGCAATGTGAGTTTATCCTCACTGATATGAAGATAAAACAAAGCTCACACATGCTCTGTTCAATTTAGAGGACAAAGAAACTGAGCAGTGAGATTTGACACAGGCCACTGAAGTGCTCCCTCATGCTGCCTGCGTTAAATAATTGTCTGAGTGCGATTTCTTTTCGTTTCTAATGATCCGGTAAATTTGAGCCCAGACGCCGATGCTTGGCTGGACACACGCTCCATCGACCAGCAGGAGATGGATAGGTTAACGCAAAAAGCTGGTGAATTCTCCATGTGAAACAGGAAACTAGTCAGTTAGCATGATGCAAAATGCACAGGCAAAGTCCCTTGATGTAATTCACCTCTATTGTCCTGTATGAAACTGACAGCATTAAGCCGGATCCAGACGGCAGACTGGCACATCGACAGGGTCCTTTTCAATCTCCTGCATCTCCTTGGGGTTCGATCGGGTGGACAACAGAAATCAATCAAACTCCACTGTCAAGAGCCACAGAGTAATAAAATAATGGCTTATAATTATCAGATGACGTGTTAAAGAGAGCAGGGCTGAACTGAGGGAAACAGAACTCGTGTAAATAGATCAAAGGGGAGAAGAGGAAGAAGGAGATAAGGACCAATTCAAAACTGTGTCAGCACAGGCCGGGATTTATTTTGCACACAGTCAAGCGGCGAGTAAATTTAGACGGCTCTAAAAGAGCTGACACTTCCTCTCAGCTCCTTATCGCGGTGTAAACAGTGATGGTCATGCTCACGTCTGCGTGGTGCAATAATGACCTCTGTCTGTTCCGAATCACACGTCTGGAGATGATCCAACCTCCTCTGGCAAGATGAGATAGGGAATGTTCCAAACACAAATATGACACTGTTGCTAAGAATTTAAAGGGACGATTTAAACAAAAAGGAAAATTCTGTCATTGTTAACTAACCCTAATATATTTACTAAACCCATGTGCTGTTCTTTGTTTCTGTTAAACATAAAAGCAGAAATGTTAAGAATCTTCACACCAATCCCTTTTCACCACAATAGTGACCACAAGCTGTTAAGTTCTCCAAAGCCAAATGATAGCTGTGTGTGATGAAAAGAAGTTTGATGAATTGATATTAACTGAATTGATATTTTTTGGTGTCCTGTACCTTTAAAACACTCTGTTTTGTTGAGAACTCTTAGCAGATAGAAAGAGCTGGATGATGTTACTCCAGCACTAAGTGTTCTAAAAATGGCCATCACACCACAAGCCTTTCACCTGATAGCGCTAGTTCAACTGTCTACTGTGTCTAATCCTTCGAGTCCCTTTCTCTTTGTCCACTTGCATCCGTCTTCATTTAACCTGCAATTACTGAGGCTTAAGCAGAGATAAGCAAAAATTCAGAGACAATGAAAGAAAGAAGGTAAACCTACTTCCTGAAAAGACTTAGATCATCACAAATTTCCATTTGGTGCTAGTCTAGATAGGGTCAGATACATTGTTTACAAGCAAAACTTGGCTTGTGAAGCTCTGGTTAACATGCATGATCCTTCTGGTAATCTCATTAGCTAAGATAGATAGGAAGCTTGGTAGGACACCAGGGCTTAACAATTGTTGCTTTCCACCAGATGGAAATCAACAAGTGATTTGTTGGTTTACACTGAAGGGAAAAGGCTGTACAATCACAGTCACCCGGCCACTGTACAATCAGGCTGGTGTGTATGATACTTATAAACTTACAAAGATATTTCAAAGCACAGTTTGCCTTTATATTACATATAAAGTTATAATGGTTACATATATAGTTAAGATAGTTAGATATCATATCATTCACATCATCATATAACATGCATCCATACACACACTGCATTTATAGACCAAATGTCCTGATTACTGGCCATTCCAACTGAAATTAACTGCCTCTAAATCTTAATTGGCTGTTGGCACCTAGTTTTGTTGATTTGTCCTGTGTTTCTTGGGGTTTGTCAGCATGTTTTAGTTGTGGCTTTATGTACAGCATGGGCAGAACAGACCACAAATGCATCCTCAGCATTCATTAGATTCATTACATGTGGATTTTGCATCTGAGGTGGATTTGCATTTAAATTAGTCTTTCATGGTTTGAAACCTATAGTGACTATGAAATATCAGTCTGTTAACAAATCTGCTATTATAGGCAGATCTATGTAACTTCCATATAACAATCATATGACGTTCCCATCCAAGTGTCCAAATTGTATCATATGTGACTAGAGGAAGATAAACAGAGATGTGAGTTAGATATTATATTTACCTGGTGAATGAGGAGGGGGAGCACACATCAGCACAACTCCCTGGCCCTCCCGCACTGAAACAGCTCCTCTAGTCCGACTGCTGAATGCTCTTAGATCTGCAAACACACACACACAGATGACAGAGTGACACAGTTGCACAGAGGCAGCTGTTGAATTGTAGATTAAGGGGCAAAGATTGCATATGAGTGCCTGGAAATCGGATAAGAGCTCGCGGCTCAGCCAGATTTAGTATCCGTCATCTGAGGCGTGACCCCTGCTTTAGCACTCACTTTAACCTGCTCCACACCCCAAACCTGGCACTTAAATCTCACTTCCTGTTCCCCTCCAGACACAATGGCCGAGTGGTAATTAAGGCAGCTCACCTTGCTGGAAGCCTTCAATCTTGTGAGTACTTCTAAAACACCAGAGAGAGCAGAAAATTGTTTGATTTCATAAAAAAACTTAAAATTGTGGCTGATCGTTACAGTTTCGAGCCATGGCTAAAGACAGACTTTGGATGATATTTTTAATGTTATTTGAACTGAAAAATAGGAATCCATGTCTACTATTACACTTGAATTACTGCTCTGCTAAGACAGTTTTAGCTCAGGACATGGAAACAGTATAAGACAGGTGGAGCCACTAAAGTTCATCTGTTGAAACAAATTGCATTTGCATATATCACCATAATTAATCAGAGCAAACTCTAAGACCAGCAGTAACTATTGGCTGACTGCCCCTCACAGTGAGAACTGGTCTAGGATGTCATATTACCATAGCAACACAAATGAAATGATTCATTGTCATTAGGAACAACATTATTACCCAGAAGAACATTAAAGTTTGTTATTTAATGCCTCAGGAGACTTGAGTTACGTTTCATTTAGAAATAAACGTCTCAGATGTTTCTCCTACAATTCCTTAGGGAGGAATTAACAAAAATGAGTCAATGAAGAGAATCATAGTCAGATAAAATAATTAAGGAGGAAATAATTAAAATGAACAACAAGCAAACACATTCATTACATATTTTTAGCTTCAACATTAACTGCTGTTTTGGGGTAAAATTGGCTCAGTCTGAGCTTGCAGATATGAACTTTTCCTTCCTAAAGCTCTTTGTAACAGGGCAGATAGAAATGGAGTGTTAGCAGCTTTTACGAAGGTCAGCAAATCAATAAGTGTCCCAATTAAGCGTCGCTGTGCCGACATGCGAGCAAATATGAGGAACGGCACAAGCCGTGTTGACCCTAAATGACACTTCATTTGACTTTTCAGTTCCATGCCTTTAAGGAACAAAGTAATAACCACAATTTCAAGGCTCTTTCAGGCACAATTTCAAGGCTCTAATAGAATAAAAGAATAAAAAGCCATTGATAAGAGCTTTGCTAATTGAAACTAGTTAGATGTCAGTGAGGTGGGATACTTCACTCACAGGAAAAAGAGAATCTTGCTCTTTTGTAGTTCTCAGATATTTTTATTTTTTCAGTATCAACTTTGAGATGATCTTTACACATATGTCATTTTAAGCATCAGGTTTAATAACATGTCTTTGGAGGGTGGAATTTAAAGAGAGGAGAGGCCTAAATCAGTGGTCATATGTGCAGAGGTATATTGAGACACAACCTATATACCAAGCCAAAGTGTGCTAAACAGCAAACATTGCTTAAAATAAGATTCATTTTGATTTCACGTTTTGCTTCAAGAAAAAGTCTCTATTTACTCTATCATACCTCATTGCTGTCTAGGAGAAACAACTGAGATATTAAAGTGTTTGTGTTTTTCTCTTCCCTAAGGGCAGTGGCAAATTTAACACCAAATGGAGTTAAGAATAGCTGTTTATGTATGTATGTTTTTATTTATTTATTATTTTATTTAATTGTATGCACTTTGTGAAAGCGTTCCAGCAGGCAGAGACATGTGGATAATTAATCTTTTTTTTCCTCATTGTGTGCAGAGACAGATGAGAACAACAGCTTGTGGGACAGAAGAAGAGCGGTTTAATCTGCCCAGGTTGCGGGTGATGTTGATTAGCCCCTTTCAGACTGAAGTTTTAATTTCACACAGTGGCAATGTCATATATACGTTATATGTCAACAACGTTATATATATATATACGTTATATATACACGTTTATAACGTATATATATATATATATATAAAATATATACATACACATATATATATATACATACACACATATATATATACATACACACATATATATATATATATATATATATAAAATATATAAATGTGTGTGTATCAAACATATATATATATATATATATTTGATGATACACACATACATTTTTGTCTTTAGAATTATTTGCACTGATCAATTGTGCAGCATAGGACCAGGAAAATGTATTTTGAAATACACATTCTATTAAACAATTTTGATTGCATGTTACCTTCCATCTACAAATGATGAATTCTCAAATCAAAGCAAACACAGCAGCTAGTTTTTCCTCACTGATGGGTTTAAAATATCTGGAGCGCAAACTCTGCTGTTTTTGACACATCAATGTAGGGTAAATGACTTCCACTGAACAATGGCTGATCTTTGCTCCTGTCTGTTATAACATCTGACAGCTGAAAGATCGCTGTACTTTATATTTCCTGGTGGAATATATGATTTGAAAAACACAACCTTGACATGCGCCCTGACATGACAAATAAATGTGTATAGCTTTAAAAAAAAATAAAGCTCACAATATATCAGGTCAAAAGAAAATACACCTCAGTCACAGTTTACAAGGAGAATATGAAAGCAATGCATTTACAGAAAAATATGAAAAGTCAAAAGTCATGATGCCATTACAAATACTACATCAAATACTATGAAACACTGGTACTTTACATGGCATACAGACTGAGAAGTGGAAAATGTGTTAAATAGCTATGGCTGTTATTGCAAAATTAAAGTTGAACTAAAAATACAGTTGGTAAAAAAATACAAATGACTTAGACACCTTGGATACCTTTAAAAAACAATTAAGAACACCAAGGTCTCAAACGAACTGATGAAATATTAAATGGTGGTAAGCAGTTTAAAAGCTCAGTGTTTTCTGAATAAAGCTGGCAGAACAAAAAGTCACTACAAATACACAAATCACATAAGATCAATGCTAGGAAATGCTGATAATGTTAATTATTCAACATAATTACCTAAAATAGTTCAGATGAGTTCGGATGATTCTCATTTAGCGATATTCTGGTAGAAAATTAACTAAAAAGTCTTTCATTTTTAGACAGCTAGTTATTTGAGTTATTTTGCTCTAATAGAAAACAAAATTGTAGAATTTCAAAATTGTGCCTAATTATTGTTTTAATAATTGTTTTAATCATAGTGTTATTATGCACAATTTGTCTGTGCAGATTATTCCCAAAGAAAAAAAAATCTTCTAAACCAACAATCCTTGTTGATGCAAACAAACCCACATTTCAAAATCTCAGCAATCCCACCCCACATTTGTTTTGATTATCCTATTTTACTCACAACATAAAATAAATAAAATTGGTTGCTTCATCAACACGAAACTGCATTAGAAGCTACTTATTTATTACTGTGTGCAAACTGATATTAATGTGCAGACACGTAATTATGGACATTGAGTGTTTCTAACAGTTTCACAAAACACCCTTTCTGAATGCAGTCTGAATGTGCTTTTAAGTCTGATTTTGCCATTTAATCTCAAAAGCAAAAGCTGTGTTTGTTGTTGTGGCCACATGAGGCCTTTGGACGTTAAATCATACGGTTTGCAGTTCTTTTTATTCCCAAAACAGTGCCCTTCTTATTCTCCTCATCTGTTCTCCACAGTCAGGTGCTCCTGCATCAGTACAATCACCCTACAGAAAATAAGCTTGCCACCCTTTCAATTATAATGGGTTAACACTCCCCCACTACAGAAAAGCTGTTAATCTGTCGCATTTCATGCGCTGCATGCATTCGAGAGTGCTCTGAAGAGGCAGTGTGCCTGGCTATGACATGCTTTTTTATCAGGGTAAAATGTTTATTTGAAACTCAAGTAGACTCACTCTAGACCAGTCATTTTTAACCTTTATCCATATAAAGTGCCATTTTGGCAAAGTCCATATTTAATGGCCACCCAACACAGTCTCTGTTTCCCCTTGTTCTGTGCCGCTGCTTGTTTTTAAAATCAGGCTGTCAATACATCAGGAGTTGGTTTATTTGTACCTAACATGCTAATGCATTGTTTTATTGTGTGTGTACTTGCATTAAATCAAAATAAACTTTTGCTGACGTTCTTTGGTTGCAGAATTTGTTACTGCGGCCAATCTTCATAACATACAAACGCTACACTCTGCTAAGCATGTTAATAATATTTCCAAGCCAACATAAGTAAATATTTGTGAAGAGCAAAACAAAAATTGCTGAAACTTGTTATCTGATTTAACTTGCTTGTGTAAAATTAATTACAGATTTCTTTGGAACACTTGATCCAGACTGGTCAGTCACGGCCTTTAGCAGTCCAATATTCCTGAATAACAACTAAAAATTAAACGTTTTAACACTCTAGACTACTTGCAAAGATTAGTATTCTCCTGCATTCCTCCAATGCAGCAAACATGCAAGGAGCTGTCAACAGGCACATCTTTAACATGCAAATCTTCAGGGTGCCACTCACAATGAAAGTGACAAAGATAAAAGTTTATTTCCTCCATGAAAAATGAAAAGATCCAGTCTGAGCAGAAAAGATACCCCTCTGAGACTGTAGAAAGGAAAAATGAAGCAAAAGACAGAGCAATATAGTTTATATCTATGTGAAATGAATGGTTGGCAGGCCAGAGCGGTTGAATGTGCGAAATACCTGGTGGTGCTCCCTGGCTGCACGGCAGCTCAGGGCTGAAAAGAAGAATGAGTTTGTGCAGTGTAATATATGGCCGCAGGAAGGTGATCTTCTCTAACAACTGTCACAAGAGAGCAGGAACATAGAGGCTCAGAATCCCATTGTAACAGTGCAGATTATTGATTTATCAGATCTTGTCATTGCTGTCTTCTTGTTCTCCACATGAGCACCATATCCCTGCTCATCATCAGTTCATTCCAGACGTATGAATTATAACTAATCAATGTTCTCCACTGTTGTCTAAATGGGAAAATAGATTTTCTTTTGTTGTTCCTATACAGTCAAGGGACAAGATGTGATAAATGATATCTTCAGACAGCTGGGGTCATGAAACATGGGTAGGGCGATATGTAACAAGATTTTTTATTTTTCCATTTCTTTCTTCCCCTGCTAACACAGCGTAGACAGTAAATTGCATGATCCACCACTCCTGGTAAAAATTTACGTAATTTACAAAACTGTCAAAAACTTTGTTTTTGTGAGTATGATGAAAATGAAAGCCTTTGACAGAAGTTGAGATCTGTTGAAAATCTGTTGACTTGGTTTCTTTCTTCAGTTCCAAGTACTCGTCTCGTATTTTCCTGACCCCTCATCTAGCATAGTAAATTGAAACCTTTGTGTGTTAAACCGATGTTAATCCTCAACAATAAGGGAGGATGTGGGGTAAGATAAAGATCTGCTAAAACTGATGACCTCTCATCTCGATAAATGTGTGCCGGTCTAAGACAATACACTTTTTTAAGGAGTATTATATTTGCATAACATACTGTCATTTAGAGCATAAAGACTTTTCAAATGTCTGTGCATTTCTCTAAACATCTAAAAGTTTAATCTGAACTATGTTTGACTCTAAGATTTCAAAACCTTCTCCTTTTCTTCTGTAGTAACAAAATATCACAATGGCTCTGTTCCAAATTCGTGTGAGCTCCCTAACTAGACATTTTGGCAATTACCTTAGTAAAAATTTTTAATTATAAGTCATATATACACTTGATTCAGTACTGAAATGTATCAATACAAAATAGATCCATCCAAGTAAAAATGTACTTTCATCTAATATTTGTGTATGCTACATATTTGTGTGCTAATTATTAATTGTTTGCTTAGCAATCAACAATTAACGTGTCACCTTAATTTTCATCACCTCTTATTACGGTCATATAAGGAGCATGTTTGTGTGGTGTACAGCAAGTGACAGTTAACCTTTGTTTGGAACGCTGCCTTAAAAGGTTGCTGCCTATGAAGACAATACACAGCCAGGCAGTTCACTAGGCTAATGCCTTTAATACGAGACATAAGTCTCTGTACATACAGTTCAGAGAATACAGTTCCTGAAGGCCCTGTTTTCTGTTGTCAAAGAAAGTGAAGTTCTCCACAAATAGAACCCCCTGTTTTATATATCCACAGCTCTGCTTCTTCAGTGACATGATACCTTACCCACCTTCTCCCACCTGTTGAGAGAGGTCTGGATCTCAGAAGGGAGTTACATCAGAGAAGTCCCCTTGGCCTGCAGTCTTCAAAGTGTGGTTTGGTAACTAGATTCAATCAGGGAGTTATGCTTCTCAAAACAAAGAAATAGAAAAAAGGCCCAACAGGGAATGGTTGAGGGCACAATTCCCAAACTGTGAAAGGGATACAGACTAAAGGTTTTCTCTCACCCTCTCTCTCTGTTCTTTTTTATATATAAATATATTTCTAAATCCCCAAGGAGCTGTGGATAGTCTGTGCACACCAACCGGTTTCCTTGGCAAGAGTTTTGAGGGGTCTGCCAATGAGGGAGGGGTGTGACATTCGTGGCTGGGCTCAAAGACTAAGGCCCCTCTCAAACGACTGAGTTGACCATCTCTTGGAAACTCATGCCTGGCTTTCTCAATCAAAGACCGCAAACAAAGAGATCCAAGCTAAACGTTCCCCTACTGCTGCCTGGCCAGAGGAGCTGTTTGCATTTCCTGAGCCGAGACCTCCACCAACCCACATCACGCAAGGAATCCTTGCCTTTAATCATTATGAAATTGTGCAGCAGTGACAGCCAGGAGAAGTCGACTCAGTTTTTAAGTGCACTTTCGATACAGCTATTTCTGAATGACCACCTTTAATTGTAAAACTACAAATATTCATCAAAGTGAATCCTGGTCATTTCAGAGTTCCTGCAATATAAGAACTAGCCACTTCTAGTACTCAACACAGATGAGCTGCCTTGACTTTATTTTAAGGTTTTAAAATAATGGTTAATTTCATTTCTTGCTCTTTTTTTATTTAGAGGATATCAGAGACAGACAAGAAAGTGGGAGAGAATGAGAGGAAATGGTCATCAAGACATGACCTAGGCCAGATTCAAACCAGGTACATATATGTGTCCCTGTCAAGTGCACCACCTTCTACGTCAAATTTTATTTTAACATAACTTTAACATAACTTGCTGAAAACAAATGGAGCACCACATAAGTCTCATGCCCCATGCCACCAAGAGTAAAAGATCCTTGGATGTCCAACAGGGTGATAAATGGTGGCCATTCGTTATGCAGAGGCCTGGGAAAAGCTCTGCATCCCAATGTCTGCTGCTGAGAGCTTTCCTTTGTCTTTCCGACATGCCTTTAGAATAGGCCTCAATGTGCAGACCAAGGTCATAACGACGGAGAAGGGGAGATGGAAAGAGACAGAACAGTGGGTTCCTGCGGGCTGGCAGCCCACGAGGAGATTTACAGAAAGACCGGATAACTTTACAATCTTATTCGTAGAATCCTTTTCTGTACAGAGAGAGCAGAAAATGCAATAAAGCAGAAAAGAGTCTATTCTTCCCTTGTGTGGGCAAGTGAACATGAACTCTACATGGGCGAACACCTCTTCATATCAAAATTACAGACTGTGAGGTACAAAACTGGCTGTAGTCCTGTGGTTCGAAACCACAGCTAGAAAACATTTACTGCCCGTGAAAATGTTACATCACATGTATGCTACCTGTAACCTGTGTTTTTCTACAGAAAACACCATGAGCAGTGAATAGTGAAGTACACAATCCCATTGGGTACACCAATAAGGCAACTATGGCCATCGCTCTTGGGGAAATAGTAAGCAAAGCTAACGATGTGTTTTCCACGGAGCAATTCTGCCTCTAGCCCTGTGCAGTATGCTTTCTTGGCTTGTGATGATGTTTTGGAAAGAAGCCAAAAGAAGACAAGTGAAAGAAACGTGCTTCTTTCTCCGGTTTTGTGAGCCAAAGCTTTAAAGGCGTTCCCAAAGCTAATGGATACAACCCCAGGCCTACTTTTACGAAAAGCCGCTAAGCATCATGGGATTAACTTTAATTTTATTTACCTCTCATGCCAAACCTGACCAATACTAAAACAAACAGATGGCAAGTGGAGACTAGAAAGTAATCACATAGATCAATCCAGATAATTTTAACAACATTTAACAAAAAAATACAGATAACAAACTTGCAATTTTGCCAGTTACTCACAAGCAAACTGCAGGAGGGCATCTCTGCTTAAGACGATGCCAATGCTGTTCTCTGCTCTGCACTGGTATCTCCCATAATCAATGGCCTCACTTGCGTTGTGTATTATCAAGTTCCCGTCAATCAAACTGTAACGAAAATCTGCGTCTACTTCCACATTTGTTCCGTTGATCAGCCAGCTGTAAAGACAATTATACAATTAGCAAAACAAATTCATACTATTATATTATGAGAGGCTATAAATAAAGTCGTTTTTAAGGTGAAGTGTGCAAAAGTTTCCCAAACACTCTGCCTGTCTTTCATTGATCAGACAAACAAATAGTCCTGCCCTAAATTTTCACTATTGGTTAAGTAAATGTATCCATGTCTGGTCACTCTTATAAACAATGTTGAAAGCGCCACGGTGTTTAGATTTATCTCTCTTTACACATGAAACTAGTGTAGTATAGTAGTGAAGTATTTTAACTTCATATAGGTTATAGATACCACATGATCACCACCAAACAGCTTGTTAGCACATAGCCTGATGAGTCTAAATGTCTTATTCATTCAACCTCAGTAACACCTTTATTTATTTATGCTTATAGAGGATAAGTGATTCCTCCAGGTGGAATCAAATCCATCGATCAATTGCTGTATGTTATCTAAAGGTTAAGAGTTCTCAGCGATTCTAGCACATATTTAATTGCACATTACAATTTGATGAGCACAATGACGATTTTAGCATGTGCGTTTAACCGCACGGTACGATTCAACAAGTAAAACGACTATTCTGTCACATAGATATAATCACACAGTACGGTTTGACTAGTGAAACAATGATTCTAGTACATCGTACAATTCCAATTAGTAATCCACAATAGAAAACTCCCACATCTGTGTTAAATTAGCATTACTCTAACAAAAATGCCACCCAGACAGGATATTAAGGATTCAAGGTAAAGCTCCAGAGAAATTAAATGTGATTTATTATCCATTTGATAAAATTTTATCCATGCTACTGAAATGAGTAAAGAGTACCTGTAGGTTGGAGCAGGATTTCCTCTAGCTTCACAATTCATTATCACTTTCTTATCGTCTGAATCCAGGGCAAAGATTGCGTCATCTGGTTCCTGAATGAATACTGGACCAAACTCCTCATTCTCTGGGGTCATATGGAAGAATAAAATGGAAGGAAAACAAGATTTACTAATCTTTTGTAATATACAGCGATGTTTACAGTGACGCAGTTAAATGTAGATGTAATATCTGGTACACAAAAGGTTGAATTTAATTTGAATTGCATTGTTTTAGTACCAGATATACTAAAGGATTATCCAAGTTTGATGCAGACACACTCAAAAGTGTAGTGATGCTGTGGTGTTGTTTTTCCCTTAACCAAACAGTTTTGTGGTTTAAATCTCGCTTTGGATAATAGCATTTACTTACATGACATCCATGTGGGCTAATCAGTTTGGATATGACTCAAATATAAACACATGAAGAGGAATTTAAAATCAACTCAGTTCAAACAGCACAATTTTTTGTTGGATCAACACAGAAGACGGTTCACATTAGGAATTATGTTAATTGTCTCATATTTTCATCCCCCATGGTGAACCTGCTAACATACTGTATCTCAGTAGAGTAATTGAATCCTTCCAAACAGAAATACTTGGGAGATCTTCTACACTGACATACAACATTGTGAATTCATATAGTGATTAACAAATATATGACTATGAGGAGGTAAACTCCCCACATGACAACACACTGATACAAAATCACACAATTTAAAGACATCTTCACAAAAATATTTAAAACACTTACAATTACTATCACACTTTTTGGATGTGGATGTAGATGTAGATATCATGTGCATTTGTGGAATAAGAAAATACCAATGTATGGCCACAGTACTTTTTTGTAATCGCTGTGTTTTTTGTACAGGAACAGATTTAGATAACAGAGAGAGAAAAGATGAAGGACCTGTGGGTGCAGAGTTCAAGCATAACCTAGTCATTTGTAGCGGCTTGGGAGTGAGCTATATAAGCTCTGGCTCTATTATTTATGCTGTGTGCTGCATGCATAATAAATCCCTGGTGCAGGCTGCAACATCCCTGTCTGGAGCTATATTTCGCCAGGTGTCAGCAAACCAGCCTCATATCTGCTTCTTGAGCGGCCGGACACTTTAAGGAGACGGGGAATGTCCCCTGTACAACCTGCATCATGTCCAGGACAAAAACCACATTTCTTCACAGTTGACTTCCATATTGCCCACAGAAAAGTGTTACTTGAGGGGGTAGAGATCTGATCGCTGACAAAAGAAAGAAAAGAAAAAAGTGCATATGTAATATCATGCACCCTCTTATTTGAAGTCTGTATATCTAATGCATTATATAGGTATTCTGAACGCATCATTTATATGTATCCATAAACTCATAGTTGTATGTTCTCATGAATAATTGTAACTACAGTTATAATGTATAATATATACAGTTATAGCTGTAATCACACATTTTATGGTTACTGTGAAAAACACATCACCACAAAGCTAGGGTGTTGTAGGTGGTTGCTAAGGTGTTGCTATGCCGCTGATAATGTGTTCTGAGGAATATATATTATGATGCTATGTGGTTGCTAGGATGTTCTGAAAGGTTGCTATGTCAAAACTAAAAAAGTACCTAAAAATATCTACAGTATACCAGGTAAGTATTGTTAGCTTTTTTAACTGTGGCCGCCACACTTTATGTTGCTGTATAAACACAGCAACATAAATAAACATTATAAATGTTAATTCATGGAATGTTCATTCATAAAATGTTCATTCACTGGATTATGAAGGCCAGGAAGCCCAACGTGTGACTTTAGACAAAAACAATATGAAATGACATCAACCCTCAACATAAATTCTTAACATTGTAACAGAAGGAAAAAGCCAGAGAAGAGACCTTGTTTGATTTCTGTAGATAACTCTGACACAGGAAAAGGCCGATTTGTTAGTCAGCAGAGTTTTCAATGCATCCGTTTTGATGACAGTAGAGTATCTTTATGTAAACCAGCACTCCGCTCTAAGCACTCTGTTCCCCCGACCGCCTCTTGGCTGACTGTGGACCTTTGAGATTAAAGAGCTCTCCCCCGCACAAACACTCCCACTCGCCCCATATGCTGCCTGGATCTCCAGAGTCTTTTCAGAACCTCTAACCAGCAGTCAGTTTCATTCTCAGTGAATTATTTACAGATCTGTGTAGCTTTGTGTAATTGGGGCTTATTTTCTGACATTACAATAAAACAATGGCATGCGTGAGATGTTTTTGTAACTAGATGAAATGAAGAACTCATGTCTTAAGGGAAATATAGCATGACACACATCTCAAAAGCTTCTATGGTTTTTATAACAGACTAATTTATAGTACTGTGGTACTTTTTCTTTTCTAACCATAAAATATGTGCATCATAACATTTCTTTCTTATTTATTTAGTTCTTAAAATACTACTATAGGTTTAGAAACACAAAAATGTTTCTTTAGTTTAAGGATGATATAGTTACATACTTTTTTTTTCAGGGGTTTCAAATCCTGTTCCTGGTCTCCCACAGTACTGCACACTTTGTAGTTCACCCTTAATTAACATACCTGATTCAAACTATCAGCTTGTTAGCAGAGAGATTCACTGGATGTGTCAGATAAGGGAGACATACAAAACATGGAGCGCTCTGGGTTTCCAGAAACAGGATTAAGATCCATTTTTCCTGTTGATAGGTTATTTATTCTATATCATATTAATCTTTGCGACATTGAAAACATACAAAACCTCACTGCTTTACTAACTTCTCATAATCTGTATACATATCATGAAATGGGCTGCCCTTTTCATGATAATACAAGCCATCACACAGCTCAAAGGTTTTAGTGTCTCTATATGTCAGGCACACCGCATTCTTACTCCTTTACATTATCTGATTCTATTCAAAAGTGTGTTTTTATATAACAAACATAATGTAATTATATATCATAACTACTTTAGCAGTTTACAATGTTTAAAAATCATTAAAAATGTCAAAGAAGTAAAAAAAACCTGTGCATTACCATTGAACTTTATTACATTTTCTTAGTAAGTTAGTAAGATAGCATAACGTCACCCCCAAACATAATATACGTCTACAACCTAGTTTTACTAGCTGAAGCAGCATGATCTATATCAGCATTTAGGAATTATCTAGTGGCCAGGAAAAGCATTGCTTCCTTTGGAAAAAAGAATCCAGTAATCTGTGTAGTCTTTGGCTCTCCAGTGGGAAATAAAGCTCTGTGGAATTATACATTAATCAGAAGTACAGCAGATATAGAAGACAGGCTGGTGATCTCTCTCCTGTAATGTTCAGGAAAAAGTCAAATAATCTGGTGCTCACTGGAAGCATCAAATACTTCCTACTGTACTATCAACCTTATTTAATTTCTAAAAGAAATGGTTCACCCACAAATGACAATTCTGTCATCCTTTTAAACTTACTACATCACTCTGGGTATTAAGACATTATGAACCAGCTGTGCTGGGCATTGTTGACTTCAAACACAGAAACACATATCTTGACATGCAGAATTTGAATATAAGGTAACAGTTTTGAGAGCTACAGTGAACAGGAACATTTACAGTAAGTAACAACTTCTTGTGGTTTTAGAAATATAGGATATAGCACACAGGTTGTATGGGCTACTTTAACCTTTAATGGAGCTTGACATCCCCTGCTCACCATTCAGTCTCATTGCATGGGGAACAACATTCCACTAGATTTCTTTTCTTCCACAGAGGAAAGAAAAACATGTGGCTTTAGGATGACATGATGAAATGAGTTTGCAATTTTGCGTGATCTATTCCTTTAAAACAAACCCCCTTGATAGACTGAACAGTTAACTGTCCTGTATTTCTTTCTCATAAATCAAAAATATGACTGTGGGAGGGAGCGAGACAGCAGAACTTGTTTTTCTGTGATCCAGGAAATCGTTCTAGTTTAACTTTTTATTCTTACGGTTTGTTGGCCAAGTGACACAGAGATGAGCGACCATCAAAAGCATCCTTTTTTCAGACTTAACAAAAGCCCCAATAACAAGGGCCATTCCTTCAAGCGAGAAAAACCTCGCCCGAGGCGTCGGTTTTCCCGCCTAGTGAATGCCTTTGAGAGTTTAATCAACCATTCATTGCTTCACTATTAAACAGGGAGCGCTCATGGCAGTACACAATTTTACAGATCGGCTATGACATGTTTGAGCGCACATCATGAAACCTTTGTTGTAATCCAACAGTTGAAAAAGCAATTACACTAAAGTGCTGAGGTTCACTCTGTTTTATTGTTCAGCTCAGTTTGACCAGGTACAGCTTGTTCAGATATCAAGCTAGACAAGGTCTGTCCACTGGCCCACGCTATAATTATAATGAGCATACTGGGCTATGGTGAGGACAGGTAGACAACTGGGTCTTGAAGGTTTATGTAAGGACAGTGACATGAGCTTGACAGTAACAGAACTGAACTTTACTGAGACAGCTGTGTTTTTTGCAAAGAGCTAAATACAGATGCCTGGCTGAAGAACAGGGCCATATAGAAGTACAAAAGTGTCATACTTTAGTTTGAGCAAAGACAGCATATAGAAAGAGACCTACCATCTATAAAAGCTTAAGCAAACAAAGAGAGTACATGCAAAAAAATTATAAAATAGGTATATTTAAAAGTAAAACATACACAACCCTAAAATCTAAGCCTAAACTTAAATCTAAATCTAACAACAACTGAAAGGACTCATGCACTTTTTATTTCCTCCTTTATAGGTGCAAAAGAACAGTGTGTTAGATGTAGTGAGTAAATAATTACTGTTGCCCCCACACTTTTATTACTTTTAAAACTGTCATAACATTCCCCTCTAAAACGCCTAATGAACCTACTTTTGTATCCATTATTATTAGCTGTGATCACACCGAGCTGTTTGGCAACTGCAGATGTGGAAAAACAGTTCTGTGTTCTAATGGTTACAGCTGACAGGTACTGTACTGCAGTGTATGTGATGATGTATCTGTGTCTGTGTATGTTTCTGGTGCTGTGCTGCTTGTCGGAGCTAGCGTGTAGTCTCAGTATGAGGCCGCTGTGAGTGTTTTATGATTTAGCACCTTGATAATGTCAGAGGAATCCGACAGAGAGGCACGCTGCGATCCATCAGACCCCCCCATCAGCTTTGCGGTGTTTACAATTCAATGACAACCTAAGTACTGAAGAAAGGACGCATCTCGCTACAATAACTGCAAAAAAGAGTGGCCAGCGCACCTCATTTATATGACGGCTCTGTTCTGTCCCCCGTCCCCTTCTGTATGACCCCTAAACCACTGGAGTGTGGTGATCCGGAGAAGTCAACACTACTGATTGCATCATCTGGAATGAGACAGTTCTCATGACCCTGTTCTGACCCAATCAGACTTCCTCATCTGTTCCTACTGAACCACGAAAACATTGTTTAATACTTTCCAGTTGCTGCTTGCAAGCCTATGTTTGATGAATCTAATATAATCTATGGCTGGTTGTGAAAAGCAACAACCATATGGATGAAAAAAGGTCATACTAACGTAAAGCGGTTAAACAGCCAATTTAAGTGTTTTTGATCGTGGTTAAGCATTTTAACCTGTCCCCACCAGCATAGCCAATGTTGAAGCTCTGACTAGGTTAACTTATATGGTTGTCCACCAAGCTAGTTTTCCAGCTGGTTAACCACTTATACTTACTTGGACCAATTAAATACTATTCTGTTTACTTACTGTCTGATACATATTGCAAACAAAACTGAGAAGTACTTACTAAAATGGCAAGCTCAGTCAGCTGGAAAAGATATTGCATGTGAGGAAAAACTGATCACTGCATTTGCTAAGGTTTACAGGTTTTGTGGCATACAAACTTTAAAACATGCATTTGTTTTGTTTGGGGCACTTAGTAGCTAAGTGAGCGCTTTTTGGCCAGAATAAGCTACAAATTGGACCAGACTTTATACCGCAAGTCAAAAGTCTTGCTCTGCAAGACATAATAATGTCCAGCTCTGACCAATTATAAACCGGCATAGCAATTGGCTTGTTTTAGCTAAACTTCAAGCAGGGAGAAAATGTCTTATTTTTCCAGTGTCAAAAACACTTGACCTACAGTGCTAACAAATGTTTCTTCTAGTACTGTAAAACAGAGCAGTTTGTTTTAGCAGTTACAGATGGTTTCGTATTCCATAACTCTACAAGAATCTTGACATTCGGCACTTGGAAATTATTTATTCGTAAAGGTAGCTGTCATTTTGTGGCTTTGTTGTTCTCTTGTGGAAATGTATATTTGCTTCGCTGACAAGAGCATCCATCAATTGTCAAGCTGACAGAAGGCTGGGAGTTTGGGAAGTGATGAGATGTTTCAACAATCCCACATCAATTTCCTAACGGCCAGGGTCTCGGTCAACTTTACCACAACAAAAACATGATTAATTGGTGAGATGTCTAGGTCACTTTCACTGTTAGACTCCAGCTTTCTAAATAAGAAAAATCGTATGGAGCAAATTCAGGGCCTAGACTATTTAGAATCTGAAAAAAAGCTTTATTTTCTGTAACAATTACTATTCTGAGTTGCCAAGCTTAATTTCCATATCTATACCGCCATGGCAAAGATTTGTCTGAAAATATTTTTAATGCTTCAACCTGTAACACGAAAAAGTTGCCTACAGAAAATAAAACCTTGAGACTAAAAATAAAATCTGAAACATTAGAAAGAAAAAGAAATAAAAACTTGCATCATTTATGTTTCTATTTCAAAATAAATAAATCTGAAAAAGATTCTGTTTTTCATTTGTACACCTATAGGCTCTAAACCGACTGCACAAAATCTGGGTTGCGAGCTGTGTTTTGTATTTGGTTGTGAAGTTAAGTGTGGCACTTTAAATTGAAATTCAACCCAGATCACAGTACAGAAAAGAGATATTCAAGAAAACGCTAAAGCCCCATTAGTATTTGAGTCACTCGCTGTTGGGGTCAAACTTCTAAAGTGGGTAAGAAGTGAAAGCAGAAGTCACTCCTCTGTGTGACAGGAACACTGATCAGAGACAGAGTGAATCTGTAAGTGCTCGCTGTGAGTGAAGTCCTGCAGGATGGTGTGATTCAGCATCATGTTCACCTTCACTCCGGTAGTCTTCCTGTGAGCTGAGGGCAGAGAATCTGTGTCTGGAGAACGGAGGCCAGTCCTGGCTCGATGATCCTGCCCCACTCCTTAACCTCATTCTGGAGTTCAGCGTGGAGGACGAAGAACTGTCCGCCTTCAACCGCAGAACCGCTGCATACGTCACTGGTCTCCCAGCAACGGCTTCAGCGACATCTGGAAAAAAGACAAACACAACTCAGCAGAGACTCATAAAAATGCCAAACCCAGGCTCTTGAATATACCCGCATGCATCACTAGTATTATTACCCCTACTTATCTCCAATCATAAGAATCAAACTTCACCGCTTAACTCGTCCCTATATATATATATATATATATATATATATATATATATATATATATATATATATATATATATATATATATAAATATATATATATATATATATATATATATATATATATATTTTTTTTTTTTTTATGTGCGTGTAAACATACACACACAGTTATATACAGTGCATCTAGAAAGTATTCACAGCGTTTCCTCTTTTACAAATTTTGTTATGTTACAGCCTTATTTTCAATTCATTATTTTCCTAAAAATCCTGGTGTCCTTGTCCTGTCCTTGTCCTTTTGGAAGACGAACCTTCGCCCCAGTCTGAGGTCCAGAGCGCTCTGGAGCAGGTTTTCATCAAGGATGTCTCTGTACATTGCTGCATTTATCTTTCTCTCAATCCTGACTAGCCTCCAAATTCCTGCTGCTAAAAACATCCCCACAGCATGATGCTGCTACCACCATGCTTCACTGTAGGGCTGGTATTGGGACCTGCTATTCAGGCCAAAGTAGAGTGATAGAGTGGTAGAGTGGTCTGACCATACAGGCCTGATTGGTGGAGTGCAGAGATGGTTGTTCTTCTGAAAGGTTCTCCTCTCTCCACAGACAAATACTGGAGCTCTGTCAGAGTGACCATTGGGGTCTTGGTCACTTCCCTAATAAAGGCCCTTCTCCTCCGATGGCTCCGTTTGGCCGGGCAGCCTGCTCCGGGTGGTTCCAAACTTCTTCCATTTATGGATGATGGAGGCCACTGTGCTCATTGGGACCTTCAATGCTGCAGACATTTTTCTGTACCCTTCCCCAGATCTGTGCCTCAATACAATCCTGTCTCTAAGGTCTACAGACAATTCCTTGGACTTCATGGCTTGGTTTGTGCTCTGATATGCACTGTTAACAGTGGGACCTTATACAGACAGGTGCGTGTGTTTCCAAATCATGTCCAATCAACTGAATTTACCACAGGTGGACTCCAATCAAATTGTAGAAACATCAAGGATGATCATGGAAACAGGATGCACCTGAGCTCAATTTTGAGTGTCATGGCTGTGAATACTTATATACATGTGTTTTTTTTTGTTATTTTTTATGTTTTTTTTTACTTCTTCAGTCAGCATACTTTTCACAACACAGACTGCAACAATTAATCTGCTAACAGAGGGCCATTTCAGTAATAAGCAAATGACAACAAAAAATAAACCTTAATCTCAAATAAAAGGCTTTTTTTAACTTTAGAAAAAACCCTGGCAGTTTGACACCTTGTCTCTGTTCTAATGATGTTACTTTTTCTCATCACAAGAAAATGAGGGCAGCAAAAGGTTATATCTCTCATAAACAGTTTCTAACAGTTCCATTTTCTATTGAAAACGCCACTCACTCGCATTGAAATTCATTTAGATAGCAAACCCTTGGTTGCTAGTTACGCAGAGGAAACATACAGCTAATTATGTTTCTATTAGGTTACGTCAATCAATGCTAGGTTTATAATTGCTACAAATCATTCTAAATTTCCCATTTGTGTTGAAAACTGTGCCAAAAGAGGAAGGACTTATTCAATATCTTAATTAAAAAGTCATTTTACACCTGCTGAAATTTCTTTCTTGGGCCATTCGCCAATTAGAACTTAACGAATAGTGACTAAGCCGCAGTGCATCAAGCTGTCTGGCTAAACCCCCAGATGCATCGCTTTGTAATGAAGAAAACCAGACAAAATGACAACTTAAATGCTTCGTTTCTCCCACGGCACGGAATCCTTTATAGACAGTCTGGCTCGTAGAAAGGGAAGTAACCTCCAGAAATTGATGCCAGCTAAAACGTGCATCTGGATTTGTGCGAACAGGCACTTGAGTCTGGAGGAAGTGAGATGACATTTAAGATTTCCTAATTAAAGACCATCTTTTTAATACTTGCAAAATATGACCTTTGCCGTCGTGAACCTTCAGCTTATAGCCTCCAAACGCAATGAGTGATTACCAGATACTGTTTTGACTGCTGAATAAAATGAGAACTGTGCTTTCTTTTTGGCATCTACGGAAACACATTGATAAAAATATCAGTCTCAAATGTGCTGAGAAAAGAGTGAAAAGTGATCAAAAACCAGAAGACAGGTGTGCAGACAGCTGCCTACACAGAAATCAACACAAGCGCCCATATAGAAATAAATATAGGCAGTTACCAGATATGATGGATTGAAAGATGAATAGATGGTTGCTTGAGTGAATGCTTGATGGACAGATGAGCCGGAAAAAAATAAAGGTAAGCTCTAAGAAGTGTGAAGGAGATGGATAAAAGACAAAGGTGTAGAAAGATCCAAACAGAAAGATACATGTGAAAACCCCATGTGAAAGAACTCATGAGAACCTTACCATGTTTACAGCTTTAATATTAAAGTATGTGAAATGTACATGATTAAAAATATCAAAAGAGACACCTTTGAGAACTTGAACATGTGCAGGATTATAGATGTTCCCGAGGTGTGTTTTGAATGTTTAAGGTTTTCAGTGCTGCTTAATTTTGTGAAATTTGTCTTTGAAGTCAAAAGACATTTAATTATTGAGGGAATTTTTCTGTTGCAGGTTATGAGCTAAACAAACAGCGTTTTCCTTGATATGACGGAGAAGAGCAAGTAACATTGATTGTGGAAAATGAATCCAGACTGAGGGATTTGACCAAGCCAGCATGAAAAGCTTCTACCTAACAAAGAGAATAAAAACAGTGCAGAAAATTTTCATTGTAGTGTACAATATAAAGAGTTTTTTGTTTTCTCCTGTCAGGTCCACTTTATTTTGCTTTTGAATTCAAAATTCAGTTTTCAGGAGTATTTTCCTCTCGCTCTCTGAGGCAGTAAGGGTGAAGTGTGCAATTTTTCTCAATATGCACAGAATTAGTAATAAAACCATTTGTAGGTTGAATTTTCCAAAAAGTGTAAACACTTTGGCTGAATAGTGCATCAAAATTCTCAAACTGTTTAACTGCATATTCTAGCTTAACTACTGCATTCTTATAATATAACCTCTTCAAAACTGAGAGTTAAACAGCAGTGGGAACTGAACTCAAAGCACAAAAAAAAAATTAAAAAGCAACTTAAAGGATGTGTGAAAAGACTTAAGAATAACTAAAAGCTTTTTTTAGACATTGAAAACTGTTCTGTACTCCCTCATGAAAAAAACTGAGCTTGCTCTTCTAGAAGTAGATGCTGCAAGCTGCCATTAGCTAAACAAACAGATCCTCCTGTCTAAAATTCAACACATTGGTTGAGTCAGAGGTTAACACAGCAGGTCACTCAGACAAACAGAGCAATGTTTTGAAAGTACTATAAAACATCAAAAATATTATACACTGCAGCTTTAAACTCACAGCTCACACCTGAGTTCATACTGCTGAAAGCTGTGGCTGACAAATCAGCAAAGATGCTGCAAGGATGAAAAAGCATCATGTTGTAACTGACATAACTGTGTTGACACAGGCAGATATTCATTGACACAGACGTTTGAAACATCACAGAGATGTAAATTCACTCCTGAGGAACAGAACAGTCCTGGATGGAAAATAGTGTGAAGTTACATGACGACATTTCAAGCAAACTTGGACACATCTGTCGGGTCATGGCACCAAAATTCTCCTGCTGTACCATCATTATTCTATTTCTACAGACAGGAAGTGATAAAACAGCTCCATTGTTTGTGTTTTCTGCACCAATGAATGCTGCTAGACATACAAATTCACAACACACATGTAGAAAACAAACCTGATAAAGAGTGAGTTTGGGAACTTTCTACAACACAAGCTTTTGCTGGCGAATTACGTTTCACTCCCAAGGTGCCAAACGTACATGACAGTCTCAGGGATGGCTGACAAGTCTTTTAGATAGGTGGAGGATGTTCCTGCTAGGAACACAACAACCATTCACTCAGCCAGAAGTCTTCTCCATATTATACCCCACAATCCCCAGCTAAGTCACCTCAGACTGGCAATGCTTGCGAAGACTGTTGTAGTATAATTAACTTTGACAATTTGACATCAATTTCAAGCACAAATGAATATGAATTCAGTCATTAAACTAAGACAATAAAATACCATACCTTGCCTACTGTAGTACCTTATAGCTAACATAACCACCAAATTAAAACATCAAAAACCATTATGATTTTTTCATATTTTGTACAGTAAGGACCATGACTAACCCACAGTATTGAATTTGGATCTGTCATGCCTCACTGGTACGTGATACGATTAAAAAGCTCAGTATCTGGCCCAATACTAATCCAGGTATCGGATCTGTGCTTTTCCAGACATTTGTAAAGTGCTGTTAACATGGATCTGAGATCACCCAGAGGAACAATGTTGGTAACACCAAAAGCTGCTCCACCTAGAAATGTAGTCCCACTTCAAAAGGACAATTTAAGCTCATTTATTTATTTTTTTTAAGAATTTGCATAAAAACAGGCAAAAACCGCCTTAACATTTCAAATTTTAAACCCTCAGGCCAGCTTAGCTCATTTTGTACGTGTTTTTGCAATGATTATTGTAAGCTGTTTATTTCTACAACTGAAAGATATGTAGAAGCAGCACCAGAATGTAACTCAGAGTCTGTCTCTCAGAAGAGCTTCATGTCTTTCACCGGTATTGTTAATAAAAGTTGACATTTATCTTCTGTCTGACAATATGATAGATTATTGTTTTGATCTCATTCACAATATTCTGTCTGGAAGTCACTGCATGCACATCATTGTAAACGGGCTGTGATACCACCAGACATAACAGAATCTTGATTTTTGTGCTGTGGTTCACATTAGTCGCGTTGAGAATGTCAACATTTATCAGCTTTTACATCTACATCGTCCCATCACACATTTCAACTGGTTTCTGATTAAAGATGATTTTCTTTTCAAAGTTGCTTTGCAAAGTTCAAACAGTGCTTCAATCATATGGGAGCTTTATTACCGAATGAGTTTAATTTGATTATTTGGTTTGGTTTTTCCTTTTTTTGCTGACTTTTCTCATTTTGATGTGTTGATTTGTTTAAAGCTACATTTAAAGCTTCAATGACCTTGAATCACAACATGTCACTTTTATTTTGGTGGTTTACAGTGGGCCAAAACATCTTCAAAGACTGTTTTATTATTAATTATCAGGTACATTAATTTTTGTTAAATTGTTGTGTTAATTTCATTATATTCCAGACAGGGAGAGAGTTTTATAGAGGATGGACATCTTTAAAGTTTTATTGTTATTCAGATGAATAATTGGCGAGTCGACCCGTGAATAAACTGCAGTTGTCATCTAAAACAACACACAATGCAGATGGCACTTGGAAAATAAGCAGGATATTGGATTGTGTAGTTCTTCAGAGAGTTTCTAATGCTTATCAGTGACATACAGAGTGCAAGACAGTTCCCTTTCGAGGGAACTCGACGCTGCGTCAGCTTAACGCTATGGGGAACGCGCTTCAGGAGTCTGAACACGTGTAAAATCAGGCCTATTTATAGGCAGGTCAAGGTCATGTGACATAGCAGTGCGCGCCACAATGTCAGGTGCCAGCAAAATACGTCATCAGCTTTCTTGTCTTCAGAAAGCCCATTTGTCTGCACGTTAGTCAGGTCTAAGAGAGAGAAAAAGAAGATATTAGCACCAGGAAGCAGCTAGTAAGAGCAGAGAATATATATATATATATATATATACATATATATATATATATATATATGACTTCTAAAAAGTTTAAGAAGTGTGTGCCACTCTGCCCACGTTGTATCACAGCGGGTGACACATGATATGTGTGTAGCTTGTTTGGGAGCACGCTAGCTGACTGCTCTCAGTGTGAATTGCTTCCACTGAGGACGCTCTGCTCCCGCCTCGCTCTCTTTAATTCAGATGGGAGCCGGGCAGCTGCACTACGCGGGTCGGGTCTCTTCTGCTGAGGCAGAGCGGATGCTGCACTCGTGCGGTTTGCAGCATGATTTTGTGGAGAAGCAGTGGGAAATGGGCTCTGCCTTTTTTTGCGCTCTCCTCTGAATCAGATTTGCATATGGACTGCGTGCGCACATGTATTATTACATATATTCAATGATTCAATGTCCATAGATGAATCTATATTGACATATGATCTACCCCATATATATTATAAATATTAATATATATGTCATATATATATATATATATATATATATATATATATTTTAGCAACAGCAACAAAAAGCCAGTGTGGCAGCAGTGGACTGAGCAGGACACGCAGGCCTTGCAGCCTAAGAAGAGATTCAATCTGAGGACCATGATCTCCTCAAAGGCTGCAAAGAAGAAGACCTGATGTCAACAGCCTGTGCCAAACCTCCCTCGGAGCCCCCAGTGGGCACTTCTGCTTTCCCCGCCACCCCAGGTGTTTTGGGGGTAGAAGCACTCTGCGGTTCATCTCTTGGCGAAAGGGGCTATAGAATGTGTTCCCCTTTTCCATGAGACATCTATGCTTTTACAGCTGATATTTTATAGTCCCCAAAAGGACAGGGGTTGTGTCCAATTCTGTATTTGCTGTATTTCTGTATTTGGAAACACAGGAAGTGGATGCAGTCCTGGCTCCTTTGGAGGTGCTTAGGGCTGAGACTAGTTTTCTAGGGGTAATTTGGGACTCCACTATGATGTGGGCACAATTTTCTCCTGCACATGGAGTCGATCCTTGCTGCTGTTGGCAGCGTTTGGCTAGGCCAGCACCTGACAGTCCTCCAGGTTCAGAGGCTGTTAGGACTTATGGCAGCAGTGGCCAATGTGATTCCGTTGGGCCTACTGCACATGAGATTGTTTCAGTTCTGTCTAAGGAAAGATGGGTTAATCCCAAAATCCACCCGCTAAGGGTAGTAAGGGTTACGCGCTGAGGGCTTCGTACCCTTTTTATGTGACTCAGAGCCTGTTTTTTACCTTGGGTACCACTCTTGGAGCGTTCACAGGATTCTTACGATGGACGCTTCCCTCACGGGCTGGGGTGCGGTTCTCGATGGCCGCCCAGTCTGTAGTTGGTGGGAGGGCCCTTATCTCTCCGGGCACATAAACTGCCTGGAAATGAGGGCAGTGTTTCTGGTTCTGAAACAGTTCATCCCACACCTCAAGGGCCAACACGTCTTAGTCCAAACACCGCTGTGGTCTCTTGGTGTGGTCTCACCAAGGAGGGCTGCGTTCGTGCCCCCTGTTCTTTGGGCAGAGACCAGGCTGCTCTCCGTCAGAGTTATGTACATCACAGGGCATGCAAATCTGGGAGCAGATATTCTGTCAAGGCAGGGGCTTTGATCTGGGGAATGGAGGCTCCACCATGAGTGGTGGAGTCCATTTGGCAGAGGTATGACTGAGTGGAAGTGGATCTGTTTGCCTCTGATGAGTCAACACACTGTCCCCTCTGGTTCAGCCAGACTCATCCAGCTCCTCTGGGGCTGGATGCCATGGTGCAGATGTGGCCGAGGCTGCGTCTGTATGCATTTCCCTGCTAATCTTGCTCCCGAAAGTCCTAGCCAGGGTTCGCCAGGAACAAATTTGTCTACTTCTGGTAGTGCCATTCTGGCTGACCCGAATCTGGTTCTCAGACATAATGATTCTCCTGGACAGAGTCCCTTGGAAGCTCCCAGTCCAGAGGGATCTTCTGTCCCAGGCTCGGGGGTTGGATACCCCCAGGGAAGATTAGAAACTGTGGGTCTGGTCCCTGTGGGGAGCCAGCTCTTAACTTCTGATCTCTCAACCGAGGTTGTAGAGACTATTCTGAGTTCCAGAGCTTCATCTACTAGGAAATCGTATGCCCTGAAGTGGCAGCTCTTTGTATCTGCTTGCCACTAACCTGTCAATGGAGCCTGTATTGGGAGACGTCCTTTGGTGTCTAATTTTCTGCTGCCAGTCAGCTCAGGCCTTTCTGCCACATGCGGGTCCCATCTTGGGACCTTACTATTGTCTTAGGGGTTTATCTTCGGCTCCATCTGTGCCCCTAGGGTCAGCTTTAGAGTCAGACATGTTTCTGACTGTGACTAAAGTGCCCACTGCGGCTGGTACGTCAAGCCTTCTGTTCTCCGCCATTTGAGTTGCCAGAGAAGGAAAGGCTTCACTTACTGTGTCCAGTTAGAGCTTTGAGGACCTATGTCCACCGCTCAGGCCAGTGGCGTAAGACCTCTCGGCTCTTAGTCTGTTTTTGGTGGCCGCAACCGAGGTAATGTGATCACAAAACAGTGCTTATCTCACTGGGTCACACATGCTATTACCCGGGCTTATGAGGCCTGTGACTCAGTCACCTTTGGGCATAACAAGCTCATTTTACCAGGGGTTTAGCATTATCTAAAGCTCTGTCTAGGGGAGCATCTCTATGTGATGTTTGTGCTGCGGCAGGCTGGTCCTCTCCGCACACATTTATTTGATTTTACAGCTTAGACTTGAATTCAACTCCAGGCACATAGGTCCTCCTGGATTGACAAGTGTGCTCCTGATGTTTTTGTGACAATGTTTCAAAGCATTTGGGGCAGGCCTTCCTTCACTGTGGTGTAGTGGGTATTACTTCCCCATAGCATCAAGCTGACGCAGCGTCGAGTTCCCTCGAAAATAAACATCTCAGGTTACGTAT
This sequence comes from Chromobotia macracanthus, assembly GCA_036877525.1. NCBI lineage: Eukaryota > Metazoa > Chordata > Actinopteri > Cypriniformes > Botiidae > Chromobotia > Chromobotia macracanthus. The sequence goes on along the minus strand of JAZGTH010000018.1, from coordinate 6,107,166 downwards.
GTAACTCGGTTCCCTGAGATAGGGAGAAGCTGCATCGCTTTGCCACACCTCGGTCTTGCCTGCACTGCCATCCTTCAGACTTGAAGCTGATGATGTATTTTGCAGGCGCCTTTTAAAGGCATTGTGGTGTGTACTGCTACGTCACATGACCTTGACCTGCCTATAAATAGGCCTGATTTTACACGTGTTCAGACTCGGGCGTGTCTGAAGCGCGTTACCCATAGCGTCGAGCTAAAGCAGTGTCTCGTTCCCTATCTCAGGAAATCGGGTTACATACGTAACCTGAGACGTTTCTCGTTCAACCTGCCCTGATAATTATTTAAAAAAAATTAAAAACTAAAACTAAAAATAGAACTTCCAATAAAAAACACATATGCAACCCTAGCACTTCCATTCTGAAGGACAGTACCACTTACCACTAACTAATAAGAAAAATAATTTTTCCATAATTAATTACTAATAATGATCAACACAAAATTGTAAGGCATTACTTTCCCCAATTCTTCAAGTGTGTGTCTTTTTGGTAAATTTCTTTGATAATGTTTCTTATAAAAAAAAAATAATGTTTTTGTGCTGACCAGAGAGAGAGATTATCTACATAACAGATAATATTTATCTAATGAAGATACAGCAGGAAGGAAATGTACAGATGTACTTTTTCCTTAACCACCAGAAAATTGTATTATTATATCAGTTGATCAGTTAATTAACTATTTTATCATAATTTGATAATTTAATTTGTGGGTTAAGAACCCTTTATTGGTTTACTTTGGTAAAATGGTAATGTTCTCATACAAGTTTCAAATACATCCAGATTGTCTGACATTGGTCAGGTTGACTCAACCAATGAGGATGAGTCAAAGGTGCTACATTTGGTTGGTCAGAATGGTCAAAGAAAGGAAATGCTGATAGCGCAACAGACCTTTAGGATTGGAAACATTACAACATGCACATGTGAACATTCCTTATCAGAGACATAGAAAAGTATCTTTTGCATTTCACTTACATTTAACATACACTAGACTTAAATCCACGACATCTACAAATCAAACACACATAAATACCATATAGAAACACCACAATGCAAGAACAATGTTTAAAATGTCTAAAACCAGGCTGTACTGGGAGAGGAGATTAGCCTGAGCATAGCCTAATCCCACAAAACAAACTTTACAGCACAACAATAACAACCAAATCAACCTGTAACAGTTCAGTCATTTCAAAATGTCAACAATGTCAAAACAGGAAATTACCATTTGCCTTAGGAAAGTACTCCAAAACTCAAAAATGTTTTCTGGTGAAGTGGGATAGCCATTTGCTTCAATTTTAATTGTCATTCTTTTGTCTGCAGTGACTGTTTACTTCATTAAAAAGCGCACTGATAAAATCCAAGATCTGTTTCAAGACATTAACTAACATTTACGTAGCCATTATAAACCCACAGTCAATGATGTGTGAAAATGTTTTCTGTATATACAATTTGACATCCTCTGTATTTTGACAAACCCACAGATTAATTTAAAAAAGACACATTAATATGCCAAACTTCAGGACTGTCCTCATCTGCTTCTCAAACAAAGAGAAATAAGACAGTCTTCTTTCTGTCATAATGTCCCATATTCACCTGCTGGTGGTGACAGAATCAGACTGCAGGAACAAAAAACGCAATGAGTGTGATGCAATCATGCATTTTAGACTGTCAGACTGTTTAGACTGTTTGGGGATTTTTTATAGCAAAACCTTTATGGCAAAAACCTTAACAGCAAACTAAGCCTCTGACTACATAAAAACAGAAAAAATGCTCCTTGCAAGTCAGTGAATTCAGCTAAAGGCAAGATGTTTAGGAGAGATATGTAGCTTCCCCAGGAGTTTGAGAGAAATTCACCAAGAATGAAATGCCACTATTTATTTGCACATGCTTGCATCATTTTCTCTTTATTTGTTATCATATAGTTTGCTAAAGAATGTGTGCTAATTACAGTATGTAAGAGCATAAATCCATCCACACTACCTAAGCTAATCGTAATTTGCACGTAATTTGCAGAAGCTGTGATGTATGCCGCATCACTCCAGTACTGCAAAAGTAGGCTTAACTTCAACACATTTCAGAGAACAATCTTCTCAGCAAATATGATGATTACTTCATAAAAAACTGCTGCTATCAATAGATCAATAGAAAATGTGCATAAAGACAGTGCGAAATTATGTATGGCACAGTCCTTTCTAGTGCATTTAGCACATGATCAAACTAGACTGTGAATGGCTAGTGTATAATACACAGGTTTACACTGGAATATACTGATATTGATTTGCTATTGACATTAAATATGATCACTACACACATAATTGAGGCAAAAAGTTGTTTGAAGTTGTATAACTTCCTGTTATATTATGGCTTCTGTCTACTCTCATGACAGTTCTTCCACTGTTCGTTTGAAAAGCTATAAAACCCTATTCAGTAGCTGCAGTGTGCTAGCATTGAACATTCCAGCTTCTTATCTTCTGAGCTTTCTCATTTCATATCATGTCTTCAAAGATATACATTTCAGACACAAAATGCATTTACATAAATGTATTCCTGCCGTGTGGAATTGAATAATGCAAATGTGTTTACAGAGGTTGAACAGACAGGATGCATTAGTCAACGTCACTATAGTGATAAAGATGTTTCCAGCTATTTAATTTTGATGTTTCTAAAACATTTCTGGAAGAAGCAGAGGCACAGCTGTTGAAAGGGTAACTGAAAGTTTACAGTGGGCCTCACTGATGACAAATATGAGGAGGATCTCGCTTTTTATGGATCTGGTGCTACAGCTGACAAGTGTGAACACTTGACTTGGATTCATCAGTTTGAGGCAGTAACCCCTGGCAACCCCAGCCGGCACCTGACATTTTAGGTCTGAAACAAATAGAAATAAAGGCTGAGCAGCTGTAGCCTTTTTACAAAGTGGCTGTAGATATATCTGGGTTCATTTGAGGCAAGCCATTCAAACTTTACGAGCAAACACAATATTTTATCTCTAATTACTTGTGCAAACCTATTTCTAGATGATATTAAGGAAATTGTATAGAAAGAAAACACTATGAAAACAAAGCAGTTGATTTTCAACGACATTGGCTGATTAAAAGTAATAACCAATACTTTTTTACATTACATTATGTAATCTGCACTTGACGTAGGATATACAACCTAATAATTAAAGACAGTTAATTAAATCAACTGTTGTAACTGTTTTTCAAATAAAGTCAAAGACGGCTTGTTATAGTCTATCTCAGAAAAACAGGACTAAAACAGACAAAATGAACATTAAATGATTCATACTGAGGTCATATTTCACCAGGACCATGAATATATGAAGAACAACCTCACTCTCATTACCATAATGTTTAAAGGCAATGTGTGTAGTTTTTTTTAGGTAAAATTTTAGCTTAATACGCAGAGACTATACACAAGCCAAAAATATCTTTATTTAGGCTAAAAGTATAAATACTTTGGCTCTGTCTTTGGTCTAAAATAATTTAATTTTCTGCATGCAAAAAAAAAAAACATTTGTATAATTTATTTTTCTAATTATGATTTTAGACAGAAAAGCGTGTTGGACTTGATAACACAGATTTCACCCTAGATAAGGCTGATAGTCTCTGTCCTGTTTCTGCCCGTGTGTGCCAAATTAATTAGAATAACATAAGAAGTGGAGACATTGGTAGGAGCTCAAGTACAGGGACATGATTAGCCATAGTAGGCAAGATTAATGAAGACCTTCAGAGAGAGATTATATTGACTGAGCCTGATTATACTGGAGACCGTTTATTCAGTGGCATATCATTATGAATGGTGGAATCCACAGATCATATGCAAACCCCCTCACAGAGCTGATATCTCACTAAACCCAGCCTTTGTCGTGAGCCTCAAAGAATGTGGAGGAATTCATAACCAGTCTGCCAGGCCCTGTCTTCCCAAATGCCATCTATCTGTCCAAACAGTAGGTCAGTTATCTTAAAGAAAAAGCTCACCCAAAAAAGAAAAAAATTCTGCCATTATTTATTCTGATTTCAGAACTTTACTGCTGCATAGCTATAATGATAGAATTTTTAATTGTAGGGTGAATTATATCTCTAAATACTTGGTAACATTTTACAAAAAGGTTGTATTTGTTAACATTAGCTAACATTGCTAACATTGAACTAACAACGAACAATACTTTTACAGCATTTATTAATCTTAGTTAACATTAATTTCAGCTTTAACTAATATATTTTTGAAACCAGTTAACATCATTTTTTAATTCAGTTTTGAAACAGTATCAAAAAATGTAACTGTAGACATTAGTTAATACACAATGAACTAACATGAACAATTGTATTGGCATTAACTAAATTTAACAAAGATAAATAAATGTTGAAAGACTAAGTTCATGTTAACTAATGTATTTACTATTGTTAACAAATACAACCTTAAAGTGTTACCAGTTACACACACAAAAAAGGTATTCACAAATTAACTTCTAAGAAAGTAAACTGCGCAATAGCTCAGGTGTTAACAATAAAACACAGGAGAACATGCTATACTGTAAATATAGTCACTGCTTAAGGGTTTTCAGGCCCTACATCGAGAGAAAGGGGAGCATCCCCTTATAGTCTACTATATTACAATATACAATACAACTGAACAATGCCTAGAATAATTGTATTAGCATAATTTTAGAATTTGTTCTTCGATTAATCCACAAAGAAGCTGCAAACACTGAAGATTCACACTACTCAATTCTTATTTCACCTATAACCAAAATAACTGAATCGTGCTCTAAATAGAAGATCATTTCTGACAGATCATGTTCTCACAAAGCAGTTTTGGGCAGCTTTTGTAAGTGATTGGACAAATGTCATTTTGAAACTTTAGTTTTCTGTACGTTGTTAATCCATTCGAGCCCGGGTGTGTGCTTAGCATGCTAATGTTTTATTCTTGTCTTTGACTAAAAAATGAATGCACAATAAACTCTGTGTCTGGGCCTTGACTCTTTTGCCCTTGATGGAAATGATTTCATACATCACTTATACCCCTCCACGCATCTATATTCCATCTAGGCCACATTTAATATTTAAACCACAATACACAACAAATGACTGGCTCCCTGATGTTTACTGTGCAAGACTTTGAAATTATGAGCACTCTGAGGCCCATTGACAATCTGACAGTAAAATGATATGTGATTGGAAGAAAAAAGGGCACCTTTTATTACCTTCAGTAAGATGAAAAGCGGCAGTGGTTCTTTTTCTCCCAAGATAACAATATGGACACTAGACAGCATTGTAACTACGTTTTGCTGTCTTAACTTTATATGCAAAGATGTTCAAAGAAACATTATCAAGCGTAATCAATGTAACTGCTAAAATCTCAAACACTGTGCACAAATGAGAAGGCAGAGTTATTCTTGAATCTGTAGCAACAGATGGCTGCATCCATCTTTGCCCTGATGTTTAGCACTTTCCCTTCATTTACACTAATTTCTCATAACAATTTAAGCTTTGATCGCAAACACAAGTCATTATCATCAGTAACCTCAACATACACGTTCACCCACGTAAACAAACCAACAGTACAAATGAGTGTCTGCTTGCTTTTATCTGAATAATGTAAAAACGTATCAGAATGATCTTATTTGTATTTATTGGGCTTTGTATATAAAGTGTGCATGCATGTAGACAAACACTGAAACATCAGTGCAGTGTGTTGATGTTTCATTGACAACATCTAGTATGTAAAGCTTTGGGTACATTTAAATTGCAGATGTCTTTGTAGAAAACAGACATCTGAAAACTCCTCTGAGGACTGGTCTGAACTAGAATTGTGGGATCCTTTGCAGGACAGGTGTTAATTTTTAATGAGCAATCAATGCCAAGAACATAGGGTGGATAAAAAAAACAAAAAAATATATATATTAATGTAGGTATGTATACTTTGAAAGCACTTTGAACAAAAGCATCTGCCAAATTCATAAATGCAATGTAAATGTAGGTGACCAATTTTCATTTTCATTTTGTGTTGACAGATTTCCAAACAAAACAGGAGCATTTCAAAGTGCACAAACCCTGATTTGCTACAGTACATACATACATGTGTGAGTTGCAGGCTTGTTTACAAACGAACACCTGCGAATACTAACAGAATCAGGTGAATGATGATTTGGTTTTGAAATGTTTATAATTTGTAATTAAACAAGGATTTATTTACCTCTGTTTGGTGCAAATACTCCATGCTTGCATGTGCATAGATAATTAAAACACGTACAAAAAGTGGGAATTCCACTACGTTGCCGAAGACAGCAAATGAAACAGCATCTCATCAACACTGGGATCTTCCGGATGCACAGGAGAATAAACGACAGTATTCCCGGAAGATGACACACATGCTAGTTGAAAACCTGCAAAGCTGTGGCCCACAGTATCAGCAGCACGCTCGCTCACACCATCAGCATCTATCCTTGATTGCATTTGCATTTCAATAGCTGTTCATATGGTTGAGTAAATACTTATTTCCTGCGTAAAGGTCTATACTGGCATACTGCTAAAGGTATGTGCTGTGTTATACATCAACCTTCTGTCTTCTCATGAGCTTTTCTATTTACACTGACATTTGCATAAGTGTCTAAATATATACATTTGTTTGCAAGTCTGTCTGATCTGAAAAAAGGTGACAAGATCATTGTATGGTACTAGGAATCAGAGCTGAAGTAAACATGACATCCTTCAAGACATAGACCTTTAGCAGACCTCCTAAGATGCACATCCAGACTAATGGCAGATCACATAAGACCCAGAATAGCAGACTTTCTATCCAGATCTGGACCAACATCAGACAACTAATACCCAGATCTAGACCAATGCCAGACCCTCTAAGACCCAGATCCAGACCAATACCCGATCCCCTGAAGCCCCGAAACTAAAACAATATCTGTCTGTCCAAGAAGAAGAATGTTTATTTTTTAATCCACATTTACAAATACTTAGCAGACACTTTCATCCAAAGCAACCTGCAGTGCATTCAAACTATACATGGTATTTGTCACTTTTTAAGACTTTGTAAGAATTATTCAATAAGGCAGGAACTTATTAACAATAAGTAACGATGTAACCTCTACTTAATAGTACACAGTAATGTGCAGGAGAAAGCCTAGTGAAATTATTCATACTGACTAGATTACAATTTTCAATGCAAGGAAACACCCAGTCTACACTGAAAGCAAGTGACAGAACCCATGATAATAAACAGGACAGACCTAGCTTATATATACCGCATATATTTAACATAAAAACAACAAAAACAATGACCACAAAATAATAATAATAATAAAGAATAAGATCTGTTTATTTTATAATTGTAAACTTTTTTATGTACAGGCCCTATTTTATTTATGATTTAAGGAATGGCCTGATAACCAGTTTCTAATAGAAACAGTATAATGAAGGCTAAATATAAATAATTAATATCCAGAGATCATGATAAATGCATTCACACACCGTTGATGAATGAATTAACATATAACATCACATGATAGTAGTGCTTTAAATGTGCCAGAATCTCTCAGTGCTTCACTGTACTGGCAGTAGATCAGCACCTTTCTCTGACAATATAACAAACACATTTCAGATCTCACACTTGTATTTCAGAGTGTTATTGACCCTAGTTAGAATAACATACAAGAGGCATGATGATGATGATTATATTTAATGCATCTATGTACATATAAAAAGACCTAGATGTCATTATTTTTTAATAAATAAATAAAACATGCACTGTCTTGCTGATGCCAAAGAGTATTTTATATCTCTGTGAGAACAGAAGATGACACATTCTTGTGTTCACATTCTCCAAGGGCTAGTTTTGAGTGTGCGTGTGTGTGAAATAATTTTCTATGGACACATACTCATTAAGAACTAATACAAACACATCCAGCTTCAAGTAGGATTTGACATTTAATTTGGACCTTTCCATATTAATAATGTAGCATGAAATTGTTGATGTTTGACTGATGGCAAGGAAATCGAAACCAATTCTCTGATATGATAAAGCCAGCTGGTGAAAGCTTCCTTCTAAAATTACCCACAAGGACCCAGGAGTGCTGTTCGATTACCACGAACCACAGCGATGATGAAGCCATGTACGAAGAAGACCTGATGGTCCCTTATGTCTCAAAATAGAGACAACTAAAAGACACAATATAACTTTATCTTCTCACGTTGACATGTGACTGAGTTGCCAACTCAGTGGAAGGATGGGATGTTACGCAGCTTCAAAATAATTAAATAATAAATTTTTAGTGGGCACCAGTAGCAGTCACTTTGTGCCTTAGCAATATAAAATATGTCCAATGAAATTCAGCCAACAACCATCATCATAAATGATCATCATAAATTTTCACTGTATGGAAAAGAGAAGCTCTGGTATTCAGATAAAAACTTCTAATCATCAATTTATAAACATTCAGATTAGTTTTTGGAACATCAATATGACAGTTTTCAGTAAAAAGCAAATGACTAAAGGTGAAACTTGGATCACTTTAAAAATGGTTTTAATTTATTTTTAGTAACCCAATTACTTAAATAAATACATAAAATGTTACTTCTGAAAATTGCATTAAATACATTTTGCACAATGCTTTTAAATGGTTATACAAGGAAATACTAAAAAAATTCAGCAACACAGTGAATAGAGCAAGGTCACTGGTCCAAAGGACAGGCCCGAATTACATGTGCCTAAGTGATCACAGCAGTAATCCAGTTCAATTTTGGGTGTCATTTTGTATGCACATGGAGAAAGTCACACTGTGACTTTAGGGGTCCATATTAAGCTAATACAAAATGTGTGACTGACAATCTAATTCATTTCGGCATTAGCATAGCTGTGTAGAAATTAGCCTTCAATTATCACACTCAGTTAAGTACTGCAAACTGATGAATGTGTGTGTTGAATGTGGCAAGTCACACACACTTTTCCCATGTCCTAAGCTCAGAAAAGATCAGGGTGAAATTTGAATTATGGTCTAATAAAGTCATATTAGGATATTATTTTATGCGTAACAGACAGTAATGAATTTTAATAATTTCCCATGCAACCAAATGGCAAGCAGTCCCCTTCAATAAGAACAATGATGATTTTGCTTGGGATGGAAATATCGCAGGATTTATCATATGTCCTAAAAGTGACCTCAAAAATCACAGACTCTCAAATAAATATAGAAACTCCATTGCATTTGAAGTGATGCATGCTAAAATAGTTTTGCCTATATGAAATCCAGAGACAACAAAAGTAGTGACACTATAAAACATTGTTCTGTTTGTTTGAGTATCCTAACCAAACCAACACAGCAGCAATGGCTCAACCAATGAAGTTTGAATCAAGACTATCTGTTTGTCCAACCAATGAAAGTGTGGGGAGTGTTCAGGATACTCATTATTTTTGCAATTCTTTTTGGTAACACTAATGGAACTCAAATTATAGCAGAGTATGTCTCTAGTCCAAATGAAAATCCTCAGAAATTTTGTTTATGCCAAATTACCTTCTGTCGCTACAATTATTGTTTACTGTAAAACCATAATAAATATGGGTTTCCCTTCAAACAAAAGCTTTCAGAATCTTTCTGACACTTAAATTTTATTCTCTTTTTGGTGGCTAAGCTACCAAGCTGCAGGAGTATACTGTCTATCACGCAGAGCAACACTTGCAAAAAAACTGACTTTGTAATGTATAGTGTAAGACATAGCAGGGTTGACTCCTTGTACACTCAACGCAGTAATGAAAGTAATGAGTGCTAGGTCAATGATTTTAAAACAGGAAGTCAGAACAAAAGAGGGTCCCAACAGTGAATGTTTGACATGTGTAGACAGTGCCAAGGTATTACAGAGAAATGCTGACACAGGTCTGGCTCCTCTGTGGAGATCTCTCTATCTGGCCTTTCATTAGAGCTTGTCTCAGTGACTGATGCTATCAGAGCTGGAGAACCCACTGCAGAAGGAGAGGGGCCAGAAGACGAATCGTGCTCAGGTGCTGCTGTGCAGATGGGCCACACTTTAGCACTGAGTTAGTAGCTGGACCCGGACTGAGGGTGGTACCATGCGGGCTGTCTGAGTAAATTTCATAGCAGGAAAAGTGGTTTTCAGACATGATGGAGTGTGTTTTGCCCCATCATTGAATAAATCTGGCCTGCAGTGCACTATACACAATGCAACTTCCCAAATTAAAACTGTATTGCTCATAGGTTGCTCTTTCATAGCACAGTAGAGTGATGATATAAAAAAATCATACACAACTAAGATAAGTAAGATTATAGATCTATAATAATATGGATAGTATACCTCTAATAATTTGGTCAAGATCTGAGCACAGTTTTTAAGGAAAAAGATGAGTAACTGAAGACTCATGGAGAAATCAATCAGCTGTCAATCCCACAATTTCCTTTTTTTCACAAATTTCCACTCAGCTCCCATAGAGAATAAACTAGAAATTGGTGCTAGCCAAAGCAGGAATACCAGTTAATGCTTATTCAGTTGCTGCTAATGCATCCCACAAGTCAGGTTAAAGTTAGCTGAAATATTAGTTATGTTTTAATTGCTACACTCTTGATTGATAGGAATGTTGTTCAGCAACTCATGTCAGCTTTCACCCCCAAATCAAAATCAACATTAAGAGAACAAAGTGTTCTTATGTAACTTATGTAAATGACACTGACTATAATACAGTGATGAAGCTGAGATGTTGCAGGTAGAAGCCTAAAAATTCACCAATTTACACTTGAGAATAGCCCTTAACAATAGCAATTGTGCAATTATACAAATGGAAGGGGGGCAGTGCAGAAACTAACGGTATGATTGAAAGTGAAGGAGAGAGAGAGAGAGAGAGAGAGAGAGAGAGAGAGAGAGCAGGCAATAGCCACTGCAACAAACAATCAGTGTTGTCAGCTTTAAACAACTATCCCTCCATGCAATGGCCTGGCCAGATCAAAAATCAATGAAGAAAAATGGACTCAGTAAAAACAAATTAACTGTACCAGCCACTCTTTGTAAACTTGATGAAAACAAGTCAAATCCTTTGAGAAAACAGCAGATACACAAAAATAGGTATAGTCAGCATCTCGGGGCCAGATTTCACAAGTCACAAACACTCACAAATGTAGTATACAGGTCTGGCAGAGTTGTTTTAGCATACTGTTATATTATGTCAATTGGTGGGCTATATACTAAATCACCTGAAGCCACGCAAGCTTTGTGTGAGGAACAGACCAAATTTTTTTTAATTATTGCATTGAATGACATTACGTTTCAATATGTCTAAGTATGAATGACAATTGAGAGCTAATTCATTATAGGATTTAACTGCTGCTCTAAGCACTGCATGATCGGACACTCCTTTTGGATTGTTTTTAACTTATTTATTTTTATTTAGTTACATTCCTCAGATGCAATGCCAGAAGCACCACGTGTTGTTATTTTACACACAATATTGGCCAAAGGTCTAAACTGACCGTGATGGTGCACCAGGTAGCACATCCAGAAATTGAGCTTTAGTTACAGTATTCGACAAATGTCAGAATAAATGAAGAAAAGTGTTAAGACAATCACAGACGTCCCTACCCTATCATAACCCAAGATGAGATTTCTCAGAGGATCCTGAGTTAGCCAAGAAACAGTTTATCATTTGCTCTGCAATTTTTCCCAAGGTGACTGAGAAAACAGAATGGTTTGATTTAAACAAGATTGCACAAAGCACATCTGTGAAACACACATTTACCTACAGTAACCTTCCTGAATAAAAGCTAGGATTATTTAGGACTGTCTATCAGTGTGATTTGTTTGAAAGCTATTGTTTGGACATTTTTTGTACTGTATAACAAGACTGTTACACTGTTTGATTTGTAAGTCAGTCATTTGCCACCTACTTCCCTAGAAATTGCAGACAGTCGTAAAAAAAAATCAAGAGACAACTTACACAAGTAAGTTCCAAATGCAGCCTGGACAGTCAAGGGCACAGTTATTTGCGGAAAGAAACAATACAAAACTAGAAGTCACAAAAAGATGCTTTCCATTCTAAACATATTTTGGGAGGCAATTTAAACCCTCAGCTTGATATCTGCTTTGCCGTGATCCCTCTGCAAAAGCCGGTTATGCCCCAATGGTTTTGAATAATCAACATCAAGGCATTTTACACAACATTATCTCTGCCTTAGCAGATCTCGCGCTGTGTTGTTTGTGCACATTTACGTTGCAATTTTTACAGCGAGAGTCGAGCATGTTTGTTTGTTCATGCGTGGGGTGCAAAAATGCTAAGACGTCTAGCCCAGGCTGGATAAACTCTATCTGCTATGAAATCATACCTGCATGATATTAGATCAGAGAGGCCGTTTCAAACTGATTTAAACTAGCGACTCCTGAGACAAAGTTACGAATAATTTAATGTGCTCTTGGCACGGATTGATTTTGTTGTTTTGTTTACTATTCCATCTTAGCAAGCCTCTTGATATTTTGTTTGTCCTCATGATCAGATGTTGGTGTAAATGGAAAGATTATTTCTTAATGAAGTTTCTCAGCATCCGTCGAGACCCCACAGTAAGCGTAAAAGAGCCATTTAGATGAAAAGTCATGTTTAGGAGCATCATTTTAACAGAGAGGTAATGCAGGGTACTGTGGGACAGGCACGTCCTCACTGCTCAACTGGGTTTGCTTTAGAGGTTTTTGCTAAGAGTTTGCTGGAGGCATCGCATATTTTCATCGACTGTGATAGCAGGTAAGAGAACAGGAACGTGTGATAAGTGCAGAAAACATTCATTATTGATGATAAAAACAACTCAAGCATCTATATCAAAGCAGTTTCTCTATCAACGAGAGAGAGAGAGAGAGAGAGAGAGTAGGGAAATCTACTGAAAGAAAAAGTAGTCTTATTTTAATAACATATCCACAATATCTTGCAAGTGAAAACGTAATAAATGTCAGTGTTTAATAAGTGAGATTAATAGGTAGATTATTATGAACACACAGTGCTTATAACGTCTTCATTTTAAATTATGACGGAATTCTTTCATTGTCATTTATTATAGGATTATCACATTTACAGTTACGAAATGTGCATTAGGAAGGTTCCCATTTAGATGGTCTTGAATCTTTGATCTATTCTTGCGTCTAAACTGAGGACATGATTAAAATCCTCTTACAGATTATTCACATATATCTTATTTTGTATTGAACCTGGAACATTACTTTAAAGTCATTTTAATATCTTCACCATAAGTGGAGTTGGAAAACTTCACGTTATACACAAAACTCCAGCATCTGCTCTTTGAGTCTGTGAAGTGACAATGCCCAGACTGGCAATCCTTTAAAAATGACCAATGACAGCACACAGATGATGAAGATAAATTTGAGGGTAACAGAAAGCACTTTGTGAATGGCTTCATCATTAGAACCTAAAATGCCAAACTTTTGAAGCTATTTGTGTGATTTTAACACTCCATTGGCTCCAAAAGACCTGCCAGGTGCAATTTTCTAAGAGACATTAGGAATAAGATTGTCAACAGACAATCTAAGACACATACAGCTGTCTCAGGCACGTCCTTTATGTGCCACATAAGAGAACACAGACTGTGTACAAACAAAAACAGGCACACACATTTACACATGTAAACAGAGCTGGACAAAACCTATTAAAATATTAACTATAACATTTTAGCGATTTTGCTGATGATATCAAGTTGCACAACACTGTAAATATCACAATCATGAAGTACTTGAAGTGCCATTTGGTTGAAATGTTTTTGGGATTGAAAGTAAAATCACCCTTTCTAACAAAATCACACTTCTAAGCAAACCTATAAATGTTGAGATATATCAATTATGGTAAAAAATGGCTATAATGACTGTAAAAACTAAGGCTGTAAAAACCTGTGCTGTAATGTCTTTGGTTATTAAATAACTTACACACTTATTTCATCTAGTCTAAAGAGTAAATTGACAGTATGAAGTTCTTTAGTAAGCTAATATAGCAGTAAATGTTAAACAATTATAAAATAACTATTATGTCTTCTGCAAAATTTGAAAGAATACAGGGCACTAGTCCTGTATGGACTACTTTTATGGTAGTTTTTAATCTTGACAGCCATGGTCCCCATTCACTTTCATCACAATAAAAAGAGCAGTCAGGATTTGCTTAAAAAATCCAAACACAATATTGTTAAATAATATATCCCAGAGAACACACATATTGACAAATGTAAGTTGCTTTGCACAAAAGCATCTGCCAAATGCAGACAAGTAAATGTAAAATACAGCAAGCAAATGTAAAATATTGCCAGCGTAAAAAACTGACAGAACCAAATGTGATTTGGTTCTGTGATGCTTATTGATCTTCAAATCTAAATAGCATTCGAACATATAAAATCAATTAAATGTTCAGACGTCTGGTAATGGTGTTTGTGGATCTGTGACATCATCTCGTACTGATTCTGTAAGTGCGAGGATCAGAATCACATATTCAGAATATTAGTGTGGCTTAACGCTGGTTTAATGAGCGTTTACAGATTAATTCCTATGAGTAAGCTTCGTAATCTTCTGCAATCATATGCTTTTCGCTTTGTTTTTGTTTTTTAACATAGCAGTCTTTGTTTCATGTTAATTCCACACATTAACCCCCCACACACACAAAGCACCAGCAGGGATGATGTAGAGACATTTATATGGCCATGTGTAAACCTCAGAAGAGCAATTACAATATTTTCAGCTCAAGAGAGCTGTGGGACTTAAACTTCCATCTGTAATGGTGCCACACAGCAAAGCATGCTTGTCTGAGTTCACAGTATTAGAATGATATTAAAGCACTTTTGCCTCCAAGTCAACTTTATTACCCAAGGTACTGGTAATTTCAGGTCATTTTAAAAACACTTGACTCTACATTTCAGATGGCAAGGAAGGGAGACAAATCTCATTCATTGGTTTCTTAGAACCAAAGACTGCTTACACCAAAGTACTGCCATTGTTATTTACATCATACTTTTGGGTGGTGACAAGTACAAATGATTTGATTGCTAATTACAGCTTATAGAGTCAACATGTGTTTGCACTTGATTTTGGCTTGGAATAAATTAGCAGGGCAATCACTGTCTAATGGAAAACAAATACACTAATCCCCTTCAAGATGCATTTTCCATTAAAGCTTTGTATCTCAAATGTAATCTCGCATGTGATGAAATCACTAACATTCACACAGCCCAGGACATTTTTGGACATCAAGCGATGACCCACTAGAATAGGTTGTCATGCAAAATTAAATAAGAATCAAACTTTAAATAATAACCTATATTGATAACCTATAACTGCACACAAGCAACAATATTCAAAATCATTTTTATTGAATAGATTGAACAGAAACATTGACAATGGTTTTTAAATTACTTTTAAAAGCAGGATAGGCAGTTTTTCCTGAAGCTTTTTTGTTATGCTGTTTGAAAGTCTCTTCACATCCTGATAGCAATCATTACAGTAAAGTGATCTAAATTTTTTTTATATATTTTTATACATGAAAGCAACAGGGCAGTAAAATATTGGTCTAATCATTGCATTTGGTCTGAATACAATGATAGGATGTCCTCTCACCTTTTTATGCTTTCAAAGCTAGTAAGCTATTGCTAGCCTCTTTGAAATTGCCTACTCTACCTTTAAATCTCAAAGATTTTTTTTACTATAACATGTATTGAGGTTGGCACAAACCAAACATTTTGTTGCAAATGAAAATCACTGTCATAAAGGACCTGAGTGGGCCCATCTCACCACAGGCCCTCTCAATCTATGGCCCAATTATCAATTATAACTCAATCAGTTTTTAATAGGAATTGCACTCCATGCATTATAATATTACTTATAATAAAGTAGCAAAATGCTTTCGTAAATCATATATCCAAAAAATCATTTACAAATATGAATTTTGAAACTATATTAGTTTCTCAGCTACATAAAGTTTGAATTTGAGACTAACAGTTCCTACTCTCTGAACATCAATGAAAGTTAGTCAACACCTGCAAAACATCTCGAGTTTTTGAGAAGTCATTGACATTCGAAATGTGCTTTTCCTGCAACACTTCAATACGCTTTAAGTCAGTAGCAGTGTGACCTTTTTGCACATTATTTACTGCGGTCTGTGGGCCGCCTGCGCATGCATTTATTTTCCGGTGTGTAAGCACATAGTCGTGAGTAATGGCTGTTAAGTGTAGCTCTCTGGTGGACCATCAGCATGAAGTGCTGGTTTGTTCTCCACGCAAGTGTCCACACAGAGCCATTATGTATCAGGCCTTGAGTCAGCTTTAGTCCAACAGCAGGAGACTTTAATCTGGACCATCGTCACGTCAGGGTAGGACAAGCTGTAAATGTTGCCCTAGGTCCTGACTCTAAACTACACAAACCTGCCCGGTAACCTCAGATGTTTCAGGACAACTTCATTGGGAAGTATAAGGTCATTGGAGTGCTATTATTTCTCATGCACTCAAGTGACTGAACACATTTTAGAAAAACAAACAGAAATATCATGGAGAACCATGAATTGATGATGTACTGTACGTAATATGTGAATGTGTAACCCAATGCTTTATATCGGCAATCTGATGTAAATTTTAACAAACTGCTCAATAAACAGAACAACCAGAAGATCACCAGAAAATCCCATTGGTGATATGATAACAAAATAGAAAAATTGACACCAGCAAGCACAAACTGACAGTACGTGCATTTCTGAACATAACATAACAGTTGAAAGCATTGCAAACACAACACACAGACAAATGTTTCATGCTTTTGACCAGTAAATTTCCCTCATCATTTCAGGCCTCATGAGGTTTTTTAAAAATTAATTTAGTAAAGAATGATTCAGATGTATTTGTGTACTGGTTACATTGAAATTATTCACTTACAAACTTACTGTCACAATGGGTTTTGTGTAAGTTGTTCTCTTAAAAAAAGAGCAGTATTCAGAAATGCCCTTCTAAAATCTTTGCAATTTAAACGTTCTCTGATATTACCTAGTGTTTCATGTCCAGGGTGAAACCCTGCAGAGATCAAACTTAAAGTTGTGCTGTTAACTTTTTCATTATTCACCAATGATGATAGATCTACAGAAGCCCAAATCTCTTTCCATTTTAATGGTGATTTTAATGCACTGACACTAGTTCTTATTTCACATATTATTTAGGACATTATGCGAAATTGCGATGTGAGTCATTATCACACATTCACAGACAGAGAGAAACTCCATCCACCCGTTTCACAGATGTTTGTTAATGTCTATCACTGGAATGCAGAGTGTGTTCTAGTAACTGTATTATGCCTAAGTCATTAATTCGTGAAAAACCCAGCATGCTAACAACACGCTACTTTCACACTTCAATTATTAAACAGCCTTTCACTCACAGGAACTTTATTACATAAATTTGCAATAATAACAGAACTAATGCAAGTTTATTAGAGCAGAGATTTTGAGCAATATATATATATATATATTCTTTCTGAGTTTTCATTGAAAATCACAATAGAAGTGAATTGACATTCATATCATAATAACATTTCAGTTGTAAATGTTTACTGTACGATTAGCTTGTGTTGTGTTGATGAAGACCATACGGCTTGCCAAAAGATATCACTCATTTAACCACTTAATGAAGCAACAGGCTGGTGCTACAAATTAGATTTCCCTGCTGTAGAACAAGAGGGATAATGTTAATAGATAAAGCATTAATTACACACCTAATGCACATCCTTGTTGTATTAGTGCCAAAAAGCTTCCTGTCTTTGTCAAAAAATGAGGAAGAGAGAAAGGAATTTAAATTTCCCAATTTTCCAACCACAATCACTTGAACTCCCATTACTCACATAATTATGACTGTTAAGATCATAGGCAAGAACTTCTCTGAAGGACTTGAAAACAGCAGTTGTTCAGCAACAGTCAAGGCTATTCCGACTCCAAAACAAAGAATTAAGAAAATGCTTATATCATTTACAGTGTTTTGTTTTTTTTCTGTTTCTTCACAAGATCCTTCAAGATGGTGATAGCAGATCTCTGCGTGGGACAAACTGTATGCTGTACGACTCCTTACTCATACAAAGTCCTCACTTGATTATTACAATTAATACCAAAGAACGCTTGGAAATCTAGACTGATATTTCCTTCTGAAACACGAAAGTAAAAGATCTAATTAAACAACTTTAGAACATTTGCACAGCACTGTATACACACATAGAGAAGACATTCTCAGGGAGTGTGTGCGATATGCATGCTCGGCTTTACTATAATGTGACACGCTACACCAGGACATGGAGCGTAGCCTCCTGCAGATGATCCAGAACACAGCGGTGTGTCTGATCTTCAACCAACCAAAGAGACTCATGTCACACTCCTCTTGGTCTCATTCCATGGGATTCCTGCATCAAAGGCTCTGACAGAGGTGTTCAGAATGGCTTCAGGAACAACCTCTAACTCAACCCACTACTGCAAGTCCATGTTCATCTATGGTCAGTACATGAGCAGCCCTTACTGGTTGCATCACAACAAAGTGCAAAATGCTGATAACTTCAGAACTATCAACAAATGTATAAAGGTACACCTCCTCATCAAAGCACCTAATTAATCTCCAACTAATCAGTCACTTCCAATAAATAATTTTAAAAAATCCACTTTAATAAATAATAAAAAAATCCACTTTAATAAATAATAAAAAAATCCACTTTATTGCTACTTTCTGTATTATGCTTCTGTATTATGATTTACTGTCAAATCTCAATACTGCATTAGAGCTAATATTGTTGCCCCCTGTATGATACTTGCTTGTGATTTTTCCTTATTTGTAAATTGCTTGAAATAATAGCATTGGCTAAATAAATAAATGTAAATATATTACTGTTGCTTTTTTGGAACAACAGTGACAGTACTATAAAACGTTTCTTAAGATGGTATTGTCACTACTTTTAGGTATTTACTCCTCAACACTATTGTGATTGTCCCTGACACACTGAGAAAGGTTTCTCAACACCTGTTAGAAAGCAGGACAGTCACAAAGACTACCAGTGACAATTCAAGCATTGGACAAACATGAAGAACAAATTACATATTTGCCTTGCAAGTAAATATATTGTGAAGTTTTGTCATGACCTTGCACACGTACCTCAGCATGCTAGAGGCAGAGTCGAAGAAAACTAAAAAGGAAAATATTTTTTTCTTTTTGAGTTATCATTTCAATTTTATTCTAGTCAGATTCAATTCATATATTTACCTCTTATCAAATCGCAGCTGCGTTTTCGGGTCACGTATGACTGCAGAATTACCTGTGGGTAGACAAAAATGCCATTCTAAACGGCACAGACGGGTGGAAAACATTAGCAAACTTGATTTCCTAGTGGGGAAAAATCTTTCACTTCTTAAATATCACACAGTAAGATTTAGACTATTGGGAATCACTTTCCAAACACAGAATTATCCAGAGATGTCTCAAAACCGCGCTGTTTTAGCAAAGTGTAATAAACGTGAAAATGGAGAGCTATTTCGCATGCGACACTATGTGTAGAAGGTTGCTATATAAGGAGTGTGACCTCTGTAAAGTTATCATGCGGGTCACACATTTGACGGGCACCTCTGACACTGTCGGAACTTTGAACATATTGCAACATTCGCAGGTTGGCAATTCTTGTTGCAAAGCTCACCCTCTTTAACCCGCTTCATTTTCATCTCTCTCTAAACCCTGATTGACACCTTTATTTTAAAGCGCAAGTCACGAGTCTCAGGTTGCATCACTTTGTAAAGAGTCTTCCTGGGCCCTGCTCACTCTGTTCCCACCTGTCAGAGACAGACGTGGCCTGGGGGGAAGACGGTCACCTGCTGAAGCTTCCTCTAAGATTAAACACTAAAATGTGTTTGATATTGGGCCAAAAAAGATCTGATGAACATGAATAACATCATTGTTAGAACACGGATGTCGTTTTGTAGTTTAAACAAATACAGATTACTGAAAACAAGTACTGGGTGTGGTCTTCACACTTTTAAGTGACACATGTCAAACCCTGTTCTAAACCTAGTATGCTGTCTACCTCTGAAGCAATTAAGGCATTATAAGCAATCCCAGAATGCACTGCGACAAGCTCAGTGAGGACATTCATCAAGATGGCGGACTTTGTTTTGAAAGAGCTATAATCTTTGCTAAAGAGTACTTTTGCTTTACCTTTTGTATGAGAAAAGTCTCTGCAGGCTTTCTGTCATGGACAATGTTTTTTGAAATATGAGACATTGATGGAGTAATATGAAGAAAATCTGTGAGATTCCATGCGTGTGTGCAATCTGTTCTGTGCTCAGATGTTGTGTGGGTTTGAGTGATAGAAACTGTGTGACCAGGCTCCACAATCATTTTGTACAGTTCTGATTAATGACACAGATTTTCTGTTTTAAATGAACGTGACATTACATAAAAGTAATGAAAATTTCAGCCTGAACTTTCAAAAAATGTATTAATTCATATAGCACTGTGAATATTTCATTTAAATAGTCTTTTTTACTTAAAGAAATACTTGTTTTACTTGAAATACTTAAAGAAAAGAAACTTTATATATAATAAATAATAATAAAATAACTTTAATATATAAATAATATATATAAAACATTTAAAATAATACTAGAAATCATTTTTAAAACTGTTTTACTTCTGGGAAACATCTTAATTCCATGAAATTAATATTGATTAACTCACATTTAAGACACAATATGCTAGTAGCAGCTCACTATTTTTATTTATCCTTTTTTCCTCCACCAATGACAAAAATATATTATTTATTTAAAAAAATGTTTTGTAAAAATGTGTAAAAATTTATTCATTTACATTTTTGCACATGACAGATTAGACTTCTATGCAGTTACAGCAGAGATATACAAACAGTACGACATTCAGAACATTCAGGCCATTCAGAATATCAGCACTCCTGGATACCTGCTTGTTCAATCAAATTAGTGGATCAGAATTAATTGTTGTGTGATACATCCTGCATAATAAACAAATGAATCAATGAATCAAGTCCAACAAGATAAAACTGCACGGCTTAGAATATTCACTGCATGTTTTACTTTCTTGTGATTCTTTTTTCTTCATTTCTGACATCAGGATACTCCTTTTATCAGTATTAGAGAACAGAAGCCATCAATACAAAGTGGCTCTTTAAAGGCAGGAATATGTGCATGCTAAAAGAAATAGATTTCTAGATTTTGTCCAAGCTTGTTTGCTGTAGCTGGGTATGGTGCAAACATCTGCTTGATAATTGCACAGCCAGGGCTCCTTTATCCATGGAAGATGCACAACATCACACATTCAAGACTGCATTTAAGATGCCAATTACGCTATCTGATGTTTGCTTAACCAAGTCATTACCATACTAACAGATCAAGACAATACCTCAAAAACATTATGAGAGAGGAGGACAATGTGAATATCTACTCAGTCGAGAACTAACAAGCTTGGAATAAGAAAAATACTAGGAACTGTTTCAATACAGCCCTTTGTTGAATGTTGCTGAGAGGGCGAGAGATATGTAGAGAGAGAGAAGGTTGTTTTCAGAGGCTGAAACTTCTTATCTTGATATAATCGCATCACCGCTTTCCTACCTGCCAGACCACTGATAACTGACAGCAGGAGAAGTGGTTTCCATGGTGACCCCATACTTGTTCTGGAGGGTCCCTTCTCTGAGATTGTTAGCAGGTCTGTTTCTTCATTAAAGCAGTGCCTATGAAAACGAAGAAGAAAGGTAGAGAGAATGAATGAATTTACACTGAATGAGTGACTGATTGAATGGTGGGTGCAGGGTTAGTTAAGCTCAACATGTCGAAATTCTGTAAACTCTAGAAACAGGTGGTAAAGACTTAAGAACAGAAATATACAGTGAATCAATGACAACAACAGTAAAGAGCACCAATGTTACCAAACATTAAAGATAAAAGTATGCAATGGGAAGTATTGGAAACTGTATAATTGGAAACTGTACAATTTCTTATTGTATTTGGCGAAATATTAATTGTTGTTGATTCTTTGATGAAATGTAACCCATTCCTACAGATTTTTGTAAGATTCTCCATTAAAATGTTTTAGGTAAGCTAAAACATGGCTTGGTCATTTTTAGGGTCAGACCTGGTAAAATATGTCCTGCACATTTTTACTTTTTACAATGTACCCTTAAAAAGAACAACCATTTGTATTCTTTGAGATTATTGCAACTATGCAATTTATATACAGCTATATTAATGGACAATATACAAATATTTTAATATTTTAGTGAATTCTGAGCAAATATTGTGAAGTGTTTATGAAATAATTTTTTGGTCACCCTGTTCTCTAGCTATCAACATCGGCCAGTGAACGCTCCATGTTGAATGACTTATTATATATTTAAAACCATATATTCAAATACCATGTTACCACCATGTTACAGTTACTTTACCATGGAACAGACACCCCAGCAGAAGTTCCCTCTTCTCCCCTTTAATTAACTCCCACATTTGCGCAGAGAGAGAGAAAAAGAGAGAGAGAGAGAAAGAGAGAGAGAGTTTGTCAGCAAGGGAGCATGCATTAGTCTCTATGATCAAAGCACAGATGAGTATGTTGCTTTAGGCGTGATAGAGCAGATGCTTGAAAAACAGACACACCACACTCTCAACACACCTCACCTATTACAACACACACACACACTAAAGGCTGTCTAATGGCTTTACCGCTTTACTCATAAATATAAACACACAATACAGCAGGTGTATTTAACAACACAGAAAATAGCAAATATTAATTTTTGAGGCTGGATGCAATTAATGGGGTCCTGTGGTGCGCCTGAGGAAATACTGGACAAGCATTCATAGTGTCTCTCTCGCCGTCCTTTATTCATCCATTACTAATAACCTCTGCCTCACCTCAGTGCACAGAGCACTGTTTGCACACACACACTGACTAGCACTGGCTAGCGTAAAGCAACAATTCTCATTATTTATATTCATGGCATCATGGCCTGCCTATCAAATGCAATATCAATGAGAGTGTTCTGCAGCACTGCCTGTTAAAATGTGCCCATATGTCCAACCTTTTGGGAGCCACCACATGGTGTTGCTTTCAGTTTTTGTCTCCCATTTGTCCATGTGAAACAGCTCCCTATTTTTTCCATTGACAAGGTGACATTAAAACTGAACTACAACAAGTTTTGAAATAAAATTTGACTTTAAAATGATACATTATTTTGTATTTGTTTTTTCTGCAGCTTGGCAGTGGCAGGGTCTTGGGTTCAAATTCAAAAATTTATGGACTAAAAAGTATACCTCAAAAGAGGTACTTGAAATAAAAGCGTCTGCAAAACGCATACATGTAAATGTATTTTAAAAAAGGATTTACAGTTTGTTTTGATCTGTAGGTGATATTCCTAAACTTTTACATAACCTAATAAAAAGGAACACATTAAGTGACCAAGTCTAAATACCCCTATAGATTCAGAAGATTTGCAAAACAGAGTGATTTTGTGTATTTTCAAATCCAGTTACTGTTTACTGTCAATGCTTGAACATTCAGTGACAATAGCCAAATGTGCTATGTGGTGAAGCGTAATAGAGCTTCCAGCAACCGGAGTTTGAATCCCTGCACATGGTCCTTTCCCTACTCCTGTTCCCATGTCTCTCACCACATATGATTTTCTGTCATTTCGTTACTGTGCTATCAGATAAAGCTACACAAATTAGCTTACTAAATAAACAAATAAATGTAATGCTTGAACATTCAGCTGAACATCTCTGAGCTCCACAGAAGAAAATTGTACAGATTTCTAATGATATCAGAGTGAATATATAATGACAAAACAGTAATTTAACTCTTATTTATTCCTTTAATCATTTAAACGCTCATTTGTTAAGCAAATGAATTGTACTAGATAAACTACAGCAACAGCAGAAGTTAAACATACATCAAAGTTTTATAGCACTACATCTCTGACAAAATGTTTCCACTCTCTTGTTTATTGCAGTGACTTGAGTGAAAAGGAGCCGTGTGTGTGTGTAAGACAGAGAGAAAGAGAGTCCTGTGGGAGGGGTTCTCCTGTGTATATTTAGTAATGCAGGCTTACCGTCAGGCCTGTCTAAAGTTCATTGCACTCGGCTGCTCCACATCAGGCAGCGTGCAGTGAGCTCTGCCACTCTCTCTCTTTCTCTCACTCCCACTTACAGTGTAGAAACAGGAGAAACAGAACTTCAATTTCAGAGGAGATCCATCATTACTCAAGATATATCTCACATTTACAGAATGGAGGAAGGCTGCTGCCTGCAACAATTATGTCAGCTTGTAATTCCCTCTCTGCTCATAAAAGCACAGTAGTTCGATTCAATATACTGCTCTGTATAGTGTGGCTGTGAATTTAAAGGTGAAGCGTGTGTAGCTGCACCAAAAAAATTAGAAAGAAACCACAAATTTTGACACTGTCTCTCCCCCTAGCAGCCCTGTGAGCAGGGTGTAACCACAAAATTTGTTTCCAGAGAAGGTATACTTTTCAAAGCAGAAGTTTAATGAGATTAAATATCTCATGCTGAAATGCTGAAATGGTGGTTTACTAAAAATTGTTAAATGTTAATATGGTCACAATATTCCTCAGTCAAAAATAGCTACCATCAAATTAAACTGCTGTCATCTGTTTACTGTTACATTAACCATTTACATTACATTTACATTTTATGCATTTGGCAGACGGTTTTATCCAAAGCAACTTACAGTGCATTGAAGTTATACATTTTCTTAGTACATGTACTCCCTGGGAATTAAACCCACAACCTCTATGGGTCTTGGAACCCATAAGGTCCAGACCGAACCGCCATACGATCAGGAGTGACTCCTGTGTTCTGTTCACATGCAAAATAATAATTAGGGATTTTGCATTGAACCAAATTTTCCAAGACCTTGCATTGTGACCATAGCTTCTTAGTTTATTTGCAGGGGCAACTATTTTAATTGCAAAAAATGATGCATCATCTTTAAAAAGAGCTGCAACAAGTTCACATCAAAACCAACAAACTGAAATAAGAGTTCAGAGTGTGTTAAAACAGCCAGTGTCTTACTACAAAGCTAGCTAACATTCAGATGAGATATCTTTGACGGTCTAATTCCTCAGATGATGAAACAGAGACATCAGCAGGGATAAAATAAAGAGAGATGTACATTCTCCCTTTGAAGTGAACGATGAGAATACTAAAGCAAGCAATGCCACTGTCTTGTATATAGTGCATGAGCTCTTTGGTGCATGTCCAGCCCACTAACAGCAGTGAGATCAAACAGGGTCCACCCTCTTGCTAATTGTTTAAAAGGCTACCCTGATTTTAAAGTTGTATGAGTGCAGTTAGAAAAGCAGAGATAATGAAAAAAGACAACAGTGACAGAGTGCTCATTTGTCATAAGAAGGATCAGATGGCTCTCTTTAAATTCCTCATTAATTAAAAGAGGCAGATCAAGTGTAATTTCACCCAGGGGACAAGGATTAGAACGTCTCCAGGCCACAGTAATACCGCCACAGTGACCTCAGCAGGGCAGAGAGGCTGTCGGAAACCAATCAGACTCGCTGTAGGAAGACGAGGGTTTGTGAGCAGGGATTATTATGAGTTTCATCTGCTACTGGGTCTTCTGGGTCAGGCCTGTTAAGGAAACGTGCTCAGCTTTGGAGTTGATGCTGCGGTCTTCTAATTACCCAAGAGGTGTGTTGAGGGCTTCTTTTATTTCTGTAAAACGCCAAACACAGTCTGTATGTGTGTGCTGAAACCAGAGGCCCCTTAGTGTTTCACATCAGTGCTGGGGAAGTTACCTTGAACCTGTATCTTCTCAAGCTAGAAATGTTTAGATTTTTAGATTTTAAGTATTTAAATCAAAGCTTAAAGGAGTTAGGTGTACTACAAATTACAGTAGCTAACAACAATGTGATCACAAAAGTAAACTTTACAAAACTTTAACTTATTGGTTTGCAAGAAGTTGGATCTGGATTCTGGATCTGAATTCACCATAATGTATCAGAATTCTCAAAGCCACGTATTTGGGTGACATTCAGTTACAGTGTGTTTGATTATTGATTCAGTCTGTTGTTGTAAAAGTGACAAAAATACCAATGTACTACGGTCACGCTTCTATTAAAAGTAGTTAGGTTAGCAAGGCTACTGCAGTTAGTTGGTTGCTTTACAGGCATGCAGCAGGTCTACCGCACTGTATATCAGTAATAAATGCTCTACTATTCTGAGTTTCCCTCTTCGGATGTCTGTGGGAGTAGGAGAAATAGAGAATGGAGGGGGATGTGAGAAAAGTAATTGCACTGGTGCGTTTGTCATATCTTAAATAGGCAGCTCTATCTCGTTTTGCCAAAGAAATGATCCACAAAGGAGACCATCAGTGGAAAAGAAGGAAGTTGGAACAAGTGGTGGCTTATTTGTGTTAAAATTAATGCCAATACGAAGCTCTGGAATAGGGATAACTTATCTACAGAAAGGATAAAGAAGGCATTTTTTGCCTTAAGGAATACAGTTACATCAAAAGCTACAGTAAGACTGCCTGTTGGGAATTATTACAATCCGTTCATAATTTGGGAAGCAGGGAGGAGACAGGGCCATATGTCTCAATTTTAAACTGACAGAATGCAACGCTGAGAACTTTTGTGTGAAACGTTCACATTCATATTACATTTATGAGTTTGGCAAAAGATTTTATCTAAAGCCAGCCACAGTGCATTGGAGGTACATTTTATTAGTTTGTTTGTTGACTGGGATTCAAACCCGTAACCTTGGTGTAGCCAGTGCCCTACTTTACCAGCTACAGGAACTTCAATACCAATATTGAAGAAACCTGCCCTCGTTATTTACTTTCAGCATCACTTTTTTCCTGCTCTCTGAGCTCTTATCGAGACAGACCAGCAGCAGTTTAGACATTGTTTCAGTTGGCCGGTTAAATGATTCACAGAATTTACCATAAACCAGGCATCCCCTCTAACAAGTCCTCTGTGGTCCCAAAATAAACTACATACTGTAAAAATGAGCTTACTCCCCCAACACCTGCTTCCTGTCCACTCAGTTTCTATAGGAAGGTCTTTGTGTCCAATGGACATCTTACTGGATGTACAGAGATCTCAAGCTGAAACTTCTGCAGATGAGGTCAATATCACGATGCAGCCGAGCACTGATTATAATCACAGGCTTCATGCTTAGTAACACCACACACCTCTCTGACACATTAACAATTACACCAGTCATGTTGAGAGAATGCTGGGATGAGCAGAGAAGCAAAATATCAAGTTTTCATTGGGCATTTTCTGTGTGAAATATTAATGTTTGGGATTATAGCTCTACGGGGTATTGCTTTTTTAGGGGTACCTAAAGTCACTACTTGCAAAGTTATACATGCTGAATAGTCAAACGGCCAAAAGTAAAAACATATAGTGAGATTTATTTTGTTGTAAAAAAAAAAACTTGCTTCTGTGGCATTCATGCTCTCTTTCATCTCTTCTACTTGCTCCTCCAAAGCAACAGAGTTACACCAGCTGTGTCAACATAACAACGCCAAGAGGAACCAGATTCCTGTCCAAGCGTCAATATTTGATGCTATGGGAGTGAGTACAGGGCCAGATTAAAAGTAACCACTGAGTCACTAGGACAGAAAAAATGATAGTTTTGTTATTGCTAAAGGATTCACTACAAATACTGAAACTCGTTGCCCTGCGCACATTCAAAGACATTTGTTAAAGAATTTAATAGAGTACACCACTAACCAGCTAACATGGAACTTTCTCAAAATGTTGGCTAACATTTTCTAAAAGAATTTTAGCTCTATTCTCTAAATTGTATCTATTAATTTATCAGTGGCAAAACTGTTATATAAAAGCAATATTGCACTCACAGTTGTACTGTTACACTCTATATCAGCATGGTGTTGACTGTCAGCAGCCCTGTGCCTACGGTTGAATCACAGCAATGCTGATATAGAGTTTAACAGCATTCCTTCTCCTGTCATTTTGCTTTAATAAAGGGCTCTAGAGTACAGTTTGGACAAATCTTCGATCTCCTCCCTGGTTACAGCCCCCTCCAGCTAGCACACCCTGTTCTGTGTTATCTGAGCCAGCAATATTGATATTTTTCTAATAGTCAGGTAAGCTCTCTACTCACAGCATCTGTTGGAGGGTGGGGATTTGAATGATGTGTATTGATGCTTGCTAATGGAGGTCCTGTAGAACCTGCCACCTTGATACGGCGGATACAGGCTGATGTTATGTTATCAAACAATGGAGTGCAGTTTCAATGGAAATCTGTTGAGTTTTCTGAAGGACTGAAAAAGATAGCACCACATGTCCCTCTTTCTTTAGAAAAGACTGGAAAATAGCATTGAATGCCCTTAATAATGGCAGGAGGGCTGTGAACTGAGTCTTGATGCATTGCTTTTGGGGAGTTCAAAAGTAGTGACTCAATTAGATCAATTAGATAGTATCTTAATTAAAACATTAAACTGAATTAGTTCCCTGACGTTGCTTTAAAACCATTCTCGACTCGAAATTCCAACTCAAAGTGCTCATTTTGTTTGCAAGAAATAATGATGGTGTGGCTGATAAGTAGGGTTGGGCTCTTAAACCATTATATACTGTGTCAACCAGATCCTGCTATAATGTGTATACAGCAGTAAACCTGTAGCTCGAGAAAAAATATAGCCTGCAAATTGTGTTATGCCCCAGAATTCCAATGCAGACACATTTGTTGATTACACTGAGAATGATTTCATTTTTCGAATCATAGAATGCCAATGGCATCTAGTTATGAAATAACAGTGCACATATTACATAGTTCCATAATATAAAACATTTTTGGGTTCAATTACCCACCAAAATAACTATATTATGATACATGCTGGTGTGGTAACATAAAATTCAATAAAACTCATTCTGTGACTAAAGATCCTGTTTGTACTGCCCACCCATAATGATAATACCACATTGAGAGGAGACACAAACTGTAACTTCAAAAGTTCATAACAAACACATTCTCATGCACAAGCGTTTGGGAATGTTTTACAGACTCTCACTGTTTATGACCCTGTTCTGTTCTGTCACAGCTCAAAGACACATCATGCATTAGCAGGAGATGGTACCACATGGAAGGTGTCCTGTTCCAGTGAATGCAGTGTATGTGTAACTTATCATTTTGACTTATGTGGAGCACGGGTGTGGCTGCCCAGTCCCTGCTCATTATCACCATTAACAACAGGCTGTCATCCTGTGTCCTGGGAGGCTGCTGACATAGTTTGCGTTTAGGAACTCTCTGTCGTATGCATTATGCATTTGCTCCTGAGCCCCAAGGTGTGTGGCATATCGCGCTGTCTCTTGATTAAAAACACTCACGCTCATTTGTCATCTGTCGGCCATTAGGCTGCTTTGAGTTTACAGCATTAGAGGGAATTAAAAGACTAAACAGAAGTTATTTGTAAAAATATATATGTACTATATATGGTGCTGATCAACACATGGAATTATGGGATAGCATGCACCACACTTTTGGTTTCCATACCTGTGCTGATAGATCTAAGATTAATCATGGTACTAATTAAACATAACAGTAGGCATGATTTATTTATGTTGTTATTTTGTTCTTTTTCAGATTATCACAAAAAAATCTACAGGAATATTTGCACCACAACCTGGTGACATCAGAGATATGATTGTTCTGCTGTCACAAAACTCAAATGTCTAATTTCTTTAATTTCTTATGAGCTTTTAAGCTCATTTAGAAAGGTTTGATATAGATGTAAAAGCAGGCTGAAAATATAGAAAGAGCTCATTAAATGCTAATGTAAAGCCATCATATGTTAGACCATCAGCCTGTTACTTTAGCAGCAAACCCACAGTGATGACCAACTGCCAGATGATTTAAACAGATTTACAATTAAGAGCAAGTAATTATCACCTAAAAGCTTTGAAACAATGTCAAATTACATATGCATGTGTCACCTCTACAACACTGGTGAATAATCACAATGCTAATTAATTAGAAGTGCGCAGATAGAATTGATGAGATGAGAGATATAATGAAAATCATTGCATTTGTGTTTATTGTTAACGCCATCTTCTATTGTACCAGCAACAGAAGCACCATGTCATAATCACAAAACTGCCTCATTTATTCTGTCAATCTCAATTTCATAACCCAACGTTTTATATCGCTTTAACCAACCTGTTCAACAAGATAAAATGAATAAAGTTTCTTTGCATCTTCAGACTTTGTCAGGTTATTCATGGCAGTGTGGCAGTACAGTGAAATTGTATAGCTTTTTGTTTTTTTCATTTGAGAACAGAAATACTTTAAGATTGGATGTCAGGTTAACTTTCACACACGCTGATCAAAGAGATTAGCATTCACACGTCTGTCAAAATGAGATTAGGCTTCCCTTCATTCTGTGCAAAATCTACCAAGAACTGGGATGCAATCTTCATAGGTTTAACCACACTGTTTGGCAAGTTTTGTTCTGATATCAGAGATATGGCAGTGAGGAGAGTGATAGCACTTGTTAGTCAAGGACAGACATTTTTCCTTTTGATATCGACTACTGCACACTTCAGATTTGAAAAGGCTGAGACATCTTTCAAAATGAAACGTACTGACGCTGTGCTAATCTGCTGGAGACAAAGTGTTTGTAACTAAATCATACCAGTGAGGATCCTAAGGCTTTGACTTAATTAAATACTTTACGTTATGTGAAAAGTAAAAACAGAAACATAATTATACTGAACTCTCTATATCTTCTGGGATGAGAGAAAAATACAGACAGATCTGGTATTTTATCTAATATAATATTTTCTCTGCTCTGAAAAACATCAAACACGTTTTCTGTGCACATATAAAAAAAATGAAAATAGAGTAGCTCATTAATGTAACATGATATAACTTCAGCACAATCCTAATTAGTGCTGGTGCTCATATTTGGGGTTAGGGATTTAAACAAACTCATAACCCTCAAAGTAAAATTCTCAAATAAATAACTCATCCCACAATCTCAAATCCAGCATCTTTCTGAGCAGAAGTTTTTCTTTTCAATAGAACAGTTCTGTTTTCTGGAACACACCAGTTGATTAGCTGGTTTAGGAGTCTTTTATTAGGGTTGAGACTAAACAGGAAAAAGAATTACCCTCCAGAAGGAGGACAGGAGAACCCTGACCCTGATCTGTTCACCATCTACACGAATCAAAACACACATACAACCTCACAGTGATGGGCTACAAACACTCAGGACACCCTGGAGATGCCAGCAATGCCCTGGTCACCACCCACAACACCCCAGCACAGCCGTGGCAAGTTTTGCCAGGGCAAGAGCTACTCATATTTATTTTTCAGTAAATGTAAAAATGTAGTTCCTCAGTAAATGTAAAAATGTGTTATGAAAAATCTGTTTCCTTATGAATAGTGCACCTCTGTTTTTCAGTAAAGGTGATAATTATATGCATATGCATCATAAAAAGTCTAACTGCACATCAGATCTAGTGCTGCTGTCCCAGAAATATTTCAGGTGTCAGTGTTGCTTTTTTGCTTTTGTGTGAATCTAAGATGAATTACCATGTCAAAGGGTAAATCCAGCAGTAACCTGCAGTACATGCGTAATCCGGCGAACCCCTTATGTTATGGCACCAGATGTTGCCTGCCTTCAACCGGCTCTTAGTTAAACCCCCTTCAGACATCTAGCATGAGAAACATGGCTTAAAGGAATGATGCTGAGTACTTCCAATTATTGCCAGCTATGAGATCAAAGTGGGAAGCAAACACCTGTGTGGAAAGGGGCTGCGATAGTCTGCTTTTAACTGCATGAGTGCTATTTCAGAATGATTGCCACTGGTTCAACAAAGTTTTCTGTTGGGATCTATCAAACAGTTGGAGAAATGCCCAAGACCAGACAATATGGGATTTCTTATTTCAGAGTAATAAATATTCTTTGCAGTAAAAAGCCCAAGGACAACCACAAGTTGGTCAAGTAAGATTCAGAGATTCAGATGTTTTTCAGTGCTATTTGGTCTTGGAGCAATTTCCCTTACCAGCAAATAAAATCTGAACCTCAACTCCAGTGTGAAATGCCTAACCCTAACATCTGATTTTTTTGGATAACAACTAGCTTGGCTGGTTAGTATGATCTAGTTAGTCCTTGCTGGTTCAGCAAATGCTGCAGAGATACCATTAAGGGGAAAAAAACATTTGTATGCAAACTTTTGCTATTTAAAGAAGTTGCTACTTGAGAAACTATCTTTGAGATGAATGGGAATGCACAAGGATAGCTTTCTCCAACTGTAGCATGTTTCGGCAGTTCCAAGATTCACAAGGATGTAGATCCAACAACATCCTAGTTGGTGAAACCTTGGTAAGCATAATGAGCATGACATAGTATATATGTCTATATAGATATAGTCTTTCGTTAGTAAATTGCCATATTGTATGGCAGTACTCTTTATGACATTTATAATGTGCATGTTTTTCAAAGTTTAAAACCTACAGCTTTTTCTCATGCACTCATTGATTCAATAATTAATTCCTTCATTCATTCATCTTCCATGATAAAAAAACAAGTACAGTCTTTAGAATTTCCTCTTTGGAACAACATAAAAGTTAAGCACATTATCATTTTTGGGTTCTTTTCCAACTGTGCCAACATCATTTTGGAGCAAAAGTTTGTAAAAGCACTGAGGTTGATACTGTTACTCTTAACAGAGCAGAAAGAAATGTCTGATGACTTGTTCCATATATCAACTGTCTGATCCCTATATTGAAAACTGTTAAACCTTTTCAAACTGTAATATTAAAGCAACAATCTGAACTCTACAGAGTTCGAAACTGCATCTTTCACATTTACATTACATTTATGCATTTGGCAGACGCAACTTACAATACATTCAAGTTATACATTTTCTTAGTACATGTGCTCCCTGGTAATCAAACCCACAACCTCTCACGCTGCTAACGCAATGCTCTACCACTGAGCTACAGGAGAACGGTTATTTTGGGGACGTTACAGGCTACAGGAGAAAAGTTATTTTGCACTTTTATCCAAAATAACGTATTGCATGTTCTATGAGAAGCTGCAGATTCTCTAGACCAGCCAAGTGAGACGCCATATGGCTATGTTCATTCCACAGGGACTAAACAAACACATTTCGTTTGCACTTAGTCTTATCTGTGACTAATAATGTGAGTTTTGTTATACTTCATTTGATAAGCAGCAGAGGTAATAATCAAACACAATGACCTACAATGAACTGTCCTCTCTCTCATAAGCAGCACTCGTATGTGACTCGTATATTTCTTTACTTTTCAGAAAGATTTAATGAGTCCTTACTCATAACTGTTATAACTGTCTATAACTTAAGCAAAATAACAGTAATACGTATGGCAAAACAATAACAAAACAATATTACATTTAGTTAAATGCTACATGTATAAATTATGGTGTTTAAAATTTTGAATTGTGTATTTAGTTCAAATTGGTCTGTTCAAATGCTGTAGATCACTATTATTTCATTAATAAATTGTAGTTTACTCAGATGTTTTCAAAATGGAAGTTGGACTCTTAAACTTTAAAACTGTGACATTCATTGACATTGACATTCAAAGCTAAACTTGATTTTAAAGTTATTTACAAGTATGCTATGAAAGCCCTTTCAAATGAAGAAAAAACACATTTTTTTATGTATAAAAAATATAAAAGTTTTTTATGTTTTGTATTGTCACTTAATTTTGTAGAGTTTGGTTACCACTTTTAAAAAGTACAATTTTCACAAACACTGTATTTCTGTTAACAGTGTTGTTTTATGGGTTAATGTTGATGTTATTGTCAGCTTTAGGTTGCTATACCAATGTGTGCCTGGGGCCACAGACTATGAAAATCCCTAATTCAAGAGCATTTTCTCCACTAAAGTACAGTGCAACACTGGAAACATTGCTTTTGTGCAGTGTATTATGCTGTACCAGCTGAATAAAAAAAGGGAAAAGTTGTCTTTCATTGCCTACACTGTTGAGATTTGAGTGGTTTGCACTTGTCTTTTGGGTAATAGATAATTTCCCTTCTGCAGTGTGTTAATGCAGCTCCTACTACCCTGTAGTCTATTAATCCTTCCCTGTAGATGCAATAAATGCAGAGCAATACAATGCAAATGCAGACATTAAGCTCAGACAAAGTCCCTTGCTGCAGCAACCAACATCAGTAATTAAAAGATTGATTCAGCCAAAAACCAAAATTCTGTCATTTAAGTCTGTCAGTCTCTAAAACATTACAAAATAGTTTATACAGCTTGTACACTTTATCCCAAGTGGTCAATGGCATATGATAGTTTTGTGTGAATAACATTTTTTATTTTACAATTTAAATTTTTTTTTTTTTAATTTTAAAGACAGGGTAGGTGATTATGTCCAGAAGCATTTTTTGTTATGCTGGTTGAAAGTCACTTCATATGACTGCAATCACTAAGTAAAGTGGTCTAAATATTTTTATGTAAACATATACCTTCTGTGGAAGGTGCAGGACCATAACATGTTTATCGAATCATTGCATTCGGACCAAAAGCAATGATAGGATGTTCTTCTTGCCTGTCAAACTATGCATGTGTTCATGGGTTGGAGAAGGCGTGGCTTTGAAGAGTTCTCTGAAAGGATGGTGGGATCTTATGCTTTTAAAGCTCGCTTGCTATCGCTCCCCCGAAAGAGCCTACCTTATGTTTAATTTTGGGTAACACTCTTCCTCTATAGCATAAAGCTAATGAATGAGTGACTGCTGATACTTCATCCCCCTCACTTTTTGTCAGCCAAATTTAAGTGTGTCACTATCACTCAGTGATGGTGGTGAATCGTCACTTTGTAATACTCTTTTTTTCTTTCACACTTACAGTCTACTTCCACACTCACATTGATCAGCTCTACGTAAGGACCAGCTCTCCATTGTTGAGTCACGCTAGTGACCCTCACTAATGGGTCACTTTCTCATAGTGAGCTGCAGCCCAGTGATGACTTCCTCACTAGGTTACTGTTCAATTGGGTCTATCAGTCCAAAGGTTTAATAGCAGCCTGCATGGGGTAAACAAAGCCTTTTCCTCCCAGCCAACCCCCTTCAACAACTTGCCCATGCTCGCCTCTGACTGACTGCGCACCTGACTCTCTCACTCGCTTTCTCTACTTTGTCACTTTTCACCCCATCAGCTTGCTTGATTGTGTTGATGACCTCAATCAAAAGACAATTACCTAGGCGAGAGCTGGACACAATTATCTCCCATCAATGCCAGATTGACCACACCTGAATGGAGACGGCCACCTTTTATTCCTGTGGTGAAAAAAGAACAAGCAAACTCTGAGAGAGAGAGGTTGACAGAGGAAGTGACAGAGGGAGAGAGAAAGAGAGCAAAATGACGAGAGGGAGGCAAGTGTGAAATTTGTACCTGCAATGCTTATCTATCCTTAAACTAAGGTAGAATACTAAATGGTACAAGCACATCAAAGTCAAGTCGGGTGAACAAAGAAACTGAGGTAAAAGCAGAGGGTTGAAAGAAACTGAGGCAGGTGGAAGAGGAGACTGAAAAAGGGGAGAAGGAGACAGAGAACCCATTTACACCTGGTATTAAGATCTGTGATCCGATCACAGGTGGTCAGTTGAGACACATGGCCATTTATAGCTGACAGTAAAATACATCTTCTGTGACCACTTGTGGGATTTCATTGACGTGACTACACACATCACTCACTGTGTCAGTGTATTAAACCATGTTTAAAAAGAGCATACCAGTAAAAATAGAAAATGTAAACCAGCACA
Source organism: Chromobotia macracanthus (assembly GCA_036877525.1). Taxonomy (NCBI): domain Eukaryota; kingdom Metazoa; phylum Chordata; class Actinopteri; order Cypriniformes; family Botiidae; genus Chromobotia; species Chromobotia macracanthus. The sequence goes on along the minus strand of JAZGTH010000018.1, from coordinate 6,071,305 downwards.
CAGTTTCTCCTAATTACATGTTTATCTGAAGCTACAATTTGCGACTGCACAGTTCTCTTACTTGTTACTTCAATGAAGATATTTTGTATGTGTAGGATTTTCTTGACACACTGCAGCTTTAAGGGTACAGAGATGTCATATGACATCCGAAAGCAATGAAAAGGAAGGGGGATGGTCTGTGTTCTTGTATGATGTTTATCATGTGAGGTTTTTACAGACATGTCATGTCTTTCCTCTCAGACTTTGCAGATTTGTGGGCCATACATGGTTTTTCACACATTTCAGTGGGAGGCCTAAACCAAGATTGCATTAAATACCAAGTCAATATGTTCCCAGAATAAACATTTAAAGTTGTCTGAACTGTCTAAAAAACTACAGCCCACAGTCACAGATCGGCTGTGTCAGTAAATACACCTAAATATATTGTTACTTGTTTCATCTGCACAAGATCCTTAAGTCACTGTCTATAGAGGAGATAAGAAATAAACAAGCACACTTAAAATAATATTTACACAGTCATGCTGTGTTAACAGTTAACATGTTTATGAAATGTAATCTAAAACTTAGATTAGGTTTAATGAAATGTAAATAAATGTAATTAAATGCAAACTGTACAATTAAACGTAAACTGTACAAAGCAATTGGTATTTTCTGTCTTTACTTTTCTATAATTATCCTCAAATAACCAGCTGTTAAAAAATGTTCCAATATGCCTTTTTTTCTAGATAAACAGATAGTACGCTTCGTTTTCTCCACAAATGCTCATAAAAATTTATCATGAGAGTGACTTTGAGTATAGCAATGTGATTGTCCCTTGCAATGTGAAGTCGCAATGACACAAAACTGTACCATTTTAAAAAAACATTTAGACAAAACCCAATAACCAGCTCCAAATTTCAGCTTATACTTGACAGAATCTAGGGATAAGGAAGATTAAAGCGTTTTGTTGGATCGATATGGCATCCACTGCCAGGATAGAACGGCACGGTAATTTACCCAATAAGAGGGTAATGGAAAAACAGGGCACATGTGGGGGGTGTAAAGGCCGGATAGCAGCTGTGTGGTGTAGTTATCTTCACTGCTGGAAGGAGCTTTGATGCTAGTGGATGGTGCATTTGAGAACCTGCTTTCATTGTGGTGGGATCTTTCTCTGGAATCCTTCCTGAAGTGTTTCCTGTATCTCTTACAGTCTATTGATGTGGCAGTGATATGCAGGCTTTACAAGCGTTAATACAAAGTGACCTCATACACTGTAGTAAAAACTATATCATGTATGTATTTTAAAGCATTTTTCATGTCTGCTGTGTGTGATGTGACCAAAGTGATCAACAAGTCTTTATTCAGATAATTTATTGCCTATTTATTTTATTTTATTTTATTTATTGCATTGTGACATTTTCGTAACAATTAGGTACATTCAGTAGCCTACAGCAATGCATACAAATCTCTTCTGTGGTGCTGTAATCCTTTTAATCCTACAAAAGTAAGTATATATATAGTCTCTCTCTCTCTCTCTCTCTCTCTCTCTTTCTTTCATTCTATATTCAAATATATAACCCTGACTTTCCTTTTTGTGATTCACTCATACAGTATAGTTCACGTGCACGTGGTTGTCACTTAGTGCTTCATCCAGTTCTGTACAAACCGACTCACATTATTTACAGGTGTAACAACCACACCCTTTAAAATTCAATCCTTAATTATCATTGTAGCTTCTGATATAGGCCTTGTCTGTAGGTCTTAGTGCAGACATGGTGTTTTTCCTGTAGACAGGGTGTGATATGTGTTCCTCAAACCATCAGATTTATCAACAGTTTACTAATTGACAAGTGATAATACTCTTTGTCTCTGGTTGCAGATCTTACTTTAGTCACAAATAGCTAACACAAAACAGTTTAAATTATCAAAAGAGGAAGTCTAGGAGCAACTCCATTATTCTGTGTGTTCCATATGGAACAATAATTTAGGGGAATAATTCAAATGGGGTTAGGGGTGTATGCGGCAATACACACTTATTTTCCATCTTCTACCTCATCTACCACATTCCCTAAAGAATTCCCTCATAACCCAGATACCATAAGAACTCAATTGTTATGACTAATGCTGCCTATTGTAAGCATACTGTGACATAACGCAGCAACTAAAAAGCAATTCTCAGGGCCACACATGTATCATTTGGCCCAAAGTGACATGATATCTAATCTTTAAACACTGGCTCCTGTTATGGAACACCTTGTGAAATCCCCTTAAGAGGGGCTTGGTTGCAAACATGCTGCATTAAAATCCCAAGTGAAGTGGTAGTAAAAAAGTAAACAGTTTTTCATGACACATTTTTATGAAAGCTGTGTGGATGTACACTGAGTTCTGTAACTCCCTGAGGTAGAAACTGTACTGTGTCCGATGCCAAACACCATTAAACATGGTTTCACTACAGCAGGTTTCTCATCTCTCCCCACATTTTGTTTTTATGAGTATTGGGTGCTTTTTTTGTACCAAAGGACTGAAATGCAAAATTGTGGTTGTAATTAAATCTGTAACAGATTAATGTTGTATGAAATCAACTGTAACATACTTTTATGTTACTGAGCGGGATTCGGTGAAGCTGGATGGGAGTCTGGCACTCTAACAAGTAGGCTAAAGGCCATGGTGTCTAGTGTCTTTAGCTAGAGCACATCTTGAGATCGGGAAGTGGGGTTTACACACTGCACAGCTTACAACTGTACTAGCTGGCTTCTGCTGCTTAGGCTTACTTAGCCTGTTATTAAATACAATATAAAAGATCATCTTAGCATTGTCCTGACAACCACCCAGAAACCTACCACCACACATTAAAAACATTGAAAACACCTTTGTAACCACTTAGCTAACAATAACAACCACCAGGACTTTCTCTTGGTTTGCCTTAGCAACCAAAATAATGTTAATCTGGAAAAAATAATCTAGCAGAAGTTGTTTTGGAATTTGAATATCACAAATCCTCACAGGGTAAATTAAGGAGGATGTGTACTGTATATGTATGCGAATGCATTAATTTAACATGCAGCACATTGCATCAAATGTTTTGTTAAGCACAATGTCAGCTCAGTGTGGTGCCGGTAAAGAGAGAAATGTCTTTGCTGTCAGGCAGCGGCCAAAAATAGACACAATTAAGCACCAGTAGAGGAAGGATGACTGGACGTCTTTCCTCTTTGATGACAACCTAATGACTCCTACTTATCATCAGAGGAAAGAGCAGAAGATTGCAGTGTCACATGTGGTATAACCAGTGACACAGGGGCTGGGGCGTGTCACGCTAGAGTATTCATTAGTGTAAAACATCATTATGGAGCATGACGTTTGTCTGCGGGCTTTTGGCCATTCATCACAGTTCTTAACATCATTACAACAATTATATTTCATAACCATAAGAATCACCACCTATTGCCGAGCCATCAATAATGTAGGGCTCACTAGAAATGCTATGGCGCCTTATCCAGTAGAAAGTCTTTGCCTTTGAAATAAGGCTGACTTTGTGACCCACACATATTGATGTTTTTATTTTCAAACCTTCCAAAGCCATTTGGAGGCACTAAACATAGGTGGGCCCTGAAATAGCAGCATGTGAGGTGAATTCAAAGCAAATGGTTGAGGATTGAGCTGTTCTGGTCTCCAGAGAGAAGATGTGTGAATGCGCAGCTAAGAAAATGGGTGGATTCGCCTGGAAGAAAAGAGAAAAAATGCTTTGGTTCTGGTTTTGGATGTGCCAGCTCACTTGTACCCTGTGGAGGACTCTGGGAAAAAGGTGTATGCAAACATTCACGTGGAAAAAGCGGTGACAACAGCTAGCCTTTATCACCTGATTGCACATTGCTTTTTAGCAGCGTTTTATTGATTTGGGGACAATAACATATGGTTCTGGTTCAAAGTGCTGCTTTTTTTTAATTGGTGTAATGTGCTGTTATGTTAAAGGGATAGTGTGCCCTCCAAATAAAAAAGGCATCATTGATTCACCTTCTTGTCTATTCAAATCCATACTTTCTATCTTCTGTGGAACATGAGATGGTGGGGGTGATGTGCAAGTAAACTTCATTTCAACACTAGAGTATCATCTATTTTTTAACAATATATCTAATGTTTAATGATTTTTAAACTTAAGATTCTTTTTGCTTGAAAAAAGAGGATTATGAAAGGTCTAAAGATGTGGTTAGTGGATAGAGATATCCCATTCTATTAAATTTCACCTTAAGAGTCAGGCCTGTCAGAAAATTTGTATTATTCTGTTTTTGTACAGATTTTGTAGAAATAGTTGTAGACCTATTCCCTCTGGGTGAACATGTCTTTAATTATGCAATAACCATCATGCATCATCCATCTGCAGCAGACAGTGTGATTGGTGAGTTTTCTGTCAGTAATGTGGAATTTGTTTAAACACAATTTAAGTCTTGTGGGAAACGAGATGCTCACAAGTGAGGATTGTGTGGATTACGAGATAAGGAAACTACTGCGCAACACATTAGCAATGCCAAAGGCAATCTGTGCAAACAGATTACCACACAGCTGATAGGTCTGCAGCAAAGAAAATCCATTTTACTCAAGGCCTTATAAGTAAGCGAGACACTCAATAAAGATAGCGAGTGAGATCTTTTACGGTCACTTGTCTCCTGGATTACGCAGTCATTCTGCTAAAAATGTAATTTTCTTAATAAATGTCCATCAATACTTCATATAGTAGCATTACTAGGATACCATGCCATGGGGCGCCCACAATACGTTTACCAGCTGTCTGATGCATATGATGCAAACAAGACTGGAAAAAAGATTTTTAAATTTAGTAAGCACAAATCTGATTTGCTATTTTTTTACTCAAGTTTGACAAGGGCACAGGATTTTTAATGTACTGTACTTTAGGTCTCCACATATTTTCGACTACATGACTGTGTGTTTCTATACAGTCATTTGCAAAGAATGCCATGCCACTCATTAATTTTTATTGAGGATGTATTATTGTGGTATAATATATTGCTAATAGATTCCCTGCCCCTAAATGTAAAAACTTTACCATGTCAGTCAGATGGCTCTTTCTGTCAAAGTGGGCAGTTCTTGGCTGGTTGTTTTTCCCAGGCATCTATGCTCGAATAAATTTATCAAAGCTGTGGTAACACACAATTCATCTGTGGATATTAAGTTTTCAATCAACAAAAATAGGTGTGATAAAAACTTTGGTAGGTATTAAAGCAACCAAACAGATTGTCTGCACTTCCTTAAATGCACTCTCTTGAATGGAAGGTTATGAGCTAGCTTCTTCTACGCATGGCACAGAAATAACAGACAATCAAAATCATGCTGACAAATCAACCACAGCTTTTCTCTAATGAAGTTAGTGCTTACGTATTATATGTAAGATATAATATCTCTTGGAAGAGTGAGAAAAAATAACGTATGGTAATATGATTATATCGATATGGTGAATTATGCTAGCGGAGGTCACTGAAATATGATAGGCAGGTTGGTGCTCTTAGCTACCCATAATGCTTTGTGTTTTCTCAAGGCTTTGGGAACAAGGCCACACCAGGTGAAAGCTTCTATCACCCCAGAGCTATGATTAGCTCTGGCAGAGAAATCGCAAGATTTATCAATAAGCCCAGCGTAAACCCTCGTTCCTCAGATTTGCCCAGAATTCATTTACTTTTAACTCTCATGCACCACTGACCTATTTCCTGCAGATGCGAGATGACAATAGCTGTGCGGTCTCCATGGTGCCCCAGATCTGATTGTCTGTATCTAATTCATCCCATTTTATTCCAAAGTATTGGATTTATGTTGTTCTGTAGCATTGAAGAGTGTCACAGCAGAGTCAAACAGGCTGTCTCTTTGGGCCCAAAGCAGTTTGTGAAAAGAATGAAAATAAATAAATAAAAAGTGACATTCTTGAAACTGTATCCTGGCTCCAGAGTAAACTTTATCCTGTGGGCAGAAATCTATAAAGTGAATACGGAGCGGATTTGAGTGCTTGTGGACACATTATGCTGTTTCATCACGAGGTAACTCAACTCTGCCTGTGGCCATGTCATAAGTGAAAGAGGTTGTACTTCCATTAGATAAAAATCTACCAGGCCTCTCTCAGGTCAGAAAACATAAACTAAAAGCCTCGTCGTCTGTACTCAGTAAACAATCTGGAGACCATGGCACTGGGTATGTTGCAGTTAGAAACAAAGACTTTAAATCTATGAACAGCAGCTTAAAGTTACTGCAATTACGTGCTTTTATATGGTTTCAAAGGTTTCTGCATTTTATTTTTTTTTTTTACCTTTTCTACTTTAGATTCTCAAGGATTAATTTCATATTGCACATAGAAGCAGGTGAACTATATACACAAGACTATAACTTATGATATGCTTTGTTTTCTGAGTTTTCTAGTCTATTAAATAATCAAGACTTGTTACTTCTGTACAGATCAGAATTTTGATAAGTTCATGTGCATTTCCAGCCAGGGACCAACACTGCTGTACTGTACAATTATTTTAAGTTTTATCCATGTTGGTTTATTCATGAAAACTGTCTGTTATACTTGCCCCTAAACAGCACATTAAAACAATACAAACCAAAACTTGTCTCATCCTATGTAAATGGATATTCTATCATTATAATAGATCATTATATCATTATAATATAAATTACCTAAATTAAGGGGGTAGTTTCTTTGCTAAAACTTGTATTTCCCATTATATGATTCACATTTATTTGCCCGGCTTCAATGTGGACCAGACTTAATGCTAATTGTTGCATTAAGGGCCTGGCCCTGCAATAGAAATGTTACAGATTTTGTATGTGAAAATATAAACATTAACGTTTACCTTTAGCTGTGTTTTGAAAGCTGAACTCAAATTTATAATTTAACTCGAATTATAATCAATGTTCTGAGCACATTTACGGAGAAAACTATTGTGTGACATCTCAACCCCAGGTCTGATCACGTTCCTTGTGACCTTTACTGCTTGAAAAGCACTGTTTAGGTCTCCTCTGCTTAACCTTTGGCCCATAAACTTCCTGATACAAGTGACTCTACCCAGAATCCTAAACCTTTCTGGCTAAAGCTCCAATGATGTTTCTAATTATCGATTGGGGCAATGGAGACAAGGGTCAACTCATAGCAAATGCCAGAAATATCAATTTCAGTTCAAACCCACAAAATGATCAAATTCAACAGGGCTATAGACCCCCCCCCAATAGAGAATTTATATCACCAATTTAAAATAACAGATTAGTTTACTGTGGCCCTGCTCAGTATTACTTTTTAACAGCTCTGAGTACTTTAACAAACAGACTTTAACAAGGTACAATTAAAACATCTCAGAGTGAGAAAACAACAGTCTATTTTCAAGTTCAAAAGTTCATAAATGTAATAAAGGTAAAAAGGTTCAGCTTGTTGTCTGCTACAGAAAGGATCAAGAATCTAGACTTCCCCTCCGGACTCAATTATGGAAATACAGGATGAACTGAGATGTGGAGGAATTTAAGGACTACGGTATGCAGTGTTTATCTTTCACTTTGTGATTGGCAGAATTAATCGAAGTTGAAATGTCAACATTTGTTGCTGTTTGCTAAGCCGAACGATATGAGCCCATACCCAAGTCTCTACAACATTCTGATGCAGAGCTATGACATCACAAAAATTTTCCCAATGTTAAGTCGATGGGATTTTTTTCAATGGAATCTATGGGGTGGTTGCTAGGGTTTGGCTATGACGTTTCTGTTATAATTTGTTGCTGCTTGTTAAGCTAAGCAATATGAGATCACCCCCAATAAAAGAAATAGCACACCTCTTCTCAAGAGGCTGGTTGATTTGACCCCCTTATTCATGGGTCTAAGACAAACGTGCAGAACAAGTTATGTATCAAAGTATGCATGAGAGTAAGCTTTGCAAGCACCACTAATAAATGCATAAAAAATATGAGAAACCTGTGAACGACAAATAAAGTGGTAGAATAATAAATGCTTTCATTCTGATGTGTCCAACAAACAAATGGAATAATTATAATGCAATTACTCAAACTGAAACAGATATTGTTAAAAGAAAGCATTAAACCTCTTTCCACACACGGATACACGGCACACTGATATTGCATCATTTACTCACAAAAGCCATAAAATAGTTGTAAAAGATCATCACAGAGAGCAGACCTGTTTGTTGTGTTTTGTAATCGGTGAGTACTGTTTTCTGAGCACGTCGTGCCGGTCTCTGCAGGATTCTGTTAATTAGGTATTGCACACTGTTATGCAAAGTCTGGGTGTAAAAAGACAAATTTAAGCAACACATTTATAAGGGAGACAAGCTGCTACACAAACACTACAATTAACATAGAGTCTCAGCAACAGGGACAAAACAGTGTGTCTTTGATTTCTGAAGTAAGAATCCGAAGGATTGTTAAAGAAAGGTGCTGCCTGGATAAATAAAAGACAAACAGAAGATAAAACAGTCATTCAAATCATAATCCCATGTGTGGATGAAAGAACACAATTGTGGATAATGTTTTGGTACACAGACACCGGGTATAGCCCCAAATCTCAGAATCCAGTGGAGCTCTGTTCCAATTTACACCATCTATCCTAAATAGTATGCAAGATTCCAAGTATTTTTGCACTTGTTATCGTCAAGTTATCTCAGGATTGTCACCTCAATGTCAGCCCAAACTTGACAAAGGCTTTATTCAACAATGAAGGGCCCATGGGCAAACTCAAAACATCTGATTCTTGATTTACTGATGCAATTTATTTGAAGGTCCTTCAAACAGTAACTTGATCTTCTTTGCATAAATTCAGTGTTTCAATCAGATCTGTTTTAGCTTAATAACCTATACAGGAAACACAAACCATATATAAATGTATAAACCTCTGCATGCTGGTAATCACACACCTGCCTCTATCAGACATGAGCATGACATGGCATTGGCCAGTCAGCTTCCTTGTTGCCCTATGTGTTCACATCCAAAAGTGTTTTAATTTCAAGGTTAAATTCATTTTATCAGATAGACATTTCCTTATTTTAATAATGATGACTATATATTTTCATTCAATTCCAAAATGAACTTTACAAGTTATATATTGCACATAGTACATTAAAAGAAAATATGCAAACAGGTGGATGGATAACATACTGTTTCTGTTGAATTTTCAAAGGGTGCATCTGTATTTGACACAACCCACAACCCCTTGCACTACTGCAATTGGAGCAATTCAAAAGCAGGAGTGTTTGAAAAGTCATTATTCTTTGTAATTCTATTTGCTGCCACAGCGTCTACAACTTTTATTTTCTATTTACCCAGAAGTGATGGTTTTCTCCAAGTTTGTTTAGAAGTTTTGGTGGTATTATAATTTTCCCATCAATCAAACATAAGCGGTAAGGATGCAAAAATCTGTAGTTAAAAATCTGCAGCCTGGCTGCAGACAACTTTGTCTTTGCCTCGCTCGTCTAGGTATTTTCATCTATTTTATTTTTTTATAAATTTTTTTATCATGTATTTTGTCATGTATTTTTTCTACCTTGCATCCCTCTTTAAGAAATAGACAGATGGTGCGAAGCTGAAGGACAACCAGTGCTGTTAACCTCTCCAATCCACTCTCATCTTAACTTCACACACTCTGCAGCCATTCACCGGCAGAGAAACCTGCCACCAGATTTCCTGCACCTTTTCCGACGCTTCTGTCGGTTATATAAGTTCAATTTTTGATCGCATCAGAGAGATGCCTTCATCAAAAGCTGCAGGAATGAAAGGAAAGTGTTTATGTGGGTTGAAAACGTTGATCCAGGAATGTAATTAAAAAGGTTGGCTGGAAGTAAGCAGTCTGTCTCACACAGAAAGAAATAACCCAATTTATAGCACGCTTAAATTTAAGGACACTTGAAGGAATTGAAAAGGGGATTTATCTCAGACCTTTATGCAGTACCTGTGATGATGAGCTCAATGAGGTTAGTCTTGATCAGGTATTACAATCAAGCTCTGAGAACCTCTCCTCCTCGATCGAGAAGGAGGCTCTTATCATCAATGGTTTATGTGGGTTATGATTAGGGTCGCGGCCGCCCGACTCACTGCTTACCTTAAGTGTGACCCACGTGAGCTGTCCAGCATGTTTTCATTCATTAGTTTCAATCTAGGGTGTTCAAAGAGAAAAGGTTCAAAAGCGGTGCTCACCGATAACTTCAATGTGCGCAGGAACAGGCAGGGATTATCTCCCGAGATTTTCATGATTCAGTGAGGAATGCAGATGATGAAATGACAGTGTGAATGAAAGGGCAGGGTGTTTAATTAATTCAGGTTTGTATAAACATGTTTGGAGGAACGCAATGGGTATTACTTGAAACTCTGGGAACACTAACCTTCTTTCATGAGCCTGACAGTTCTGTCAAATTCTTGCAAATTCTTTCACAGTATGTAAGTTATTGCTGCTTTAAAAAAATGCTGCTGTTTGTGTGCTTTTTTAGGAAATGGTAGACAGCTAACAAGGTTTTGAAGGTACATTGATCAACACTGCTTGTGAAAACTGGACAAATTTAAATGCCATATTTTACACTACTGCAACTACTTTTTCCCTACTTGAAGTAATCTTATTAGGGTGGCTTTCATTTAGTTTTACATGACTACACACAACTCCTAGAGTTAAACAAATTGTTATGCTACTTTACATTTAAGACTACTATATGTAAATGACCTTAGTTTTGATTGGCTAGCATGCCAATAAAATCAGTGACAATTACAATTACCACTTTTCCACTTTCAGGCCAGTAGAAGCCAAGACTATCAACTTGTCAGCTAGGGAATAGTCAATATATTTGGACCTCAAGCTGCAAATCTGCATTTCCACAACAGGGCCAGTGACATGACAGTACTGCCCTAATACTGCCTTTGACACACTGCTCTTGCGCAGACCTCACACGAAGAAACCTCAAGGAGGCATGAAGAAGAATTAGTGACACCGTAACTGCAGCTGGCTCTGGCAGGCACTAGCTCACCCTCATTAGGCCACAAAGTAGAAACAAGGCTAATATAGTTTGCACAGTGTTATCTTTTAATAACAGCTTCTTTGCAAAGTCTGCATGCATTACAGTTGGGCAGATTAACAAAACAATCTGTGCTGATATGTACCACTTAAGGCCTGTTCACTCCAAGAACAATAGCTATAAAGATAACTAAAACTGGTAACTATATTAGTATCCACACCAATGAACAAAGATGACATGTTCATTCTAAGCTGCTTGCAGGAGTTTCACAGTCATGAAGATGGATGTAGATGACCTGCAGTTGCTTGATGCTTTGCAAAGAAATCAAAGTTAAAAAGCCACATGAAATTTTTTAAAGACGAGGAGTTTGGAGAAGCCATGATGTTAGAGATAAAAGATAAATTTTATTCATACTTCTGTATGAGTCTAATGTTGTCAGCCATTTTAAATGTGTGTGCCCTTTAAATCTGGTAGATTTTAATTGACTGTCATTGTTTTATTATTTAGCAGTGGTCACAATAATATCTTTCTTCTGTATTATTGTTACAGTTGTCGTTTGGACCCACTGTTCTCTTAAATTTAGAAAGATTTTTGTGTGTCATTTCTGCACCACTACTGTAAACAAACAGAACTGCAAAAATAATGACTGTTTTCTAGCATTATGTTAGGTTGGTTGGGATGATCAAACAAACAGAGCAACACAGAGGCACAATGGTTGCTACAGCTGTGAAGATTCAATTATTGTTCAATACACACCAATATTTTTCCTCATATCAATCCTTTATGTCTTTGTACCTGTACTTTTATTTGTGCTTTTCTATCTAAAGTTCTATAATAATAAAGCATATTAATCAAACATGGAGATATATTAAATTTTGTCAAAAGGCTGAATATTTTTGGCATGTCATCTGTGCTAAGCCTGACGCACCATGCACTGACCTTTTTATGCACCTCTCCAACCATAAACCCAACATATGAGAACAACCACACTTGACAAATCTACATTACCTGGCATTGTCTATACTAAACCTGTTGAGCAGATGTAGAAGTACTGCTACACTCGTCAACAAAGATGTCCTCTTAACATCACTGCCGTTTATCTATTAGCTTAGTGCGCTAATGATTCACACAAGTTCCACCATCTGCAGTAATTATCTTAATGTCTCCAGGTTTATGCTTACAGAAAATGAGGAATTAATTCAATCTGATTTAGAGTTCATTGCAAAATTTTAAGGGGCCACATAAAATAGTGCCATGAAATGAGTGCCAGACTTGAAGCATCAACAACAACGGCCAGGGCAGAAAACAGTGCAGCATTATAAATATGACTTGATGAATCAAATCTCACTGGATCTCGGCAACATAATATCTACAAATTGAACCTCTGCATGTTATAGTGTCAGACATTTCAGTGGGATTAATAACCTTACCCTGACATTTCCCACATAATTCAACCCACAGAATGTGTTTTAAAATGATCACTCCTCCTCCGTGCAAACACAAACTGTAATATGTATTTTATTTTGTTTGTGTCCAGAAACAGTCCATCTTGGTTTGTTAGTCAGTGTTCTGCCATACTGAAGCAGCTATTCAGCACTGAGACCCAAAATCAGATAAATTGGTAAGGGTGTGTTGTATCTATTGTGTGTGATCTAACGCTGAATAACTATTGGGTTGGGTTCAGGTCAGGATGGGTAACATGGGATAACAAAAATATGTGCTAAAAATCTGATTAATGAAATGGCACACAAGAGTTAACAGCAGAACAACAGTAATTATTGTCAATGTGATTCATTTAGTTTATAAAAGTTTGTCTTAGGACAACTGGCCATGTTTATGGTGATTTGTAATGTTTGAAACATAAAGATAAAAATATGCTGATCTTTAAAATAAAGATCAGCTATTTCTGAATGCTCATCTGTCATAAAGAGCTTCTAATAAACCAGTGTTGTTAATAATAATGTGAAGATTATGCGCATGTAATTGCTTTGTTCTTCAATGTTACTGATTGTTTACTGGAATAATTACTTGAAAAACAAAATTCAAGTATATAATAAATACATGTAACTGCTTTAATTTGTAATATTTAAAATTAATAAAGTAATATTTGACATAAATGAATGTCTTAAATGGTATCAAGATTTGTCACATTTTATTACTATTACTATACTACTATTTACCCTTATATACTAAATTTAAGGACTAGCTACGGCAAGATCAAAAAGTGTAAAGAAACATAAAATCTGTAGCCTTTGTGAAATGGAAAATCTGAAAAAAATATACATATTGCTAAAACTCAAGGCAGTTTTAGGAGTTACTCGCAAAAAAGCATTCAGCCGATCAGTATTTTACGAACAACGGTGTGATAAAAATCAGCCATTGTGTACGTATGTTTATCTCTGCCTCACTCCTGACGTCCTTCCGAGATGACAAGATGTCAAGTGATTTCCTGATCTTCTTTTATCCAGAATATGAAAAAGACACTGCGTCGCTTTCAGACTATGTAAAAGCTTTATGAATTGCTTTATGCATAGAAGACGAAAAGACTTAAAAACTATCATCTGTGACTTGCCATTGAGAACCCCTCAGGAATGCACGTGGAAGTTGTGAAACAAAATGAAGTGAAATAAATATAAGAGTGGCATGAGTGGCAGCTCAATGGACATTTCATCCGCTCAGCAGTCAGTCATCACAGGCAGGCGCTGGGACGAGTGGGTCCACGTTGACATTTCTGGGGCGGGTGGATAAGTGACACCTGCAGTGAGGGTTGGCACATGCGTTTGGTCAGTGAAGGGATTACTGGGGTGTGCTTTAAGGGAGCTATGAATCTCATAAATACAAAGCCAAACACGAAGGCATTTACTGAAAGCCTGAGGATTTTAAGGTCAGTCAATTTTGATTATTTATTTATTTTTTTACTTTTATGTCTCTTTCTCTATTTCTCCAGCTTCTAAGAGCTCAGGTTGCCTTTTCAGTTGCTTCAATTCCTGGGTGTCGAAAGAAAGCTGTTGTGTGATTTATTACATCCTCTGTATTCATTCAATTATTTTGAGAAGGTTATTATGTAACAACAAAAAACATGTACGTAATGCAAATGAATTGTTGATTTAAAGTAAATGAAAAAATGAAAAGTTGTGTTTGCCCTGTGTTAATAGACGTGAAAAATGAATCAACAGAAAGATGCAACCCTTACATACTGTATCTTTATTCAGCTAAAATTACACTTCTAAAAATCCCTGTTTTATATAATTCTATGCATACTAAGGCAGCTGTTAAAAACACAATAGTCTGGTGCTTATAACTCAACTTTGTTAATTTATGTAGTATTTTATGCAAAGACCTCCTTCTTGCAAGTATGACATGTTTTGACCTGTCATAAGACTTAAATACTATACATATCATCTCATTTGTTTTTTTGGACTTTTGTCTTTGAAAAGACATACAATAACATTATTAGCATCAGCATTAGCAAAACTGCAAATTAAAGAAGAAGAGCGTTCATGTAATAAACCTCTCAGGCGCACAAGAGACAGAGCAATGTGTCAAAGACACAGAACCAAAACAAAGCACTGCTGTATTCTCAATATGTTCCAGGTGAAAGTATGATGACAGAGACAGTTTCATATGACTTCACTGAGTTTGGAGAGATAAATGATTTCCTCTGGGGAGAGAAAGAGTAAGTATTTTGTGTAAGTATACACAACTTTGTATTTCTTTGTCATCAGGCCTGAACTTTCAGTGCCTGTGAGCAAACAATCAACAGCTCTGTGATTCTGGTTTGTTTTCATTGTGGAAAAATGACTGACACCAAACAAAAATGTCACGGTTCTCATCTGTCAATAAGAGTAGACTTGGGATAAACAGTTGGAGCTGCTAGTTATCTGTGTCTAGACGTGCAAGTCGAGATCAATTCATGCATTTTCACTCTGGGCTTATGAACAACAAATGCAGTTTAATTTCTATGATTTGTCAATGTGTTGCGTGAGGGCCAGAATTAAAGCATCATCTTTGAGACACACACTGAGGGTACAGAAGCACTAAGAATTTACATCAGATGCTGGCGTATGTCTGTGCATTTAAAATACTGTGTTTTCAGAAATGGTAATAAATAGGAAAAGTCTTATGTCACGGTCTAAATCATTTCATATCACGGTAACTGTATATATGATATAGTTTTGTTTTGACATACATTGTAATATATGTATATGTGTGTGTGTTATATTATAGTCCTACAAATGATAAACTATGCAAATGAAAGGTACTCTGTCTGACCAAAATATGCATAAACTATCATCTTAGGCTTACAATATATAAACACTTGAATGATGGGATGAGCCAGATTCTAAGTCACTGTACAGCTAGAAATATACAAATATCAGTTGAATTCTACAAGTAAATTGCTCCTATTATAATGAACAAAGCTACATTGAGTGCCCATCTCAGACTAGACTATATTTTTCTACCACAAATGAAATGGTGTAGGATCTCTGGTGGCAGACATACTATTATCTACTATTGCACTGCATACTGTATACTCCCATAACTTCAACCCTTGTTACCCTAACCATGTTTATTAGACATGCTCCATGGTAATTCTATGGTATTATTACAAGTATCAATTAAATTGCAAGGTAAATGAAATATGGTACCATATATAAAATATGATACCACCTCTCCACCTTCAGTACATGTTGTGGTATCGTTACTGTCTTTGTCTTGATCACTTTACTGCACAGGTGTTCTTCTCGGTATATGTGGAAATAAACATTTGTCTGAATTTTTTAACAAATGTAAGTGGTGACATACACTGTTACCATAATATAATCTTATTCATACCATGTTATAAGGTTTTAGTCTGCCCACCCCTAATATACACACATTAATATTTATGTCCACACATTATGTCTGTGTCTCAGGGAGATAATAAACTCCTATCTCCACTATACACACACTGATATTTATATCCTTACCTTGTGTGTGTGTATATATCTATATCTAGAGCTAAATTGTGACATTTTTTACATAATCATGTATAATTACAACTACATCTAGTTAATATACCTTAGCTGTTTTCTTTCAGTACTTGCAGAAATAAAGAAACCCTCATATTAGGAATGTGTCATTATGGGCGACCAGTTTATCTAGATATATAGATATGTAGATATATAAATATACTGTATATATATGATATATATGTATGTGTATATGTAATTCTTTAATGTATTTTACTTGCGTTGCTGTTTTAATTACCTGTTAAACAGTTTGCATTGTTTAATCTTTACGTTCATCCTTATGGATGCATTTGGCCATCTTGCTCTTTTTTATATCCATTACATCAAGCTTGGAAAACAGCATGTGAACTTTAAGTGTTTATGATGCCCTTGAATTTATTTCATTCCATTGCACACCATCTTGCATGTAACAGCAAGGCATATACAGTAAATGTCCAAAACTGACTGGGGTCACATGACCTAAAATGAATCTACATTTTTAGCACTTTTTTGAGACTGATTGGTCAGATTTATTTGTATAGCACTTATCACAATACTGTACGAATTGCTTCAAAACAGCGTTATGGTTTTCCACATTGCTGATCTGTATCAATTTTAGTCAACAGCATCCAATCATATCTGATGGATTTTTTCCAATTGTTTGATGTGAAAAAGTGGCAATCCAGCCAAAAAAGTTGAATACAGTTTACCGAAGTAACAACACACCCATCACTTGGCCAATAACAGCAAGACTCAAACTGTTCTTACTGTACTATTTACAGTACAATAGCAAATACACAGGGAAACGATACCAATAATTCCAACATCCCACAGTAGACGTATTCGTAAATAATCCAAGCGTCATTACTTCTAACCTCTAAGTTTTGTCATTTTGAATCTTCAAACACAAAGGCAGTAGAAAACCACGGCCAATCCACCCACATCTCTCCATTCAGTCAATGCAAAATGCACAGTTTTGCTGCCAAGCTGTTCAGCAGGCTGCCATTTCACATGGCACAGTGGAACAATAGTTTCATGACTGGAACAAGAGCGCTTCAGTGAGAGTCAAGTTCAGAATGGAGTTTTAATGACATGGTGATCAGGCGTTTGAGAAAACGAGCACTTTCTTCCAGCAAATGGCAGCTCAATTAACACATCCTCTCATACAACGCCACAGTTCCACACAAAGAAGAAAAATACACCCACGCCTGAATCAGCAACCCCCCCCCACAACCACCACCACTGCTGTCCCTGTAGCACCATCAGAGAATATGACATGGGCTCCATCAGTCAACTTTTGCATGTGCCTGGTGATTGTGGCACATGGTTCGATTGCATGGACCAAACCCAGTGAAACTTAACACATGCAGATCAGCAACTGCGTCCGTCTGCTGTGGATACAGTGCAAGAAAGATGCAAAAGGCAGAGTGAAAAATGCAAAGCAGAGGCAATTTCAGCAAGAACAGTGAAAAGCTATAGTATGCAAATTATACATCTTCAATGGCAGGTCAATTCCACCAGTTAGCTCAGAATGCTGAGCAAGAGCTATCACAGTTGTGCATGTGTAGAGTTTTTTTTCAACAGCTTTAAATGCGGCTTAGCCAATCAGAATTAAGAGTTTGAACAGCTCTTTATGTAATTAGTGGTGCTTGCCAAAAGCGGAGCACACTTACAATCTCGTGACTATTCTTCTTCTTTTGAACAAATTTTGTTGTTTGTTTGTTGTAGACCCGTAGATCAGATGTCAAATCATGTGGCTTATTGAGAAGAAGCATGCTATGTTAATAAGTGATTGGGTGTAAGATGTTTTTTGGTTGTACGAAACTAGGTAATAAAAATCCTGTAAACTTAACATTCATCATAGTTTCACAATGTTGTAGAGACTAATGGGTTGGGTTCTAATCATTCAGCTTAGCAGGCCAAAAATTAGTGGCAACACTTCATGGCCACGCCCTACCAACCAGTTACTGTACCCTAGCAACCACCCCATTGACTTCCACTGAAGTGAAAGTCAACATGTTTATTAGACATGCTCCATGGTAATTCTATGGTATTATTACAAGTATCAATTAAATTGCAAGGTAAATGAAATATGGTACCATATATAAAATATGATACCACCTCTCCACCTTCAGTACATGTTGTGGTATCGTTACTGTCTTTGTCTTGATCACTTTACTGCACAGGTGTTCTTCTCGGTATATGTGGAAATAAACATTTGTCTGAATTTTTTAACAAATGTAAGTGGTGACATACACTGTTACCATAATATAATCATATTCATACCATGTTATAAGGTTTTAGTCTGCCCACCCCTAATATACACACATTAATATTTATGTCCACACATTATGTCTGTGTCTCAGGGAGATAATAAACTCCTATCTCCACTATACACACACTGATATTTATATCCTTACCTTGTGTGTGTGTATATATCTATATCTAGAGCTAAATTGTGACATTTTTTACATAATCATGTATAATTACAACTACATCTAGTTAATATACCTTAGCTGTTTTCTTTCAGTACTTGCAGAAATAAAGAAACCCTCATATTAGGAATGTGTCATTATGGGCGACCAGTTTATCTAGATATATAGATATGTAGATATATAAATATACTGTATATATATGATATATATGTATGTGTATATGTAATTCTTTAATGTATTTTACTTGCGTTGCTGTTGTTGTAGAGACTAATGGGTTGGGTTCTAATCATTCAGCTTAGCAGGCCAAAAATTAGTGGCAACACTTCATGGCCACGCCCTACCAACCAGTTACTGTACCCTAGCAACCACCCCATTGACTTCCACTGAAGTGAAAGTGAAGTGAAACTGACTCACTGTCACTTTATTAGGTACACCTTGCTAGTACTGGGTTGGACCCCCATTTGTCTTCAGAACTGCCTTAATTCTTTGTCGCATAGGCAAACATTGCCAAACTGAGCTTTTATATATTATAATATATAAATATATATATATATATATATATATATATATATATATATATATATATATATATATATATAATTACATGAGATAAGGTATCTTTAATTTGTAGAACTGTAATTTACTGTAAAAGTGTATTTTAGTGTAAAAGTGAATGTTATATTGGATACCATTATACCATTTCCACAATATATTTTTACTCATAGTGTGATTTTAATCTTTCCACCCACCTCTACTATACACACACCGATATTTATATCCGTGCGTTTGTGTGTATATCTGTTAGATAATTACCCAAGAAGGTGCTGGAACACCACAAACTTTAATACTTTAATATGTTGCACATTAATGTCAATTCCATCAGCACCTTCATCTAGGTAATATATCAATTGCAATGACCACTAATGAGTGTCACAACAGCACAGCAATTAATGCACGCAAGTCTGCACTCTGTAAGTAACAGAAAGTTACAGCTATATATCGCTATTTGTTAACCTTCTTAAAGGGTTATGAAAGGGCAGAAAGAAATAACATTACATAAGTGGAAAAATAACACAAGTGTAAAAAAACAAACATAAGTTATACTTGCAGCAACTACACAAAAAGTACCAGTGTTTACATTAGTTAGAGAAATATGCTGATGTTTTCCTATAATCAATAAAGCATTAGCAAACCACATCAGTCATGCAATGGCGATGTTTTCTTTAATGCAAACATAAACACTAATTAAGAATCAACAGTAATGAGTCTGATGGATGAATTGTAACGATTCAAGTAAACTGAGATGAGAAATCACAAAAAGACATTTAATTACACAACATATAACAAGTAGATCAGAGGCATAAGTGTTTTTATTTCACCTTTGCATATTTCATGTATTCATCATATCCAAATGTCCATCCTTAAAAATCTGTTTTAGGCAATACATCTAAAGAGCATTAATTCTGAATGGCATAATGTATTATCTACTACTGCTAGTTTCATGTCTGTTCCAAGAGCTTCAAAAGGCAATAAGATATTTGATTTCCAACTACATTTTTTTCTTAGTGGCAGTTTTAGCTTCAAATCCAGAGACTACAATTAAAAGTAATCTTAGGGCTAAAGAGAGAACACTGCACAGAACTATAAACACCAATCCCTTACACCAAAAACTAAACAACAACACAGTATTTAATTGTAAAAAATGTTACAATTCAGATTTCACTGAATGATTCTGATTCTTTAAAAAAGAAACCACTTGTTAGCTGTGAACCTGTTAGCTGTGAACTTGTTGGTGTTTGTTGAGGCATGTCAACACCTGTTGAAATGTTATGGTTTGTTGGGGTATTGTGTGGGATCTCTAACAATCTACCCTTAAGATCTCCTTACTCACTGACAGTGACACAACGTTAGGTGTTTGCATCATCCAGCTAATGTTTTCAAAATGTGCATTGTAAAGCAAATTCCTCCACACTTTTTCA
Organism: Chromobotia macracanthus; assembly: GCA_036877525.1. NCBI lineage: Eukaryota > Metazoa > Chordata > Actinopteri > Cypriniformes > Botiidae > Chromobotia > Chromobotia macracanthus. Next base: position 6,050,925 of record JAZGTH010000018.1, on the reverse strand, counting down.
CAATGACACGCATGAGAATGTGGATCTTGGTCTGCAAATTTAGAAAGCAGGACAAAGAGAAATTAATTCATATTTATCTGATATGACAACTCTATCTCACACAAGGGTTCGAAAATATCACCATTATCTGTTCCTTTGTGCCCCGGGTTGTCTTCATGATAGCTCAGACACCATCAGATTTCCATCTTTCTTATCTCACAAACCTTGTCAAATACTCTGCATTAGCCTATAGAACCTAACAACAGCAATGATAAGCTAATATTCAAATGTGATGTTTTATGTCTACGGAAGTCAGATTTGGGTGGGGGGTTGTTGTTAGGTGGGGCAGGAACATTTGCACTGGGTTTGGAGTTTATGGGTGAATCTTGTCATACCTGTTTAAGAATATTGTCATGTCACCTTTAAAATGAAAAGTTAGAAAATAATGCCACAATGCCGACAAATCACAATACTCAAATTATTTTCTTTATGTAATATAGTGTGATATGAACAAGTTCACTCAAAATTCATATTATATATTCTCCACCAGGGAAATATATATATCAGGATATATATATATAAAGGGAAACATATATATCAGGATCAATGAATTCTTAATCAATGTAATACATTGATTTAACACTCTTGTAGAGCATGTAGCAAAGATCAGCAGAATTAGGGACTCCAGATTATAAGCATGAACCAGCACTTTTATGTAGCATACAATTATGTAGCAAATCGAATGTCAAATCAATGTTGTTAAAACACCATTTCATTCGTGGAACGAAACTTAAAGGAAAATACAAATAATTAATCGTCATTAAATATTCATATTTTGTAGTACCTGATCAGCAGGGATGATTCCAATAATCAGCTTTTGCAGTCGTCCAGTGAGTGCATATGCGGTCTTATTGAGTCTAAGAAACATTATTTGTTTGACCTTGAAAACAATGCTTCTCTGCTTTAACAGGACTTTAGAGCAAGTAGAAAGATCAAACACAGTTTAAGTGACCTTATTTGTGAGCATTAAATGCAGCAACAATCAAAGGTGGATACACATGGGTGTTTATTAAACTACACTACAGGGGAACATGTAACATATAACTAGACATAAACATTGAGCTCTAGTGCAGAGCACGAATCCAAATGCGCATGGAGAGAGAGTCCTGAGTGGTTCAGAAGTGATGGAGTTCGTCAAGTTCGGGAGATCTGCTAGGTTAGCTGAAGTGATGTCCAGAGTCTGTCTCAGATGGACTTAGCCAGAGGCTGGACCCCCACGGGGAGGGGTGCCAGGGCCGAAGATCCTTGCAAGAAGACAAAGACCAAGAACGAAGACTAAGACTGAGGCTAAGGTGTTGGCGGTCATTTTTAAGTTCACCTCGGTCACGCCCAGTGAAACAAATATTGAGCCATGCCAGACACTACATTAGTGATATTGATATGCAATTTGAAGTCAAGCACAAATCACAGGGTCTAGAAATTTTACCGTTTTTTATGATCTAATATCTTACTTTGTGCTACTAATCAACAGACAAATGACTTTTGATTAAGCTATTTATCCATTGGTTGTGCCTTGTAAAATAATTACAAATACGTTTAGCCACTTTAGCGCAGAACATCAGGACAAAGGCACGTCAAAGTTACAAAGTTGTCCAGCCGGCGTTGTCGTGAAAATGTATTTGTATTTCTGAAACAATCAAGACTTTATCTGTGCTGTGAATATTTAAAGAGCCTGAGTATGTTATGACTTAATCAAGTGGGTCTCACCTGATTCATCTCTGGCTTTCATACACGCACTAACAGCATGTCAAAGCAACTCTGTAAAGAGTGGAGAGCAGAAATATGTTCTCTCCAAATATAAAAGCTGGTGGGGAGAGGAGCGCTTCAACAGATTCACTTTTTTATGACACACAATTAATGCGACGGGAGGGCTGAACAGATGGTGTCATAATGCGACTGAGTCTGCAGTTACACAAGTCAAGGTTAAGCACCATCGGCGCGCATCTGGAATGAGACAAAAACATTCACTTAGTTCAAATCAAACTTTGTGTAGTTACATGAACCATATAACTTTATGGAAATATTTTCTCAGTTTAATTTTCAGTATTAAAGGAGCAATCCCAGATTGGTCATTATGTTCAGTATTTTGTCTACACTCTTAAAAAAAAAGGTTAAACAGAGTTCTTCAAAGCAATGCCATACAAGAACCATTTTTGTTTCCCCAAAAACCTTTCAGTCAAAGCCATTTCATTCTTACTTTTTATAGTCTTTATAAGTTAAGATGTTGGAATCTGTAGTTAATAGAGAATAATCTTGAAATACCGGTAATGTTTTAGCATATGTACCACAGTAATACCACTGTATTATTCCAAGTACCATGGAAATACAATGGTAATACAATGAGGTAATATACACTGATGGTACATTAAAGTACATGGTATATTAAAGTATTAAAATCTGATTAAAAGTTACTATCATAGCACTTTTTGAAAGTGTAGAATTTCAGTTAAAATAAAGGCTGGACGGTCTTTATGACATTTTGGTATTCTTTTCCCTAGCAAAAAAAGAGGAATTTCTTAACTAAATGCACCATGGCAACCATAGTTTCACCAAAATACCACAGAACTACAGTTATTAAAACAAAAATCTCATTGTAAGCCTCTGCTGTCAAAATAATAACACGATTTTGCTTTAGCCTCACACAATATTCTCTTGGACAGCGCACAGTTTATTATCCTAATGTGTCTGATGCATATTGTACACAAAACTGGCAAGTACTAGCAGAAAATCAGCACTTCCAATTGAACTTGGCTGGTTTCTACACATTCATTGAATTTTCTGATGTTTGCCAGGTTAGTGCCATTAAATCTTGGAGAACTGTGTTTAAAGCAGTTAGTAGCAGGTAAACCTAATATTTACAAGTGGAACTATTTTTTACACTTAATTTTCATGTCTGTAAAATAATGAGAAATACCAGAACTACCATTCTGATTCAACTGTCCTGTAGAGATACCAATCAAAAATTTTGTACAAAAACTACACAGGAAGTGAGTTGTGCGTACAAAGTCATTTATACATTTAGCATACACTTTTATTCAAGGTGAATTATTATACAGGACATTTTTTGAGATTTTCGATAATCCTGAGACTCTGTAACCCATGTTACCCTGTCATTTTAAGTTTAGAGCAACATTCACTCAACCGACATAAACTGTTAGAAAAAAGTGTCTGAGACACAATGAAAAGTTATATCTAAATATACTTTAAACCTAGAATGATTTTGGATTGATTTGTTTAAAAACAAGAAAAACAAATTCCTTAAAAACAGGTTTAGGGGACAGAAAGGATCCCATAATTGAAGAATCACCCAAAAACACTGCCATGATTACAGCTGTCTGAAAGAATATACGGTCCCTGATTCTGGTTAATCACACAACTTCAATCAAACACACAACAACATTGACAAGGAAAATACTGTTTTCATTCCTAAAAGAATGATTAGTTATAAAGTAACTGATTGGAGTTGACAAATGATTCTGGCAAACACATTAAACAACAAACTCTTGCCATTACAAACACACGCATGTTTGAAACCCTGATTACATGCTTAAGTGGATTAATACATTCTTCTGATTTAACTTCCTCTCTGACTGTGTGGTTGTGACCAATCAAAAGAGATTATTTCCTTAATCCCTCTGAATGATCCATTGATCCACTCTGACAGCACCTTCATAAGTCGAGTCAATTAATATTTCACCATGACAACCATCTAATCTCTTTGCGGAACTGACAAAATGTACAAGCGCTTCAAGCCAATATGACCGATTGAAATTAGCATCAGGAGAAAAACTCCTATCTCAGCATCTCAGGTCCTATCTCAGGTTGTATGTACTCGGTCGCATGTAAGAATGTGAGGATTTCATTGTCATGCTTTGTTCCTTCCTGATCTCTTCTAATCCTGACCTGACACAAGCAAGCAAAAGACAAAAAAAGCCTCGCTGTATGAGGTTAGAAAAGCCACTCTGTATCCACTTAAATCACTGGATGCTATAAGAGTTATTTCTGTGCTTGCATGGCAGTGGAAAGCATTATGATTTTGAGAGCATTATTATTTTGTTTTTTGTGTCCTATACTCCTAACCACAATTGCTTTGCGGTTAAATTCTAACCGTATATTGCCATCCAAACATGAGAATTCCAACCTCATACTGTCATCCAAACATGGGAATTACAACCGCATATTGGCACTTAAACATAAGAATTTCAACCTCATATTGCCATTCAGATATGAGAATTCCAACCACATATTGCTGTTCAAACATGAGAATTCCAACCTCATATTGCCATCCAAACAAGTTAAATCTTCACAAAACTATCAATTATCACTTGGATCATCTCAGGCATAGCTCAGAGGCAAGGAAGCTTCTCCATGGCACAGTTTTTATATCGCTGTGGTTCGAAGCAATGGCTTGGGACACTATAATGTAAGAGGCAAAAACTTTAAGTCTAATTATATATAAAGGTAGTAGCACACCTCTCTTCAACAAAGACCATGATCTGACATATTGATAATGTCTGTACCAAACATTGTGTAGAATTTACACAAAAGTTTAATACTTTAGTTACTGTAAGATATAGTGTAGAATTACATAGTGATGCAGGCCTTGACAAGCACTATAAATAATTTAAACAGACTTTTTACCATAATATAACATTCAGGTGGAATACATTTCAGACGGTGTAAATATAAAACAGACCCTAGGGAAGAGAAATATTCATATAATGCTGTTTAACATGTTTTAATAGTTAGAAAATTACTATTTGTGTAATTCTACAATGTGAAACATCTGTAAATCACATCTGTAGCTCACAAAAAAAGACAATTTAATCGTTAATCACTATTATTTACTTGACAGTTTATCAGTAGAATTTCATAACGTGACAGACCCACTTCCATCATGACAGAAACATCACCGATGACCAGATGCTTGGAACACAACATCTCTTTATTACCCACCTGTCCACACAACAGAAGAAGAAACATGTGAGTGTTAACATGCAGGTTGAAGGATTTGGGGCGTATGTCGTGTCCACACAGCTGTGGGGAGCCTGTGAAGCTGGCGTACAGAGGTTCGACTTTCAGGACCCACGCAACAGCTGCACTCAGCCTGGGTTCTGGGACTTCAGTCGGCCTCTGTGGAGCTTGAGAGAGACAGAAAAGGATGGCTTGGCCAATCACTGACGACAGAACGTGAAAGTTCTTCTTTTTTTCACAGGAAGCAGAAGAACCTCAGAGGTGTTAATTTAGTGAGGGATCCTTATTAGGGTCACCCTGATGCACCTTTCTGTGGGTGTGATTGTTTGAAATGTGCCCTGAAAGCCAGACAGCAGGATAGAGACACTCCATCCTTATACATCTCACACATATGCTAATATAACATATGTAGGTGAACTTACACTTGAATGAAGTTACCCCAGAATAAAATTTCAAGTGCTCTTATTAGGTCAGACAAAGACATCCTCATTTTGCCAGTGATCTGATCCTTATTGTACAGTATTGTCTTGTATTGTAGGTGAAACAACCCAGATTCCAATAGCTGTGTTTCGACAACACAGTAATCATTGTCATAGACCAAATGGCAATAAAAATTCCCCAACAGTTATTATTATTAATATTATTTTAATTAAACAAGATATGTAAAATAACTAGCTGAATGGATCCAGTATCTGGGCTGAACATTTGGTAGGTCTGCTGTGCTTTAGCTGGAACTGCTCATCTTGTTAAAATCGTGGATGTAGCCGACTATAGGAAAATACTGCAGAAGATTATGTTCAGTCTGTTAAAAACTGACATTTAGAGCAAAGCTCATCTTTCAGCCACATAAAGTCCATCTAAAAAGGTTTGCTTTTGCTAATTAGTGCTGGTTCAGTGCTAGACTAGCTGCTGGACCAGCAGGATCTTTCTACTGATGCTTGGTTGAAGGAAATCCTGCTGTTTAAGCTCAATAGCACCAAATAAATCAGCCATCACAAGGGATGATAGACATTGAGGCACATCCAAAACACAAAAGGTGTCCTACAAAGGTCCAGTTCAAACCCTTCAGGAACCTTCGTAAAGATCTTCCCTTGGAGAGAAATCCAGTTAAAACCAGCTTAAGGTGGTTCAAACTGGTCATTAGCTGGCTGGCTGGTGAGGACAAGAGAAAGCTGACAGAAAATCTTGGTTGTTACTAGTCTAGTGTGGTCCACCAGCTCAGCCATGTCCCCAACTAAACCAGCTTGGACCAGCTGCTTGGAACCAACTACTGGACACACAAAGCTGGAATATACCATTTGGTCTTTAAAATTGTCCAACATAAAAAATGTTCTAATTTCAGTGTTAAAATGGTAAATTAAAAATATTGCAGAGAAAATTTCAAAACAGAACCTTAAATTCAGTAAAATGAACACATGGAAACATTTAATAATGTTGGCCTAAAAAGAAAAATCACAAAAAACTGATTGATTATTTTAAATGTAAGACTGGTTTTCTGGGACACAATTACATTTGCGATGCACATAGCCTGAAGAATTTTGCTTCCATTGTTCTATATCTCAAGGGAAAATTTATGCAGTTATGTATTCTTATACTAGCTTAGACAAAACTGCTGTATTAGCCCACTGTGAGCCATTTTGGGCTTTTATTCAGATGTTTGAAGAAACAGCTCCTTCAATCAGTCAAATTCTCATGAGAGCCACTGAACCATCAAGAGACTACAGAGCCTTTACTGTGAAACCTGTCATCGTTAATTCCAAAAATATCTTATGATGTTTCTTTGTATAAGCAACAAAGAAAGTGCTTGTCTATTGCCACAGTGCTAAAGCTTTTTCTCTGAATTAACACTTAGAAGGCCCACATATAACTACTAGTTAAAATATGTTAATTGTAACTACCAGTAAAAAAAACCTTCCTCCTATTTCTTCTTAATATGCTGAGACTATAACTAAGCACAACTGTAAGTAAGACATTTGTAGGTTGATTTGTAAACACTGGCTATGTGTTATGAACAAGCCAAGGAGATCCATAATACCTTCAGAAACATTTCTACTCACCTCAAAGGTATTTTTCCGGGTGATGCAGGTCCCTCTGGAAGTACATAACCTTCTTGCTGCCATCTTTGTTTATTAGCTGTCAGTTTTGGCTTTGATATTTTTGAGCCAATCACCTGAGCCATAAATGCCATGTGACTAATTACTCCGGAGCCACAGGAAACATGACAACACTGATTAGCAGATGGTACCACAAGATCATGCACATTCCCAGACTCGATTGGCCATTGTTGTTCTAAGCTGTTTGGAAATGATGCAGACAGCTAAAAATGTTTATTTCATAATTTTTAGATCTCTCTAAAAACTCCAATATAGTACAACTGGTGTGTATTGCAGTACACTACAATATACTGATATTTTTGCAATTTATACAGTACATTGCTTACAAAAATGTTACTTTGTAAGAATACATGGTTTATTTTGATGTATTATTTTGTGTGATTTCCTGTAAATGAAGAAATACGTCTGGAACCAGAATAGTGTAGTTAAGGCATTCACCAACTGGACCATACTAACCAGTGGTGTGTTTTCTCGTACAACAACGTAACTTGCTGCTTAACCACCATAGTGGGTTACATTGTTGGAGAAATGAACTAGCTAGTTAGGACTGTTTCCTGATTTCCCGAAGTCGTTTGAAAAATAGCACTTAACAATATAGTTGATGCCATTACAAAAATGGTGGTGTATTAACATCTACTAATTAATCCATTTGAGATTGAATGAATGTCAGATTATTGCTGTAAATAATGTGCATAACATAAAAACTACTTTTTTCCCTGTTTTTGTTCTCCGGTGTTTTGCTGTATTTCCAGATGTTTCATTTAATTGCAAGTTCCCTTTTACATCACTTCGGGTTCCCCCACCAGACTGAAAAGATGTAATAAAATTTGTATGTATTTAGAATTATGGATATAGGATGTACTGCATGTTGCTTGCTTTGTAAGTCTACATGTCTAACTAGTAATGTCTAACAAGAAACTATGTTTCTAACCACAGCTTGAGAGCTACAGAACCACACAACTTTGTGTTGCTGTTTGCAAATGTTCATTGGAACTATGGTTTGGTGAAGTTTAGAATCGTTAACTATGCTGCTAATGACGCAACTTGTGACCACAGTTGTCTAACAATGCTTTTGGGAAATGCACCCCAGCCAAATCCTACTTTAAGCATCCCAGTCAGACACCATCAACACTGACCAAAACTACATCGTGCTCGAGTTTGAGGTATGACTACCTGTTTGTCCAACTAATGAAAGAAGGGGGAAGTGTTTGAGAAACCTGCTTGAAAATGTGTCATAAACTGTTGTTATTATTGATGCATTTCTGTTTGGTAATGCAAACTGAACAGAAATTACACACTCTGACTTTTAAATAACTAACATTAAGATACTACATAAGAAGTGACGAATATTCGACCGTCCAAGTTTTTTTTTGGCCATTTTCCAACCATCAGTATCTTTGTTTATCCCTGTCTATCAGGCTGAGAGAAAGCCAACCTTTCCCCACCTCACAGCCCCCCATTTGACTTCCTCCTGCAGCGAAGAGTTTCTCATTATCGGCCTTCCAGTGCTCTGATCCGCACCTGCCACGTGCTTAGACCCCTCAAAAATAACACATCACAGAAAGAGTCTTTAACGCAGCCTGTCCAAATAAGGTCATTTGTTGTCACATGAAATCAAGAGAGAGAGAGAAAAGTGGGGCCTTTTCCCAGCCCAAGGGTCCACAGTCACTATCGTCATCGCTGGCATCACATTTAAGTGACAGCACGACACCGGTATCTACACCCTCAGTGCAGAGAAACATAGCACTTACATTCCACTGAGAGCTAAAACGAGCAGTCATGAGCTGAAAATCAGTCACGAAACAGAGAACAAAATTAGATTTGGATCTGAGGAATGAGATCCAGGCAAGACACGAGGCATCTGCTAACAAGGGCTGGGTGATACAGTGAGTAAATTCTCAAAGTATTTTAAAGAAATCTTTGATGTCCTTTTACAATGCTTTATCCATTTGATAATACTGAACTATGATAAAGATCAATTCAGTATCTCAATATTGATGTATATGCTCCACAATCTCTCATAAAGCTGTTAGTTTGTTTATCATTCCAACTAAACAGTTACTGATGCCAATTAGATTCAAAATTAATTACAAGTGAATTTCAATGAAAACTCTAGCATTTTGCACTACATGAAAACAACGTAGAATGTATACACACCAATATAAACAATACACATAACAAACAGAATGCACAGATCTGTCAGACTGGTGTCTGTGGTTGTTGCATTGGGCTGTCATTTTGTGCATTTTGAAGACAGCGTGTCAAGTTTAAAAAAGCTGTTGCTGTCCAAAACTGAAAATTACTGTGTACAGTGAACAATCGATATGTACCCATTTCTTTAATAAATCAGTGATGAAGGTGTCACAAATCACAAAATCAAGAACAAGACACGATTTTTACTGGATTTCAAATGGTGTAAAATGTTTTGAAGTTGAAAAAGTTGAGTCACACAGTTATTGTGCTCTAAAGATCTTCCAAAGACTTTCAAGACTTCCAAATACTCAGAGTTTAGTTAGACATATTCAACAAGACACAAACTGAAACTAGACTGTGAGGAATGGATGTGCAATTCTTTGACTCGTTCAGGAAACATAGACTATCTGTAAATCATGAATAAAACCATATTTGATCTGTGAAAAACATTCCTTGGCAATAATTTACAAATGTACTTCACACCTGGGTCAACTAAAGTAGTCTAATTTTTATAATCCATGTTTTTATATAAAGATACACCATATAGTTTGTCTCCTAAACAATCTATACCAAGGCACACAACATTAAAACACACATCACATTGTGCCACATTGACATCTGACAACTCTGTTTCTGATTGAAAACAGAAGACCTACTGCTGAAGTTTGGTATCAAACAGTGTTACGTTCTGTCCCGCGACACCAATCTCTTTAGTCTCTCATTGAGTGTCTAAGCATTCTTATCTTTACAGCCTCCAGACTCTTCTCCTCAGCTCACCCTCCTAAATCTACACCTAATCTCAGATTTATCTGGAATCCAAAATTTGCTCCCTCTTCAGGTGTTCGGTTAAAACCTTCTGTGTTTTCCTTTAAAACAAGGCTATTGGGTAAAGCTCAACTGTTTACTGTTGAACAGATGACTACCTTTGCGCTGTAACATCCCCCGTGCTGACTTTCCCAGTATGACCAGTTAAGAATAATTAAAGCTGATTAGATTGAGGTCTCGGTAAACAAAGGGCCTCAATTAGGCCTGCATCTGTTAGGCTTGGAGAGATTAGATTTAAATGCAAAACGTAACAGATAGCAGTGCTGAAGCCAGCTATGTGTTAAATGAATTGCACACAGTTTCACACACAAAGCTGTCATATTGTTTCAGAAAAGCTACTTTTTTGGGGTAATTTTGGAGCTCGACAATCCCAGTGTTTACTCACTTTCATTATATGATAAAAAAATAAAAGTGGTCAAGAATATTCTTCAAAAATGTACTTTTTATGATTAACAGAATAAAAGAATGATCTGTTTTGAAACAATATTTGGACCGAATGCGATAACTGGACAAACATTTTCTGATCCTGCACCATTCACAGACTATATATATTTATATACATATATATTGACCACTTATTTTTAGCCAGTATAACAAAAAATGTTTCTGGAAAAGAAATCACCTACTCTGACTTTATTTTTTATTGTTTTAAAAAAATAAACATTACTTACATTACAACATTTCAGAATATATAGCAGAAATTATGCGTTGAGCACATATTTAAGTTATAATCATTTTGGGTGTGCCAAAATACATTTTGTTGTTTGCTATAATTAATATTTCCAGAACATTATTCAGACATCTGGCTGTACCAGTGGCACTCTCTGCTCTCATGGCCTCGCCCCCAGTAGACACATTCACAACACAGATTTCCAGATGTGCTGTTAATATTTTATTCAAGCGAAATGACTTGGGCCAGCAGTTAAATAGCTAAACCACTGTGTTATTATTTGGTGGTTGCTTTAAAATCCTTCCATAATAATTTTAAGTCGTACTGAGAATATTTATTTTACCATTGTGGAATGACTGAGGGGCGAGCAAGTGCATGAAAACTCTCCCAATCCGGTCAAAATGGAATGAGTCTAGATCTCAATTCACAGGAGAGCTTTTATGAACCTATCTTGTCCCCAGGTGTGATCGAGTACCTTGATTGGGGGCTGTCCAAATTCCTTGCTGTCCTTTATGACATTGCTCTACTCTAAGAGAGATACAATTAAATCTGAAGTGTCTTTTGTACGTGTTCTTTCTGGCGTTGTAACCCTGCACAATCAGCTGCCTGAGGCTATTTGTGAAAGATATGCATAATGGGAACATGGTATTCTGAGTGGAGCTACAAAAAAGGAGGAAATTAAGTGAATCAATCATCTGTTGGGTAAGACACATCTGTTGAAAACTGGTACAGAGTTGAAGGTTGTGAATTCTTTGCTCTGAAGTGAAGGGTGGAAATGTTTATATAATGGGTATATTATGTATATAGTAGGTTAAATCATTTTGGAAGATGGCATGATATCAACAATGACCAAATTTACCTTATTCATGCAGGCTTCTGTACATTGTTGGCCTTTTTAATCTTTTATCAAATTATTCTCTGCCTCTAAAATGGTTCTCTTTTTTGGATGCAGATACCTTCTTAATACTCCTAGCATTTATCATAATGGCAGTAGGGACTTTTTTGGAATTTTTTTAAGTCAGTCATAAATGTCATGTGACTGATCAGCCATTTTTAGAACTGCCTGCAGCAGAAATCAGTCACTGGTGAAACATTGACTGTAACTTAATGAAATCTTTGCTATTTGTATTCTGCGTGCAAAAACTGTTTTGTCAAAATGTACAGCTACTTTTGAATGGCTGTCAAAGAAACATGATTTTTGTCTGCAAAATGGTGTAAGTACACTATCCACCAAAACTAGTCAAACTCTGACTTCCTTTCAAAGTTCTCATTGTTTTACGAATCCCATTCTCCATTATGGTAACACAGCTTTCACAATACAATCATGAATTACTTTTTTATATTAAATGTCTGTTCATCAGATAAGAAAAAAGGTTGTGACAAGTTTACATTAACAAAAATGTACTATTATATAAAACAGTGTGAAATATATATATAAATGTTATAAATTCCTGATATTGTCTATATCAATATTTTGACACAATTTTACTATAACAACCCTCAAAGGCTGGTCAAAAATGTGTCATTTTCTGTTTACATCACATTCCCGATTTACTGTGTCCTGCTAATCAAATTGCTATGAAACAGGCATGAGGCAGCAAGCCCAACACTGCAGCCCCTGTGGGATTAACCATAAAATACAAGTGAAGTCAACACGTGTCGCACACACGAGCCCTGACTCTATTCTGAGGTGCAGATGTAAAATATTAGGTCAGAGAGTGAACTGGACCAGAAAGCAGGTTTAAATGCCCCCATGGCATCTACTGCCCAGTTTCCCATGCTGTAGATGAAATAGATTAGAATCCGGCTGACTTTTTATAAACCTTACATGCCTCTTACACTTTGACCTTTGAGCCTCCTGTCATGCAAATAAACAAATCTATTTTTATGCTTGTTTTAAAATAAATCTCCTAAAATATATGATCTTATGAAACACTGGAAGCTTCCTCTGAGCACTTAATTACATCTGTTGACACTTCACGCCTTGGTGTTCTTTGTTGAGTAATTAGCAAAATTATGTGATAAACATGTCATTGAAGAGTTGTTTTATTATAGCATAATAAAATCTAGACACTGCTTCCTGAGCAACTATTAAAAGTGGAATCCGTCAAAAAAATACATCAAAATGTGAGAAAAACAAATCTAACAATAGAATCAAAAGTTTGTGAAGTGGAGGCCGTCTTGCTAGGTTATAACAAACATTTATAGAAGATAATTAATAATAAGACTGACACAAAACAATGAGCTACAGAAATTAAACTGGATGTGCTAGCACACTCCCAGGGTTTCCTATAGACTGGCATACACAACATCGAAGCTATCTAGATACAGATCTATCTATAGATCTATCTTAGATATAGACTAAAACCTTCAAAACTCCTGTTTTGATTGTATGGATTTATGAGGCTAGATCTGTCTCTGGTGTCTGTAAGAGCAGTGCACTTCAGTAAGCACACCAATAATGTAAGACTTAGACTTCATGTAGTGCGTCGAGGGAAAGAATCAGGTCTTCTAAACAGACACCAACCCACCCAAAGCCTATTTTAAACTAACAGACTTAATCTACTCTGACTGCAACTCAAACACTCACAGTCATTACAAAGCTCTCAGTTTTCCCACACTGTGCATTTTAAATACATTCTCTAGCTCTACTATAGACCTAAATGAGGACAAATGCATTGTAAATAACATATGACCTACAGTAGATGATTGCTCAACTACACAAGAATATATTAAACCACTACATAGTCAGAGTGTGTACATCTGAAGTAGCAACAATAAACAACTAAATAGATGGAAGCGTCTAGAAGATTAATTTTAAGATATTTACTTCAGGTTCCAGCTGTGAGAAATCCTGCAGACATTCTTGTCCATTTTCATTTTATTAGTCGCAGATCTCACTCAGAGAAAAGCCCTGCAGGTCCTATTATCTTATCCCAGGAAAACGCTGCTTTTTTTTCCCCTCTGACACAGTCAGGGGAACTGTTGACAGTCTCCTCAAGGCCCACGGTGCATCTGTCACTTTCAATTAGGCCCAATGCTGATGCCTGGACGGCTGCTTTATGTCAATAACCTTTATGTGGGGGTGGGTGATAGATGACTGAACTCTTTTCATGCATTTTATGTCATTTTATGCACTGTTAAGGTGTATGTTACATTCATCTTTTTTGATGAAAACTGGTTTAGGCGATTTGCAAAAAAATATGTATACATCAAAAAAGCATGGGTTAATACCTATTTATTACATTTTGTGAATTAAATTCTTGTAAATTAAATATGATTGACTTAGGGATTTAAACAAAATAATATGAAAATAATAATACATGAAAGTCTCACAATATACTGACTCATTTTAATTAAGGAAAGACAAAGTAATTCTGACTGGATGAGCTGCATTCAAAGCTGTTGTAAAAGGCCGATATATGCAGACGTGCATCCAAACATCAGTTAAATCTATATTAATGCTTTAAGTTCAATGTTTTTTCTCAGTGACTGTAAACTAATAAATCTCAACTTCCCATGACACCTCTTAATAACTGCTTTTCCCTCATTTTGACTGTGGAAAACATCCCACTCTGTATTTTTGCTTCATGTATATTTGTTACTTTTGTGTGTAAAGGACATTTCTGCCTACTGCAAGTATATGTATCACAGTATAAATGGTGCAGCAAAATCTTTTTTGTTGATTGTTCGATCATTTCTATAATGGCACAGTACGCAACTTCATAACACAGAGCTCTACTAAAGGTACAGAAATAACATGTTTCTAAAGGCAGGAGTCTCTAAAACATTCTCTCATCATGCTAATGAGAAATGAGAAACATAAGATGAGAAAACATAAGAAATAAGAAACATAAGACCATGTCAAACTGTGATGAAAATTAAATATAATTAATTAAAATAATATATATTTCAAAATATAAATATATATAAAATATATATAATTAAAATAATAATATATAACTAAACGTTGACAGCTGTGTGCATTTGAATGCTTTTACCATGAAAATGTTATTACACTAATAAACTTCCTTAATGAGCTTTCTCTGCGGACACTTCCAAAATTATGTTGTTTTTTAAATAACACAGTACAGTCTAACACTCAACCTAAAAGAATTAGGACTTAATAATAAAAGCTAGCAAAGATAGAGGTCAGCCACAAAAGACGCAGTTCCTTATACTAATCTTGGTCTCTCGCATCTCTGAACACCATCACAGACATGCAGAATAATATTACACACACAACATTTTACAGTAATTTACATCAAAGTGAATGATGTTCTCTCAGTGGCTTTGAACCTCCAAATAGATGGACACATCCGACCTCACGTTTAATAGTGCAAAAAGCATATATTGCTTTAGCTCAGTCAATTACAGCAGCATGCACCCACTGTGTATCGTGTGTGTGTGTGTGTGCATGTGTGTCAGAGAGAGAACTTGGGGGAGGAGAAAGAGATATAAAATATGCCCCCTAATATGTCAAAAGGAAAGTCAATGTGCATTCCCTGGTAATGTTTTTAGAAGTACTGAATCTATTTATATATCTATTTACATTCACGTTTCTGTTTGCAGTCATTCGGTGCAGAACTAAACACAGCCTTTTGTCCGACTGGTGTTAAGTGCAATATATGCTGTGCTGTTTGTATCCAAATTGCAGTGACTGTGGCTGTTATGTGCTACTGAAATGCATGAAAGTATGAACGTGGGTGGTAAAATCAGAGTGTGATTAGCAGGCAGGCATTAGCTGCAACATTCTTGCGAAGGTTGAGATTATAACAAAAACAGCTTTAGTTTAACACATCACACAGTAGTGTAAATATTCATATTGATCATTAAGTGGATACTGCAACAAGAAAACTCTAGAAATATCTAAAAATATTTTAAAATCAAAAGAAATAAGGACCTCTATTTTCAATTAAGACAAAAGATTGACTGACACATTGTTTTGATTAACAACCATTTTTGATTATCAATATGTTTAAGAGTCTGAAATGGAGAACAAAAAAAAGCATAAACAAAAATCAACAACCGCAGTATTATGGCATATAACAATTACACTACAACAATTAAAACATGCATTATGAATCATTTATTGTTATTACCATTAAGGAGACATCATTCATTAGCAGTCCCAATAGAATCAGGTCACAATATCTCTAGAATGATGTGTATATTTTATCTGTTTTTGATACGGGGGGTAGTGAAATATGACCTAGACATTTTTTGTGACATTCACTCAAATTGTATCTAACAAGTTAAGCCAAAAGTGTAAAATATTGCATTTGGAAGAAAATTGAATATTGATCCAAACAAAAACGTTGCATATCAATTTGATTCATATTCTCCATGCTCATAATATGGTCCACCCCCTTACGACACACTCAGCTTCTTCAAATACGTTTTGTAGTGTAAGTTTGTGCCTTTGTGCCCAGAAAACGTGACTCTGTAGTGTTGGCATGGAAAACACTGGGAGAAAGTCTGAGAAAGTTTTAAAGAGTCTTAAAGCTCTTTTGAGACTCCACATGGACAGATCATGTGAGCAAATGTCTGTCTTCTGTGCGAACTCTCCTGCATGAAGGTCTGACCCAATTGAAGAGAGTCTGAGGTGTTGCTTAGTAACTACTCAAAAGGGTCATGCACAGGGACTGCAACGAACACAGTGTGCGGCCACACCGGGCTGCTCAGTGTTTCATGTTTGTGTCTATGTCTGTCTGGTTTCTTCTGTTTATTCTCATTACATGAAAAAATATCTTCATAATGGAAGCATTTGACCCTGTATATCTGCTTTTCAAAGACAACACCGGCCAGACTTCAAGATCAGCATCTACAGTACTGTTTAAAGATTTAATGCAAAACCTTTGATGAAACTTACAGTGGACAAAACATAAACAAAAGCTCTCCTGTGCCACGGACCGTTGTTAATTACACACTGCTGTTAGGTGTACACAGATAAAAGAGAAAGAAACGGATATTAATGTCTTACAATAATGCTAAGACTGGCTTTATTGGGGGGTGTAAATCTAAGGTCTCTAAGATAATATAATATATACCATAAAATTGCCCACAGACTCTCTTTCTTTGTTTGGATCTTCAGAATTTGCTATTTAGCTGCCATGATGTGGATTCTGCGGGCACTATAATCAAAGTACCCAATGAAAACAAGAAGTCTTTTACGTTCCTACTGTGCGCACAAAGGAGAATCTAATCAACCTTCTGCCCACAAAACAGCAGGGTGCTCTGAATTCATATTTACTCACAAAGCTACAACAATCTCATTAACGTGTTACACACTAATTTAACAGCAAGACAAAAGATAAATGCATGAGGGAAATACATCTTTACAAATCATAAAATTTTCCAGAAAAACCTAACAATTGCTTGGAGGCCACTGTTATTTGAAAAAAAAATTATCTTGTGGAAAAATATGACAATGGTTATGTTTTAAATGTTTTCTTGCTCCTTTTGCAGCACACTTGGCTGACGTCTGCAGTTCACAATTTTAACCACTGGCCAACAGTCAGCTCTGTAATGTTTCCCAGTGGAGTTTTTCATTGGAATAGGAAATGTGCATTCTAAACCATTTCATAGAATAAAGGGACAAAATTAGCTGATTAAAAGGTCATAAACTGCTCCTGTAATCAATCCTTAATGGAAAACCTATTCCCTAATGACAGGATGTTGCATTAGTGTGAAGATTATGGACTGTAATTAGCGGACATTTGTCTCAAGGTTATGAATCGCTATAAAAGTTTAAAACAGTATCCTCGAGAAAAACAGAGACGTTAGTCTTACGTTGTAAAAAGTAAAAATGTGCAGCTGTTATTTTAATGAGCTATTTCCACCCGATTTGACCTATAAAACAACTGATGGTGGTTAATGTAGACTCATAGTTAGGCTGGTTTAGTCACATGAAATTATATTTTGAATAAACAACTTACAGTGCACTAATAAGAACAAAAAGTACAACCAAAAATCTGTCAGATAAAGTTACACTTTTTGTGCCGTGTGCAGCTCTCATTAAACACCAACCAGTAAACAAGCATGTGAACAATGTGAAAAAAGTGAAGAGCATTTCACAGAAAAACTAACAGAAAGTCTCTCTCTTACAATAAATAGGATTGCCATTAAAGAAAGTAGCGTATAAAAGTATTGCAGTAAGAAACCAAGCACTTACATCAAAGTAAAGTTCAGACAAGAAACTTTCCAGAGCTTGCTCATGGGACGTTTCTGTGACACATTTTCAGTCCGAGGGATAACTCTGAACAGAGAAAAACTGCAAGTCCAAAGGCAAACAAAGAAATGTGTGGGGTAGTACAAACAATTACACAATAGCTTTATTGCTCTGATGTGTGATATCCAGTATTCTTCTTGAGGGACAATAAATCAAATGATGGTGAATTTACCTTGTTTGCAAATAAACTCACTCTGCTTTCTAAAGATGAATTGCCTTGTCACATAGTAGCATTGTTATTGTGAAATCTGGCTATTGTTTAAACCAATCATTGCTCATCTATTCCTCCCAAGAGTCAAGAATTCATAATAAGGTCAATATCACCAGTTAACTGTCAATCAGCAGAGCATCAAAAGAACAAAACAGCTGTAAAGAATTATAGAAGTTTTATAACTTGTTATATAATGCAATCCTTCAAGTACATGCATGCAAACTCGTATATACCTTTGTGGGTCAGGGTTTCCATACCTTTTGACCAATGAATTTGACTATTTCAGTCCATAATGATTACTGGACTATTTTTTAGGAACACGTTTGCAGCGACTGCCACCCAAGTAATTTTACACAGAAGAAATATTTCAGAGCATATCTAGAAAATAACGTTCGTGCCGAAATTATCTAGAACCTTCTATTACGCTTTAAAATGTGATGAACTTTTATAGCACTGGGAGTCACAATTCGCAGATATATTCGAGGCTTTCTGTAACGGTAGCTGTATAAACACCCAAACATCTGGGTGCATGTGAAAAATGCAGGTATGCGACTATATAATCTCATTTTATTTTCTAATGCACAACTATACTGTCATTTCTCCACGACAGTCATGCAGCGTTATTACGACGTGCATCATCAGCGTGCACAACTTGTACACACTGGACGCGTGAAACTCCGGGCGCACAGCTGTAATTGCACTGATAAGCATCATCTTTAACGTAAACCAAACTGAAACGCACTCACTCTGGATGTTGAGAGAAGAAAAGCAACCCACTCCTTTATCTTCTCCCGTCCGTAAAGTGATGCTGCTTGCTCGCGGAGTGTCAAACAGTGACAGGTCTTTGTGCACAAAGCCAAACACAGATAGAGAAACCCAGACGCTCGAATCCCACAAGCTCCCTGTATCTCTACAGGATGCGCCGTCGCGCGCAGCAGCGCATCCTTCAAATGCGTGCGAGATCTCCTCCACCTCTTAGGCTGTGGTCCAGACTTCAGCGACGACCCCAGTCTCCTCCCTTACGAGTGAAGCGATGTGCAACAGAGCAACGGAGCGAGAAGAGGTGGAGAGTCGCCTGGCGAAGCGGCTGGCGAAGCGGCTCACTTCTTGCGCAGCGCGTGCTCGAGTCTCAGGCTGGGAGTCGCGCTTCGTCCTTTAGTCACATAAATAACTGCGCGCGATGGGCGCTGGACGCAACTCCGCCACTGTACGACGCGTTTCACATCTTTTCGTTTTCATTTGCATTTTTAAGTAAAGTTATAAAAACTTACTTTTTCTTTTATGGAAAAAAAATAAATACATAAATACGATTTCCTCACATTAAATGATACTCAGTACTAAATACTACTCCAATACTAGAATATTTATTCGAATAGTTTGGACCGTATTAAATGTTACTCCTGTAACACAAAGTCTTGAATACAAAAATTACCTCAATAAAAGTTTTTTGTATGCATCGTAATTCCTCATGCTTACAGTCCTCGTGCTTACAATGATTATGATTAATAATGAAAATGTACAACATCAAACGTATTTACAACATCAAACATTTCTCAAATGTGTCGACCACATCTAAACCGATGCCAAATAATCCAAGTGGTATCAAGTGCCCAATAAATAAGTACCTCTTATACAATAACATATGCTATTGAACCAAGCAGTAGGTTTCACTGAGGCCCGATTAGCAATGTAAAATGTTTTTCCATTTAAAATTGTCCCAGTAATTCCTTTCTGTTAAACTTTACTGTTAGAGTTTCAATTTGATTTTCTTCATCAGTACTTCAATTGAGAGTAATAAAAAGGGCAATGACCTTAACACTGCCTGTTGTAACTCTTGACACCCCTTTACTCAAACACCACTTCAAAAAATTGAAGGTGGCAATTAAACTTAAGTTCTCAATTGTAGTAAATTTACTTTCTTTTTTACATTCATTGGTCTTTAGATTTATTTTATGATGAAAAATATTTATATGAAAATGTTACCCATTGTACAAACAAAATCAAGATGCATACGTAATCATTTCCTCATATTAATTGTCTTTTGTATTTAATAGGCCATACTTATATCTCAGTGTAACATTGAATCACTGAATTAATCGTTTGAAACCTGAGAAAACATTTGAAATAAATATACTTCAGTTGTACCTCATATTATTGAACTCATTAGAAGCTTTGTAATGAGGCCTGAATATTAATTTCACACAGTTGGGGATGAGGGATCAGTATTAAGTTTTATAAATGCAAACTCTATCGCAAGTTTCATACAATCAATAATATAATTAGCAAAAGTTTGTCAAATCTTCAAAACTTTTTTGACATCTTGTGTAACCTGAGTTGGCTGAAAGGATCAAACATTTTTTTCGTCTCTTTGTACTTCCCAGGCTCTTGTTTTGAGACCTTTCATTTTGCATTAAATCAGGATGTTTATTCATCTCTGTCACAACTGTTTTTTTCCTCATGTCAGATGCAGTCTAACCCTCCACGATGACACTGAATAACATTCGCACAATGTCACAGACAGGAGCCTTGAGGGTTTTATCTGTGCATCTGGATGTTTTGCTCTTCTCGAGGAATGCAATCATGCTCTGATTAAATCTCTATTAATAGACCAGCATAAACAACATGTAAACACAGAGTCTGAGATCCAGGAGCAACCTCTACGACTCCTTATAAGTGACATCATCACGTGTGCCCATCCAATCAAATCATACCGACAAATGTTGTGCTCTCGTTATTTTACGAGGGCAACCCTTACGTGATCTTCATGGCAAATTAAACCTGAACAGTGAGGCACTGAGTGAAGCTGTGGCCACCGGCTGCCTGTTGTCAACGTCAGCATAAATTTTCAGTGATACTAGATCATAAAGCTTCGAGCGTAACCTTCTAATATGTCCTGAAAGTCTGTTTCAGTAAATTAAACAACCATCAGTAAATGCTGTCTTTCTTGTGAACCCTTTCACATTAGGGCCACATCACAGAAGAACATCAGAAAACTTTTAACTAACCAAGATGCCTTGGAAGTACAGATTCAAAATCTTAAAAGCTGACTCATAATCTCATTTCCATAAAGCTTTCTATTATTATTTGCAGACTTGTTTATTCATTAATCTTATTGATCTTTGTTGTCAACACATCTTTTGCTCAAGCACAAGGACCAATTGGTTTTAAATATTGAACATGCTGTCTTCTAAAAAGCATTGGTCTAAAACGCTGGGTTGTGATAGATTAAGTAAAACATCTGATGTTCTCCAAGGCAGGCATTTGACTGCATGCATTACTGCTGGGATGTTACGCTTTACTGGCTGTTTATTACGACATTTTCTGTCTGAGAAGGATGTGCAAAATGCTCTGCTCTTCTCAGAGGAAAGATCAATGCTCAGCCTCTAGGGGTGCTGTTATCCTTTTAATTGATAAGCGATGCAGGCTGCATGTATCACCTGCCACTAACTATCACGGGTAATTTGTACATACTAGAATATCTGTGTACAGCGTTTTATGATGATAATTAACAAATGTATGCATTTAAATGAACTAATATAAACAAAATTCAGTTTAAAGGGATAAAAACTGTTTGTTCACCTATGTTTTGGATGTAAAGCATATTAAGAAGCCTAAAGCAAAAAAATCTCTGCCGAAGCATTCTCAATTTACAGCAAGACTCTAACCCTCAGAGGAAACAGATGCTTAAAAATAACATTTCTCTGCTATATATGCTCAGTCTGCTAAGATCTCAGTAGTAAGAGTCTGTTTCCATCATTAATTAAACAGAAGCTTGCGCTCTGCTCTAGGTTACCTCCATTTCACAGTGGCTGGATTAATCCACTCCAACCAAAATTTGTTTCTCTACATAACAAATATCTTGAGCTCCACTTTTGGCCCTGAAGCATTCTTCTGTTCGACAGATTTTGCCTATTCTGTTAAAGCATTGTAAAATTTGGTCTTATTTTCCACAGGCTTTTATGCATGGTCAGCAGACAGCTGTTTCAAATTGTTCAAAAATGTTTCAAATGTTCTCTCATTGTTCTGAGTGCCAATGGAATTCAGGTAATCATGAATTCAACTTAAAGAGAGCATGCAGTATTTATTTGCCTCTTTTGTTTGAATCTATTCAATAAATTACTCAATACAGCCACCTAAGTTCAGTTTGTTACCCAATTATGTTGGTGATTAGAGGTTTCCCGATTTTGAAAAGACTTTTAGAAGTTTTAATGGATATAAATGGCTGCTTGTCTTCACCCAATCCCAGTGGAGAGGTGTTTTTTTTACTACAGCAAACAATAATGTTGTCCATAAAGATTTTCTTCATTGTTTCAATAAGATATGGTCTGGAAATATTGTTCCTATACAATAGCAACTGTATGTATATGTATCTGGTGTAGAGGCCATTAGGGAAAGAGTTAAATTTATATGTCCAACACCAAAATATTGCTCTGGTGACATTTCACTGCAGCACAGAGGATTTCTTCAAGCTGTGGTAATTTTTATATATTATCATGTATTTGAAGGAGGCAGGCAATATTAGCACATATTAAAACATGGCTGTGCCTTCAGCTGTATTATACAGAGATATTCTGTGACCTCAGTCATGCTCTCATCAGACATACTCTTCTCCAGCTCTCATTCGTGTTTTTAATTAATTGCAACCAAATGCACCCTTGCTGCTTGGCTTATTTATTTATTTAATGTTTAATGTACATTCAACAGAGATTCAAAAATGACTTCCTACACTCTCTGTTAGTCACATTACTAGACCTATTAAAATGTATTTTCAATTGTGCTATTCATATGTATACTTGACTTTCAATTTCATTTTTAATCAATCATACACCCATAAATGTGGGCCTTCAACACAGCATGAGTCAATTAAAGCATGGTAATTAAGAATAATAACAATAACAACAATAATAATAAGAGTGAAATAAATAACAATTTACATTTTTGGGTGAACTACTCTTTACTACTGTGAACTACTTCTTCCCTCTGTGTAAACTAACAGAATCCTCTGAAACAACTAAAGTGATGTTTTGTTTTGAGAGTGTGTTGTAGAGCCAGTAAGTGAAAGGTTGCTGATTTGACCCCACGGGGGTTGTGACCTCACCACTGTGCTACTGAACAAGACATTTAATCCTGGTTTGATCCAGAGGGACTAAGCCAATAATAAGTGTCCCATAATGCCCCTTTTTCATCGATAGAGGGCTGGTCAAGGGTTCTGAGGTTTCTGAAACCCCCGATCAAGGGTTCTGACATTAAAACTCCAGAAAGGTTGTTTTGTTGGTTTTGCACCTACTTCTAACCTGTTGATCTCAATTCAGAAAACACTAGCAATAGAACAATAATGTCCACATCTAATAAAGCTGTTAAAACAAGAGAGAGGTTTGCAGTTTCCCTCAGCCCAGCAGCAACAACTTCGACAGGAAAATAAGCACCACTCAGGTGGAAAAAAACTGCTGAATGCTGAACACTTCCCAGGTCACAGGTTAAGCATTTCAACCTTGGATATATGATCTATTATTTAAATCTTATAAAAAGAAAATCAATGCATAGTACATGCATGGCTCTACAAGAGATCTGTCTTTTATCTGCCAGTCATTGGCGTTATGAAGATCAGTCACCCTTTTCGCTCGGGACCTTATCAATTGCCTCCCAGAATAATGCAGACATATATTTCCATGGTCATCTTTGTCTACTGCAGTAAAATAGCTGGAGGCAATTAAACACTCACTCAAGGGAGTAATGCATCTCTCCCCTGTTTAAGCACAGCAATCCTTTACCTTGGACTCACATAATTAGCAAGAAATCACAATCTCTTAGGGTTTCCCATGCGCTGAATGCCACTTACTTTCTCATCAGTCCTTCACAACAGAAGAGATGTAATCAACTCTCATCCACCACTGCTATCTGATTTTAATATAACAACTTTGTGACTTTGTTTTTCAAAAAGAAACTTTAAACACACTGCTGAGAATAGGCTACTTGGACATCAACCAGCAGTGTAAGTACAGGTGGGCTATACTCTGCTAATAAAATACATTATTGTATGTATATTGTACATACAATAGTATATAAAATACACTATTGTATGTATCTAAATACACAAAATGTATACCTTGAATGCACTGTAAATCGCTTAGGATTAAAGCATCTGCCAAATGCATAAATGTTCTTTTTACCATGGAACACCACGGGACCATTTTTGAGGAAACTTTCAGCAGCCAAGAAACAGCAAAAAACTTGTGCACTATATTTCAAGCCAAATGATAGCTTTTTGTGAAAAACACACCAAAGTTAAGGTCATTATTCATTAAAAAAATCTTCCCCTTCACTGCAGCTCTCATTTAACATTCCACATATTCAAACGGCAAGTACCAATGACTTCACACCCGCCACAGGGCATTTGTATGCCACAAATCTGACCATGAACTTGCACAAAAAGACCAGGAAAGTAGAAAGACCAGTATTAAGAAAGCTAATAGGGTAAGCATTTTCAAAGAGGCTCTATAAAAACTCAGTGACATCTCTATGACAAGTGTCACAGAAGTATAATGTGCTTATTACTCAATGAACTGCTTCTCACAGAAACTCATGCGCATTGCAGTCACGTTCCACTACCAGGCGCGTTTTGACACAGTCTGGTGCGAGTGCGAGAAGCTGGGGCCCTCCGCTCCCTTCTGTGATATGAAACCACACGGCTCCTTACCTCTGAGTTGTCACAAAAAGCTCTGACATCTGTAACTCGCAGATGGCTTGTGACGGTGTTGCGGATTACTGACTCGCTGCTCTGCTATGAAAGGAAACCGAGAGGAGAAAATTGTAAGTCCTTTCTCTCTGAATGAGCAGAGGGCCTTCCAGGAAAAGACAGATGTTAATTTATCTCCATTACCCACTCAGGGCAGGCCGTCTGAGGTACAGCGCTCTGCAATTGAGTGCGACACTGCTTCATGCAGCGATCTCTGAGGTAGTGAGGTCTATCTGACTGAGTCTTTCAACCACGTCCATTCCATTTCACTATCGTCTGATATAGTTAATATCGGTTTGGTTTAATTGAAAGGTCTGACGTCAGTTCAAACCAAAGGCGCTGAGGTTTAAGAACTATGCATACTTGGGTTTGGTTTGGAATGCATGGTGGATTGTAGTTAATTTCTTGAAATAAATATAAAATATATATTTATATAAATAAAACATTACTTAAGTGCACAGTTTATGTTATTTAAATGTTTTCTGCTCTACCTAGCAGGAGCTGTTTTGGATGATACCTATTTTCCATTGTCTGAGGTTTAAGACATGGATGCATTAGCCCTGCATGAATTTTAAAGTACAGTGCAATTAACGGGCACACAAAAAGACTGCTCTTCACAGTCAAAGTTCAGCGTCCGGAATAATCGCACTCTCAGCAAGCACTAAGCTCTCTAATTACACCTAGTTACTATTATTCTACACTGAATGCAGCTACAATCCAAATAAATATATAAAAATAAGAAAACATGTCAAAAGATTCAGCACTACATGTGAAATTATTTTTACTTTTATTTTACGTTTAAATTTTTATTTTTACTTTTAAATGAGCTATGATAGTGCATATTACAAATGTTAATTTCTGCAGCTCTATACAAGTAATTATTATAAATATGATTTTAATTAAAACGTACCCGTGCAAAAATGTGTAAATACTGAAGAAAATACTGAAGAAAATACAACTTTAAAGCAAGAAAAAGTGTTAAAAGGCTGCAAGTCTGCATAGAATTACTGAAAAGATGATTTTACTTGTAATTAAGCTATAATCCTTAAAATAAATAAATATAACAAAATAATGACTGCAATTCTACAAGGAATTACTGTAAAGATGATTAACCTTATTGACTTCCAAGCCCATATAAATTACACTGACATTCAGCTAATGAGCGTAAATGTGAGTCAGAGAATCGGAATAAGAGGACTTCTGGAGAAAAATGTCCAATGGCATGTTATCACGTTCCCCACAGGCACAATGCAGATGAGGGACCAATCATTTTCCATCACCTGACAATGTTGCCATGATAAGTGACGTTGTATCCGGCTCAGTGGAAAGGGCAAGCTAGTGAGGGATTGTGTTTGTGTGTGTCTGAATGTTGGTAAGGGGTGTAGCCTACTGGTGTAGCCCAGCAAATATCTACCATAGGAAATGTTTTCCAGTTGGTTGCAATTGGTACCAGCTAATGGAATGACATGATCAGGCAGAAACAGCCAATGATCTGGTATGTCTTTTGCCTTTTACGTTGATCATTGGGTGAATGGGGATGTGGGTGTCTGTCCCAGCCCTTGCCCTTTAAGAATTTGTGATTGTTTGGGAAAGAAGATCTACAGCAACATTTCTCAAGAAAATGATCAAATCTAGTCAGGACTTTGTAAACCACTGTATGAAAACACATGATTGTGTTGCTATATACAGTATGTGAAATAATGTGAGATAATATTTACATTGTTTCAATGCATTCTTTGTATTCAGGTTTTGTGACATATCAGCCGCTACTCATGCATTGATCTAAGTGATTTTTTACACAGCCTTCCTATGGTATGCAGACGTTTGCCAACTCATAACAAATTTTTAGTGCAGATGGTAAGGTGCATTATCATGCCAGAAAAATGCGAGCAATTGCTCTTTATTGCAGAGCAGATGCTGACTGCATAGAAGCACTATATTGCGATGGGAATGGTAGATTGCCTCTATTCATTGATGACTGTAGAAACATCTGCGGGACAGGGTATTTATGCAAACAGGAAGGGATGTAAAATCATTCTGCCAGAGATAAGAGATTAAAGGTCTATCTGAAGCACTAACAGATGACAACAAAGTCTAATTACAGATTGGATTAATCTGGGATTTCATGACGACGAGTGTAAATGCAGTCATTTGAAAGGATGGTTAAAGGGAAACCGATAGCAGACCTGTGTGCATCAAAGCAGGTGTGACCTCAGTCACTGGAGCGCTACAGCCAAAACTTAGACTGCGTTTATCTTTAAATAGTGCATTTTGACCTATTGATATGAGAGACACATGCAGTGACTCCATTCAATCAATAAGTCTGTGTATAATATAGAGTAAAACAAAAAAGACATAATTTTTAGCTGTAGGTGGAGGTTATGCTGGTTTAGGCATCTATGGCCGTCACAATGGGTTGTCAGTAAGAGAAGATAAAATAGGGTAAGAGATAACAGAGTAATTATATAACACTAACCAGCTATCTGTAAACCTGTACTGTATCTATACTGTAAGCTAACTAAAATGTACAAACACGACAACTAATAATTCAAAACCAAATGTGCTTTTTAAATATAATATTGAAAAGTAATGATTTTGTTGTCTTGAACACACTATCCACAAATTGTTTTTGTATGACTTTGATATATTGCAGAAATTTAAACCATAAGCTCTAAAAGATCCCGACTATTGACCTAATTTAAATTCTCAGTTTCAGTGCTAATAGTGTGTAGTTAAACTGGATTGCAGGTGGTTAGTGAAGATAATGTGAAGTGAATTCAGCCCTTTATATGACATAATACATTTAGAAATTTTGATTCAGGGCTGTGGGGAGAGAGAGGGAAGGATGAGGAGAAATGGACTCTTGTAAAATGGGATGACATCACCCTCTTGTCTTGCTCTCCAGTGAGCAATCAGTGCTGTTAACAGATGACTGTACTTTACTGTGAGTTCATCTACACAAGCAGTAATCTATTCAGCCCCCACCACACTACCAGTAACTGCAAAGTATTATGCACAATGATACTGCATTTTATTGTTAAGTTAGTCAGCTCTGGCACAAACAGACTAATGCACTTCAGTTGTCTAAAGCTTTGTTCAGACTGGCAGCAAAAATGAACATGTTTTGGCATCCAACTGAAACCAAGAAAATTGTAAGGTGTCTTAGTCAGAACAGTCAGATCGAATTTCAAAAATTGTGACACAGTGACATGTATGTAATGCCATACTAAGTGAATTTGCCTGAACTCCATCCAAATACACTCAATTTCACAAACTCTGTGATGTTCAATATGTAGTGAACACTGAACGAAGGAGTCAGCGGTTTTGAACTGCCTCTTTTACTTAAGTTGTAGTGTTACAAGTTAAGTGTCATGACAGACATGAGTAGAAGCAAACATTTGCTTTAACATCCTCTCATGCTTACATTACCTCTGATGCTTACATTACTATGGCAACCGAAGCAGATATTAGAGGTCAACCAACATATTATTATTATTTTTGTCCTTTTGTAAGTCGCTTTGGATAAAAGCATCTGCTTAATGACTAAATGTAAATTTTCAATACATTATAGATAACATTGAAAGTGCATTTTTGTTTCCCATGAAAAAAAGGGTTAGGAAAAATATTGTGTATTTTAGGCATGTTTATAGTTTCCACATTATTCAAAGAATCTTTTCATTAGTTATGATTTTATTATTATTATTATTATTATTGCCTTTAGATTATGTGGGAGTTCACAAATTTTGGACTCTTGTGGCCTCTATGGCACCCTTTGCCCAAGTGGTCTTCCAGTGGTCTTGAGCGAAGTCCATACTTCAGTGAAATAATGCAGAACATACTGCTGGGTAGAAGTCCACCATGGAGTCAGTGCAGGGGCTGGAGTAAGTTTACATTAAGTGTGCACAGTACCACAGACAAGGAAATTTAAAATAAGCGAGACACCCTCTTTTCCTGTGGGTACAGGTACACTGCCATCACTGCAAGCCCACAAGATCGCAAGTACATATCACGCCATCTGGGACTAAAGATCTGGCATCCAAAAAAATCCAATATTGGTTGACCTCTTGTAGACACACCGGATATTGACGAATCAGATCAGATTTCATCACTTGCAAAATAATGGTGCAGTTAGGACAGTTGCTCCTTCAGTTATTAAAGCCAAATTAGATGTGTGCTTGAGTGTGAAGTACACCTAAATATGCAAAAACATTTTGAACCACAATTTGATTAAGATTAATCATCATCCCTACAGATAAGTCAGTAAGTACACAGGTAGAGTTATTTGCACAGGTCCTCTCAAAACTCCAGGCGCATTCTGATGTGGAACTGGCCTTTTTTAATGTGCGGTTGGGGAAATCACAGATGACGTGTCAGATAAAGCAATATCCTGCAGAGTTGGACAACTGACACAGCAATATAAGTGAAGAATCTTCAAGTGCTGAGGGACCCTCGTGACTGTCTTCCTCTCCGCCCGCTGATGGATGTCGTGACCGGATGACACCTAGTCTGACCCCATCAGTTCTCTCCCAGCACACTCCATCCTCAGCCACCACTGACTCTATCATCAGCAGCCCTTCCATTTGTAGCTGGAGATTTTGAGTCCAGCTGCTGGTATCGCCCACTGCCCTTAGTTCAGTTTCCATTGGGCTGAAATAGAGAATAACAATCATAATCGCTGGCACATAATCATACCCATCCAGCATCAGGAATGTCAGCAGAGGAATATCATTAGCACCATGTCACAACAAATCATGTTTTTCCAACACCAGGGAACAGGATACAAATATGAAAGGTCATCGTCTGTAATTGGAAATGCCTCCTATTAGAAATCATGTGTCCCGTTCTCCAGATAGAGAGACCACACTGAAGAAAGAAGGGCTGACTTGAGAACTGAGAATGGCAATTAAACATTCTGCCACAGAGAGAACAGTGGTGAAAACAGTGTGTGTTCTGTTGATAAAGTTATCAGAATTTGACTATGACATCATTTATGGTTGCACAATTTGACCAAATATTGCAATTTGAACTTGACACATTTAGTATCTCATATTGCTTCTGCAGAAATATCAGGACAGCAAGAAAAATAAAATTAATTTGTACACTCAGTCACAAACAGTCATTTGTGACTCCTGCAGTGTGGTTCACTTTTAATGTGTTTTGTGAACACAAAGTGATCTGGATTCACTTTATTTTCACATTAGCATTACAGGTTGTTATACAAGGCTAATGCAGCTACATTAAAAAGGTAGTTTGTAAATATATTGAACAAGTGATCTGCCATGTATCAGCTTTCCTGTAGCTTAAGATTATAGTGGTTGCATTGCCAAGGTTGTGGGTTCAAATCCTAGAGAACATAAACTGCACCTTGAATGCAGTGTAAGTTGCTTAACTTAGCATCTGCCAAATGCATAAATGTAAATGATCCATGACTAGTTGACGCAGACCCATTACAGAGACTAGTGGCAGAACTAATCGACTAGTCGATTTGCAGCTTCATTGATTATAATGAAAGTTTTTTTTTCCTTTTTGCGCGTGGTGATTTGTGATTTGTGCAAGTGTAGACTGGTTGTTAAATAAATTCATTTTAAACCTGACTCTTATATTTACTATACATTCATGCATTTAGCGTGTTTTTATACAATGCAACTTAGATTCCCAAAGAACACTCATTCTGATAAAATGTATTCCTGGAATGCACTAACCTTGCCATTACTAGCACCAGCATATCAGTTTGTTTCTACAGTCTACAATCTACCTTCTGTTTTTTAAGGGAAATATGCTTAGAGGAACCAGGCAGTCTTTGATGAGTGACTTTTATTAGCTCCTCAAGAGCTGACAAAAACAGAGTGCTTTCTGTAGCTTTCTGTAGATGTGCCTCCAACTTCAGCCAGCACTGGAGACTGATCCAAGGGCCGTCTTCAACTTGTAAGGATGACATGAGGCTCCACCACCCCATCTCTTGTGGTCCACCCCCCATGCCCTAGTACAATCAGTTACAATCTGTCTGCCTTTCCTGTTCCTTATGGGTGCTTCAGCTCGACCTGAAGACTCTGGGCATGCACCTTGAAACATATTTATGTCCATAATACTTGTCTAAATGTACCGTGATTGATTCTTACTAGATTATTCTTGTGTCAGGTTATATCTGAAAAGCCCTGTAATGAGAGCCGAATAGCCCATCGCACCTGCGCCTCTGTCCCCAATCAAAAGTGATAAACGAGACGCATGCCTAGCAATGCGCGACAGGCATTGTGGAAAAACGAGAAGTGAGAGTAGAAAAACATGATTTCTTTTCAAAGCGGGTGTTCCCTCTTGTCTTCTGGTGCCAAAATGAAGGGGTCGGTCACTCGCTCCAGGTAGGGTTTGTGAAAGCTCAAGGCGACACAGAAATTGGTTTCTTACCTGGTGCCGGTGAGCTGCAAATTGAGAGAAAGCGAAAACGCCTTCCCCACTGAGAGCCCAACTGCGACCCTCGCTGACCTGTTTTGGAATTCCTTTCTCCCACAGATGCATTAAACAAACAAATGTGTCTTTAGTTTGCAGGAAACTGATTCAAACTGTGCTCAGTTAATGGCGAATTGCCCGGGGCTTAGTGCAGACTCCTTTGGACCGCTGTATTGATTTCCGCAGATGACTTTATAGAGGTATCAACAGTAACCAGTGTCTTTAGAGTGCTCTTTCACTATGCCCAGCATTGTGGTAATGTTGATCAATAATAAAAATGATATGCACTTAGACGGATGTTGTGCAGCGCTACAATTAGGCAGCACAATCTCCATTACCAGACGCTAGAATCTCTAGAAAGGCGAACGTAAACAAATGCTTTTCAATTTGTATTGAGAATATGCAGAAACGATGATACTCATGAATTTTTAGTGTAATGATTTATGAATGTGCCAGGAGTTTAGGCCTTTTTATGAAACAGTAAAAGGCTTGGTGAAATGGCTAGGACACCCATAACTACCCCCCCTCCCCCACTGCACACTCTACTACATCTGATGAATATTTAATACAAACTGAAATGCATGACAAAACAGAATGAGAAAAGAGAACGAAGGCTACAACAAATCAGCAATCAACTAAACAAGCATTCCATGAGGATTCAGTTAATGCTAGGGAAAAAAAGGGATAAATGCCGACAGGCTTTTATTGGAACAGAATAATAAAATATGCATAAAAACACATAAACACATAAAAATATGTCTTTGTGACAGTTCTAAACACTGTTAACATAAAGACAATAAACAGAAGCCAGGGTTTTGGAGAGAAGGTTTAGCAAATAGATAAACTGCAACTACTATATTTATACTACTACTACCACTGCTACTATTACTACTATTTCAGCTCTTCTCTGATATATTTTGTTGAAAGCTGATTTTGCAGATTTTTAGCCCCCCCAAAAAACAACTAGTGAATAACTAAAAACTATTACAGGGTGAAATATTACAGGACGCAATAGATTCAGCAGCGTTAAACATACTTAATTAATTCCTGAATTTAACATGTTTATGTAATTTAATTAGTCACCTGCATTTCCATTATCATTTCACAAACCCCCAGGGGTTCACAAATCCCTAGTTGTGAAACCCTGATCTACATGCACAAATTGGCACAGATTTGAGTATGTATAATGTCTTGCCCTTCTCTTTCTTTTCGTCATCTTCAGCATACTGCTCAGTAATCTTTGATTAGAGGAGGCACTAACCTGCTGTTCTGTCCACACATGTCCTCAACCCTGAACTGCTCCCCACACTCCCCCAGCAGGCTGCCTCTGCACCCACCCTAAACCCCCACTAAGCAGTCTGCATCTGGATCTGACAGCTGGACACATGTTCCCTGCTGCTTTCAGCAGGGGGTTCTATAAACGCCCACCCCAATCTCATATCCACTCTTTGAACCTGTTCTTGATCATTGTGGGATTTTAGCAATGCTGAATTTGAACAGTCTCCTGTTGTGCTTCAGCCCAGTTTTCACAAATGACAAACAGAACCTCCTTATGCTTTAGTCTCTGGAGAACAAAAACAATTTTTTTAGGATATCCTCTACCCTCAAATGTAATTACACACAAAAGCAACAAAAAAATAGACTTTTTCATTGTGCATGTACAACTTACCTAATGTCTGAGTTAACGCCCGAGTTGGGTCCCATAACCACAATCCATCTTTAATGTGTCAAAAACGTTCTTTAAATTTAACACAAATTAGCATATGCATACAATTCTAAATTTAATAATTAGCAGAGAATGCTAGCACTGCACTCTCAGCCCGATCTTTCGAACAGTGCCTAAACAGCCTGTGCGTGTGAATAAATGTGCCTGAAACGTGCTAATACGTGCGAATAAGCTTAAAGAATGTTAATTATAAGCAAAAGTATTACCTGCAATGCCACATTGTGGGATTTAAAGAATTTATTTACTTTACAAACTCTAATAGCTACTGAGACACGAAATGAAGTTTTAAATGTATAATGTTTTATTTAAAAGTTACATATATATAGAGAAAGAGACTAGAAATAACCTAGCAAATGACAACAGGAGAGAAAATCAGCTGTGATTATACTGACTTAAAGTTTAATATCCATGCCTCATGCTGAGAGACGTTCAGCGGTAGTCTCTGTAATTATTTCCCATCACTTTACAACCATACTGTAGTTTTGTGGGCTTGAGCTGAGGTTATTAAAAATCAAATAGTGCATGTTGGGTGTTGGCTGTTTATTTTTCATAAAGCGATGCTGAGCTCTTCTCAAAGTCACCCTTAGTCATGTCTCGGCTTGGCTGAACTGAACCGGGCTGACAGCCCCCTCCATGTTATCATGTAATTAAACTGTCTTTTGGCTAGATGGCTGCACATTGGTGCACACGCAGTGTGATGATTAGAGTCTGTGGGCCATTTCTGCACTGAGAGATAGACAAGACACAGTGGTGATGGCCATAGTTTGGTCTGTATCAGTGAAGTGATGCTCCAGATGCTTCCTTCAATGGGAAATAGAGTGAGATATAGCAGGTTACTGCCATTTGGCAAGGCGTGCCCATAAAATACATTCTGCTTCGCCTGGATATTATGATAGCTTCTGTCTAGGGACATAGAGATGTATCACATGCCACATGGATTACCGCTCAGACTTTATGATACCAAATCTGTTTTGATGCTATTTATTCCCTTGTGGTGGTAAGGTTGCTATAACAACCATAGGAAATGATAGCGTCTTAATGAGAGTGACGTTTCTAAATATTTACTGTTGCACAGCTTTTTATATAATACCTGAATTTGCATAGAGGTGTAAAATTTACATAAAATCTTTCCATGTTATTAGTGCAAGAGTCACAACAGCAAGTCTGCCGCACAGTGTTTGGATTCAAGCACCTCACACTTTGACTGTGGCCTTGAACTTATGTAAATATAAAGGACTGTATTGAACAGTTAATTATCTGCTTGGTATGGATTGCTGTTTTGCCAAGCTTACAATTAATGCATTTATTTCTATTCACTTGGCTGCTGCAAATAGTTATGAGAGCAGAGGCATACACGGTATGCGTACTCCTCTGCATATACATTTGGCTATATTGTTATCACAATGAGGTTGTAATAAGGCTTTTGGAGACACATGTTGTCATTGAATGTGTTAATTGGCTAACTCATCACATGGAAACACAGGAAAAGCATGACATCTATGCATGTCATTATATCATATACTGCAGGCAGCTGATATCTAATGGATCCTATCAGAAGTTATATATCTGATACATGACCAATTTGGAACATTTAACATAGACAGTGTCAAAACACTCCTCGCAAAAAGCGCATGTGATACATGAACCACAGCTGATTCCAACAGAGTGTGATGTTGCAGGGCTAATGACGCAATAAGAATAAAAATACACACTAAAAATAATAAGTGAAATAGACCAAACAATTTGCTTAATATTTTGAATGGATTTTGGCCTAAACAAAGCTGACTAACAAGGCAACTCACTAGGTTTTGGAACAGAACAATAATTTTCTCTTGAAATATATGCAGGAGAGATGCTTCATATTGCCTTAAAGTGCAATGTTCTTTTATAATACGCAATGTAATTATTTGTTTTTTCTTCTGTAACAGGAACCAATAAATGTAATCCTCCTTTGACTTTTAAACTAGTCAATGAAAAGAGGCCATTATGAAGGCCACTGCAGAAATTCACTACTGTCAGCCATGATAAGTTCATTTCATAAGCAGGCAGGTAACAGGCAGGTTACCACATGGATCAACATCTTTTGTTGCTCCTCGAACATTCATGTAAAACAAACCCTTACCTTTTCTCAATCCTAAACCACAATCCACAAATTTCACAATCTGACCTACACATTTTTTTTTCTTGGCAAACTTTGTTCTTGCCTCATTCAATGATTACATCTAGATGTTTTCAGTCTAAAAGTACCTGACAATGATGAATTTCCTACAATTCAATGAAAGATGTTACCTGACACAGTAAGGATTTGTCCAAGAGCTGATTCAACATCTTGTAATGTGGGTGAAAAGCCACGAAACCTGACATTTTATTCCCTAATGTGCAGTAAAAAAACATAGAGTAGCCATAATGTGCTCCTGTTTTTCTGCAGATAGACAAGACAACATGACGGTAAGGGGCAAAGGGATTATTTAGCTCTAATCTTAATTGCTTTTTTGAAATGGAGCTATTTTATATTGATCAGGACCCAGTTTGCTTTGTGAGTAAAGTAGGTCTTATACTCCCTTAAGAGGACAAACAGAAACAACTGATCCTTTTAACACTCATTGACAAACTGGGTCAGTAGTGCTAATGTGTGTTTTCTGTACTGCACATGAAGCTGAACATTTCAAAATGTGAGACAAGGCTAAGGAACATGAAACATTTCTTTTATTTTTTTTTTTTGTTCCCCAGTATGGCATTCAGAGTCAATGGAGTGTGAAACTAGAATGCATCTTACTAAATGCAAAGCTAAGTGAATGTAAATGGTTCTTAATAAGAGGGTAACTGCACACACCCACCTCTTTAATTCTGCCTTGCTCCTATATGGATGTTTAATTGGGCTTTTGAGGAACAACAAGCAATGTGGTAGAATTGATGTGCTGGCTCCGTTCCAAATCCTAGAAAGCTGCCTACATAGGCATTATTTTAAGGATTCATAGACATGCTCAAAATATGAAGACTGATCCAAAAGGTTTTCTCATTTTGTCAGATTATATCCAAGATTTATAATAAAAATACCTAAAATTAATTTGATACTGGGTGAATTTACTGTATGTTCATCAATAAAATTGACTATTTTACCCAATATTTTGCCTTGACGTGTTTTATGCTGAGATTACCACATGCTAACAACAAATGAAAACGAAAAAGTTTCCATGATGCGTACTATTTGCTGCATATATGGAGCGTTACATATTAGTCACCTCTATAGTTACTTCCTTACTAAAAAGGAGCGTTCCAAATTAGTCACCTCTATAGTTACCTACTTACTAAAATGGAACTTACAAAGGCTGCAGGCAGTACTAGATTTTGTAACAGAACATTTCTCTCCCTGTGGGGAACATGACTTGAACTTCTTATTACTTCTTTTGTATTGTGCTGGAGAAGACAAAGTGCAAATTAACATTTAGACACATTCTACAACACTTTGACAAGTCTTTATTGTTCCAAAACAATTCTAAGATACTTAAAAAAGTAAAGAGAATAACAACTATCTCAGGAGTCTTTTAAATGCACAAACAATTAATGAGACCTTCCTCTGATGAGAAAATATAAACGTGGTTAATAAAAGAGCTTTGTTGTTGTGTTGGCCCATTTGTGCTTGGGAAGTTGGGAAGACTGTTTAGTCAAATCGTTGAATCAAAAAGAAGAGATTTATTTGAACAGAAAAAATGGCATTACAGAAGAATGTTTGCGCTAGTAAGTCTAATCCGATGTGCTCACAGAGAACTACAAATGTTTGCAGTTTGATTAATCTTCCATCCTGCCTGGCACCAACCTTGTAAGAACATCAACAGACTTCTCTTTAAAGTCTTGGGGAGAAATCAGCTACCAAAACTAATAAAGACTGATGAGAACTTCATGGATTCTAGATTCCTAATGGAAACCATCAGTAGTCAGAGAACAAGTTAATGTGGAGACTGCTTGAACAGCTGTGGCTCACTGCAAATACCAAATACTTCACCTTCATTAGGAGACATGAATCTCTTCAACAAGACAGAATGAATAGTGATGTGCATAGTTGGTTTACAACATGAAATTATAAGGTCTTTTGACTTTATACACAGTATTCAATGGCATAATGCAGATATTTTGAAATATTTCTAACCTAGACACCATATAGTATACTTAAATCTCAAGAAAGAAGTTGAATGGATTGATAAGTAATAAAAATACTTTTGGAAAAAAAAACATCTGTCATTATTTACAGCAGAATATAAAACCAACTCTTGTCATGTATTTCACATTCACTTAAAAAGCTTTATGGGAATTTTCTAATTTGCATATTGACTGCAATTTATGAATCAGCCAAGACTGTGATGGCTGCAGGGTCTATCAGAGCAGGAGAGAACCAGGACAGACTCAGCACAGCAACACACGCCAATATATTTGTTAGAGTAGCATCAATCACAGCCTCCTCCTAACAACATATTCATTACGTTCCTCCAAACACACGTCTTGATGATGTGCATGGAAGGCACGCGTTTCTGGCAGCACAGTTGTGTGGATCTGCAGTCAGCACTTTGTGGATTTATGAGCAAAATTAATCAATCTTGCCTGAGCTGGAACTGTTCTCAGACATTACTGCAAAACTGAGCCAGTGCAATGTGTGAGCATGTATGTACAGTACATGTGTATGTGAGAGTGTATTTGTGGGTGAGTTAAACAGCAGACAGAGCAATATTCATATGCTTTGAAAAAAGGCATCATGGCAAAAAAAACAACATCATGGCCGAAAAACAACTAATTCTAATATCGCTAGTGTTAAAGCCTATTCACACAAAAAAAAACGTAACCATAAAGATAACTATAATGATAACTATATTAGTGTCCACACCGATGATAATGCTATGTTTTATTATATTGTACCAGCGGGACAAAAAAGGCTTCAAAAGTGATCCCAATGATATCGCTCCCTGTATCTTTATCGTTACAGTTGTGGTGGGGAGTATGCTATTCTTATATTTAGAATATTTTTTTATATTTATCGTCATCATTATTGTCCATAGTATAAACATTCCTTTATTGTAATTTACCAACTACAGTAGCTTGATCAACTATAGTCATGCTAACCTTGCTAAAAAATTTATTATCCACTAGTGATGTAAAATTGTAGACAATCTTTGATTTATGAATGAATAATTACTTAAGAGCTTTTTCAAAGAAACAATCCAACCAGTTCACAACACCAGCAGTAGCCTAAACAGTTATCGCATTTAAAATCACAATCAGACTTGTAAATAAGCTGATTTGTAAGTAACTTTGTAAGATTAGTGAGCTCCCTTGAGTTAAGCTCCCTTGAGCACTCTACAACATAACTCTATATTCCACATCTGGATGTGTGTAAAACATTCAGTGCTTATTATAGCACATATGGATGGAGGGAAACTTTTTTTTGGCTTTGTCTGCAAAACGGAGCACTGTGGTGTAATTTTTACAAGGATACACTTTGTTGCAGAATAAGCTATGATATGCCAATATTACAATAATGATATTTTAATTTATGCCGATAGTCATGGCTTGACTTAATTATAGAACATAATTACACCCTAAGTGGATTTAACAGTGACAAAAATCACCAGGTAAATGTAAAAACAAATCGATATAAAGTATTCAGGCTTAACTCTCAACATCACCCGTAGTGCTGCCTGTGGTCCTGGCAACACCCACAATACCCTAGCAAGTTTCACACAGGCTAGCAATCAATCAATTTTCTTCAAAATGATAAAAAACACATTTTTTTGATGTAATACATTTAGCTTTCCCTCTGGCCACAAGTTGCTGTGCTATCACATGCATCCATTTTCTCCCTCTGTCTCTCGCTGAGCTGTGGGTTTCTTTATGGGGCTCAAAGGGAATTATTCACAGTCTCCTCAGGGCTCAGACAAGGTTGTACTCATCTCTCCCTCCCCCCACAATCTCTTACACATTCTTGGCTTCTGTTCTGAACCATAATTGATTAGGTTAAGCAGAAAGAGAGAGAAGGTCAAGTCTACAGCGTCTGAGCTCCAACAGACAGAGACACGAGATACGCACATGCTCTCTATTGGCCCCAGACAGCACCTAGAGTCAGACTTGGAGCTATGCCTTGATTCAACATCTGCTCACACAGGTACCAGGTTACCTATAGCTTACAAGGATTCAAAACTATATATTTTTAACTATATATTTATAGTAGAAAATTTAAACTATATATTCATATTTATTTTATAATAGCTATATATTGCTTTCTATTTATTATGTTGTTGTAATAATCAAGTTAATGCTATTGCCTGCATTTTGTGTGTTTGACACTCCTAGCGCTCATAACGTATATTTATGCAACAGCACTAGATTTTTTTAAAGAAAGGAGAAACCCATTTTAGTTTGTAATGAGAGAAGACAGCTCAGCAGGCAGCCGAGGAGATCTGGATTTGAAGTTGTACTCACTTGAAAATCTTCTCAGGAGCTGTTTTCCTGTGGCGAGATCATCACCTCTCCTCAGGTATGAGTACGACCAGGGACTGTAGCGAAAAACGAAAAAGCCTTGATAAGCAAACAAGCTCAACACAAGTTTGTGAGTATAAATGCACAGGGTTAACATTTCTAATATGAAAAAAAAATCACAGTAACAATAATTAACTAGCTTCTTCAATTTTCCAAAGAATATTAGAGCTTAGTATGACGTTCATATATAGTTCATACACAATTGATTTGCCTACCTAACAAATTAAAACAATTTTAACAAGCATATTTTTACTCACTAAACCTCACTGTATATGGTAGATAACCAAAGTATAACCCATATTTTCTCAACTTTATATAAAAAAGTTTTTATACAGGGCAAGGATAAAACTGAACCTTGGGCCTGTAGAAAAGTAGGTGAATCTGGCTGTGCATACAAGGTCAGTATCATTTTAAAAGCAGCCACATCATTCAGCATCATTGCCATACTATTTTGTTTCTCTTAAGGTTTAAGACTAAGCAAATTTACCCAAAGAGTCACATTAGTCAAAACGGCTGCATTGTGCATGAATGTGTCAACTTCCAAGGGTGCCAGTAAATATCAATGACTCGTCTTTTCTAAACTGTACATACAGCAGTAGGGTGTTACATAACCTGAGGACCTTTCCATAGTTTTTCTTCTAAACTTTTTGTAAATGTAACTGACAGCAATAATACACTACAATATTAGCATACTGAATGCTGATATACCAGATGATTTAGTATAAAAGGGTCATATGTCAGTACTTTTCTCCATTTCAGACCAGAGCAGTATTGAGTAAACATCACTGGCCAGACATAATTACAAACACAATTTCCAAAAACAGCACTCTGTATGGTTTTACATAGCATAACAAGTGTTGATTCACTTTATAGAACCTGGACACACGTTTACAGTCTTACTAAGATGTCCTCATTAAGGCTCCGATTTATAATTGCCGGAAGTGTTTGTGAGTCCACAGAATCCCAAACAGTTTGGTATGAGTGTTTTGAGCTGTAGTTGCCTGGGAGCAAGCTTGACTTCATTAGCAGGCCAAAGCAAATTGAACATGAAGGACAAGAAACAGCAAGAGGGAAGAAAGCTAAAGTGAGTGCAATGAATTCTGGGAGAGGAGTAGGGTGCCGCCACAGAGGAAATCACAGAAGCAGTGAAGTGAATCCATATTCTACTGCTGTGCTGCTTGAAATATCAGACGGATGACATGGATCACAGGATGGGATGTGTAAACTCACTCGACCCCAGTTTCACTTCCAATATAAAACATGATTTGTTTTTTTGATAGCTAGTGACACAGTTTCCTTCCTTCATTTCTCATGCTCAATTTTACATCGTTACAGCTGGTAAAGCAGGTTATATGAAAACATAAATATTCCTAGATGTCCAGGAAAGGCTAAAAAGCCTTAATAACTTTCTCTTAGACATTTAATCTCTTTATTTCATTACTAAATTTGAATTAAGATCATTTGAATCCTGATAATTGGGCAAAATTGCTACTGACTGGTGGTGAATACAACTGACTGACATTCATGAAGCCATACAGTTTACAATATCTGCTACAATATCTGGAGTGCAGCATTCAAGAAGACCAAGTAATAATTAATTACTTCACAGAGAAATTGATTTTTAATTATATTTACAATTAATATTTTATCATATATTACAAAATTTCTGATTTGATTACATCATTTGAAATAACTTTATGAAACAATTTAACTTTGCAGTTTTAAACTTCTGTCTGGCTTTCAAATACAAATACAAATATATGCTTTATTAAAATCAAACTTTGTGATTAATCTATGCTTGCTGGTTTGGTTCATGGTTTAGAACTCAGTATATGACATTTTAAAAAAAATAAAAAAAACAATACTGAAAAAGTTGGTGGCCTCTGTTGCATTGCTATAGGACTTGCAGAAGGATGCAGCATTAATTGTTTAATGAAAAATTATGAATAGGTTTTCAGCTTATTTGAGTCAAAGCCAAAGGGCACTATCAGATGTAATTTAGAGCTGAAAATAACTCTGATGGGAATGGTATTGCACCTGGCCTTTTGAAGAGTATGGGATTTGCTGCTGCCTGTCTGTCTATGAAAAGATAAACCAGATGCTTGTAATGTCTGAATAAAATTATGTGCAATTCTCATTTGGACCATCAATAATACAAAAGGCTTTTTATAACAAGCTGGTTTAAACAGAATTACCAATCAAATCAAATCCAAGAGGTTATTGCAGATAAAAATGACCAAATGTCATTTACTTTTATAGGAACATTTCCTGCAGCTCTAATCAATAAATATTTGGATTGTGTCACTTTTTCTCCAGAGACGAAAAAAGCCAAACAGGAAATGAGAGTCAGTATTTCACAAACATCAATAGGAGCAAAACAATTGATTATTGATTGATACACTTGCTCCTGCACATTTTCTCTTTTTTCTTATGACATTTTTTCAAGCTTAACGTGACATTATACAAGAGCATGAAATTCATATGTTGGAGATGTGCACCAAAAAGCTCTATATAATCACCATTAAAATAGACTATCAATTTAATTTCAGTTCTTTTGGAGCCATGATAGCTGTGTGTGAGTACAGACCAAACTTTAGCTGTTTTTACTAAAGATCCTGCTCTCTGTTTAAAGCTGCAATCTATAATTCCTTTTGGCTCTCAATCACCATCTTGGTTTAAAACATAAAACTATTTCTTACATTTAAGTACATTTAAGTTAACATGACCCACAAAATCATGACCCCCAAAATGACATGACCCACAAAATCCTGCCCACATATCTTAAATGATAAATCGTTATTATGAACTTACCCTTGCTAATCACGGCAACGTAAGGGGACAGTTTTGAACACTGATCACTGATATTTGCTGAATCAATTTTTTTAAAAATTTTTAACCAAAAAGCTGCAATTGCAGGTTTAAGCTCTGAAATCTAACCTGTGCTTAAATTTCAAAATGGCATATTAATGAAAAAAAGTTCAGCAAAAAGTTCTTATGTATGTTGTAACTGAATACAACGTACTAATTCACAAACATTCAGTGGATAAGACAAAAATGCAGTCAGTTGTCACACAAAACTATTACAGGTATGTAAACTGTTTCAAAGAAGTTAAACACTTCACTAAGAAGTGTTCCTGTATGGACAAGAGCTGCCTGAAAACTCTTAAAAAGTTCTTCTTCTGTTTCACTGAAGAGAAAGTCAAAGAATAAAATGATGACTCTATTGTTAGAATCTACAAGGTCTGTTGGTACAGGGGAAAGTTGGAAAACCGTCCTGGAGTATTTAATAAAATGAAAGGAAGGAGACCTAGTTATTTTTTGGCTGAATATGAACACAGAGGCAGTCATGGGTGGTGAGAATGAATCCCGGTCACAGAGCTAAATTGAGGCTGATTCCATGCTTTGATGAGACCACGGTGAGGTCAGCATGCATGTGCGCATATGTGTGTGGTTGTCCGCCACGCACTTGAGAAAATGAAGGCAGGAGAGTGTGGTTGCTATGCGGCGGGATCGCACTCAGGCAGAGACCGCTGCAACGGTAATATGCGGGGAAAATGCTGACGAGCTACATGAGGTCCTGCTGCAGCCATATGGAGAGATGAAAATAGAAGGATGGTTCACTCGCAGCAGCCCCAGAGCAGAGATGTAATGGATTCACAATGTTGGACGAGAGATGACCATCAATGCCTCAGCCACTGCAGATAGTGCTGGCATCTCATTTCCTGTCTCCCAGTATACACCATTTACACAAGTAATTTACACAAGTTCCCAAAGGGGCAGATGGAAGCAAAGATAGTAACGAATGCCAGGGTTTCTTTGTGTTGTTGTGGCTGAAATATTTGTGTGTGATGTCCTTCACCTGGTAGTCAGTATGGTAAATTTGACCCAAGGTGGCTGCCAGTGTCATTGATATCTGGGGATTTATTGGTCAACTGTGCTATTTTTCTCTACAAGGGGTCTCTAAGATGATGAGGTTTTAACACTTTTATCAGACTTTATCTTGTAATGTTGTGTAGGGCATGATGTTCCTTTTCTTTGACCTGGAGCTTCAGAGAAAGTGGGAGCACTTCTTAGAAACATTTCTCTGCCTCTGTGTTGTATGCTGAATTTTTTTGACATTTAAATATTTTTTTCACGTGTGTTACACTTAATCTATAACTGCACTATA
The DNA here is from genome assembly GCA_036877525.1 of Chromobotia macracanthus. Taxonomy (NCBI): domain Eukaryota; kingdom Metazoa; phylum Chordata; class Actinopteri; order Cypriniformes; family Botiidae; genus Chromobotia; species Chromobotia macracanthus. The sequence goes on along the minus strand of JAZGTH010000018.1, from coordinate 6,007,069 downwards.
GTTCAATCTAATCTCAAGGGATGTTTTGAGCAGAATACTGTTATTTTAGTGAATCAGATTTACATTAAGTTTATGTATTTGGCAGACGCTTCTATCCAAAGCATCTTAGGTGTTATCAGTATGTGTGTTCCTTATGACTCGATATTCACTGTTTCTGATTGGTCATGATTGGTCTGATTGGTTATTTTAGACTAAAGCTGCATGTAAGGTTCGACTGAGAGTAAGTAAGGGGTCTTTCATTGCTGTCCAGGGCGCATCAGGATGGATTAACATCTAGGCTATAAATGTGATGTGGACGCATGAGGTTTTGACCACCTGTGCATGTGTTTTCTTTTTGTGATCTGATCACAAAATATTTGTGGGTCCCATTTATATATTTAATGCTGGACCACCACAACTACATCTTAAAACCAAGTGCAAACTGGGTCTTTGTCTTTCGAAGTTCTGCAGTTACACTCACATGTTCCAGGTAAGCTAAAGAGGCCTTCTGTTTAAACACTTCTGTTAGGGTAGTCAAAAAAATCCTTCATGCTTTAACACCACATGTTTGTTTTTAAAGACCTGTCAATTCCTGTTTCCTACTTACCTCCTCCGCAACATCTCACCTAACATCCGTTCTCACGCACCTTTGTCAGCATTGACGACAGGCAGCCCTGGAAATCACCTCTAAAAGACATCAATAAGAAACAAATTGTTTCCAAAATCCCTGCTGCAGTGAAACTGCAATAAAGGTGTACGGGCCGTTGAAGGAGGTCATTAAAATCTGACAGAATGATAAATCTGTCTGCTGTAAAACTGGTGTAGGTAAAATACAACCTTTCAATTAATAAGAACCCTTTCCTATAGGGATGTTTGGTGTTAATAAGCCTGACAGTTATTAACCATCACATGATTAATCATCTTATCACCTTCAAGCAAGATGTAGGTTGTTGTTGCATGAGATAAGTGATGCTTAATTTCAAAGGCTTGCAAACAGAGAAGAACAACACAAAGAATGAAACCATAAAAGGACAAATGAGATGAGCAAATATAAGTGGACCCCAACAGTCTGGCCTTTATCAATTCTGCTAACAAGACTTATTATCTTGGTCATTAACATGTGATTAACAGCAATACAACAACACTAATGAAAATAAATTAACAAGCAAATAAAATTAGTGGCTGAAAATGACGAGAGGGCTCTTGAGTGAGTGCAGTCTATGAGCCATGTCTTGGATAATGACTGTGGGCAGATCCGGATCCTACATGTGGCTGCAGTGTTTTGAATGTCAGTTTTTGTACTGTTTAGAAGTGACTGCTCTTTTGCTGAGAGTTGAGGTCACCTGCATGTTCTACAGATTGTACAGTGGGCCCAAAAAGTAAGTGGACTAGGAATAGTTCACTTCAAAAATCTGTCATTACAATTCACTTACACTCATGTTACTAACCTGTATGCCTTTCTCCTTGGTAACACAAAGAGATGGTGGGCAAAAATGTAGAGACCCATGCGAGTGTATGGATGTATGTGACACATGCATATTCAAATCTAGTTAATATGCTTAACTAAAAGAAAGTGTATATGGTTGCAAATTTGTACTGAACTTTAGGGGCCTTTTTAATGAGCATGTTATATCCCGTCATAACCCTAAAGAGTATGTCAAAAACCAGAGACCCCCAACTTGATAAAATCTGATTATGTTTATAATGAGAACATATTTGTAAACAGCATATAAACAGCACATGTAAACAGCAATCAAGAGTCAAGATTTATTTGTCACATATAAGTTATATAGAATACAACAAGTAGTGAAATGTGTATCTGAATGCTCCATTAGACTGTACAGATAAATACTAAAAAGTAAAAACACAAGAAATTTAAAAGTACTTAAAATACAAAAATATATAAAATACAAAAATACAGTTGGAGGTAGGGGAATAAGGGGGCGGGGAACCTAGTAGCCAGTAATCAACAGAATAAATCGTACGTGGATGGCGTAGATGAATTGTATAAATTATAAATTATAATAAAGTGCAGAATCTGTTTCACCTGACTGCTGGTGATCACATCGGGCAAAACAAATGTTAATACCAGCATAACAGGACCATTAACAAACAATATTTACTTGTTTCTCAAATGTTTTTGCTATTGCTTTTAACCTGACAGTCAAGGTGATGTTTAGTGGATGGATGAAGTAAATTCCCCTCAAGTTCACATAGGCGATCCAGCAGAGTAACCACAGATGTGGTTCATAACAATTGCTATCAACATGTTTCATTAACATCTGCTATTCAGAAAAATGCTCAAATACTTTTTGCCTTATTTTATTATATCAATAATTAAAACTGAAACTATTTTCTCCTTTTTTTAAACTGAGATCTTGAAAATGCCATCTGAATCAATATTTTATGTAATGCAATGGTAGTGATATAATTTTACATTTGAGTAAGTGTCAAAGTCTGTTTTGGGGTCACTGTGTATAGGCTTTGTACTGTGTGTTAGTTCATGTGTGACTGTATATGTTGTGGTGGTTATGTCTGGATTTCCAGCCATGGTGAGATGGCTGAGTGCACATGGACACAGTGATGAATGAGCGCAATGCATTGTGGGAGGCTATAAATCCATATCTCCTCCTCTCCTTCACTCGCTTCCTCTCTGTCTTGTTCGAGGAGAGCAGTCAGATGAAAATCTCACGGCTAAACGGACATTCGAAGAATAGCCCTCATCCAGGGCAACATGTACTTTCTGCTTCTACTTGCTCTTAGTCTAGCATGCTTCAGTAGATCACTCCACTGTATGCTAGCTCCTCTCACCTTCCCCTTAAAAGAATTAGTAAGTAAATCCGGGAACATGCTTAATAATTTTTAGGTTGCTTATGATTGTGCCAAGTCTGTTCAAGTTGGGCTAAGTCAATGTTTACAGTTGGCAAATAAACGTGGTGTTAAAAGATTCTATTCTTAAAACTTAATTGCCAGTTGTTGCCAGTCATCCTCAAAAAGATTGTTTTAAAATGTTTATTATTTCCAACAGACGCCTGAATACTGGAGACAGAGAAGTTTGAGGGGTGAGATCCACTGCATAAGGTAAAAAGGTTAATATGGTTAAATTTGAAAATACTAGATAGTGAATAGTACTAATAAAGCTATTATGTACATATTTGACAAAACATGGCTATAATGTTGAGCTAGCTCATATATATCATTACACAGATGGATAGATTTGTTGGCTGGGCAAAATATCCAATCGTTAGGCATGTTGTGTGACTGTGACTGCAGTCATTAGGTTTGTGCTCCTTTCTGACTGTTAAAGACTAGAATTTCCCCCAGTCGATGGAAACTTTAAGTGTGTTTAAGTGTGTTGAGTCAAGTCTCAAAATGTTTCAGCTAGTCATTATGTGTTGCAAACCTGCATAACTGACTTTCTTCTATAGAACTGAAAAGGTTTTTGTGGAAATAAATGAAAAATATTCCAGCCACTCAATTCCTTATAATGAAATGCACTTGTGCTCTTTTTATGGTGTGGTATTGTGGCATTCTTTTTGTCAAAGCTTGATAGCCCCAGTACCCAGTCACTTATTGCATTGATAAAAGCAGCCAGAGTAATTTAAAAAAAATATATTGTTCACCTTTATGACACTGTATGACATTATGTTTAAGTGTATACCAACATTTAATGTAAAATGTATGCATATTTCCAAAAGATTCCAAAAGACTAAACATCTAAATGTATAATTTCTTAATGTACATTCCAAACAAATATCCTAATAGTTATAGAAAATCTGCAAATTATTATTATTAAAGACTTCTTGAATAATTGTCAAACATCTAATTAAATTCATACTCTTGAATAATTGTCAAACATCTAATTAAATTCATACTTCTTTCTACAACAATTCCCATTCTCAAAGATCAATTTTTGTCTTACCACTGTGGTACTCTCTCCTCTGCAACAACTACATTCAAAACTGACAATTTTTTCTACAAATTGAAAGTGCATTATGACAGCCATCACGGTGCAAATTGCGGCAGTTGTACCTGGAGGTCGCAACCGGTGAAGGCTTGTTCTGCATGTTTTTCAAACCTGAAGAAAACAAACCACTCAAATGTACCCGGTCAGTCGCAAAGAGAACTCCACTTCTAAATACATCAGTTAGAATGCATGAATGATTCATTTAATTGTTTGAACCTCATTTCTTTCCCACTGTGTTGTCTCGACCTGCCAGTTGAAAGCTAAGCTTCCCCTTTGTCTAGGTCTGTATTTCCAGAGAGAATATTGGCATTTTAAGTGGCCTAATAAGCTAATCACACAGGAGATGTGTGTATTGCAGCTGTGAGCAGTGGAGATCTTTGCTAATTATCAGTAGGACACTCAGAATCCCTTTACAATTTGCCACATAACAAACCTTGATCTGGTTGTTTTGATCTGGTTCCTCCCCCAGTCAATGTGTATGCATCCATCAGAATAGTAACATCTGCCCTGCCATTGAAAAAGACACATGAATTCCCCTTCATGATGGTGCTAAATTAAAAATGAGATCTTGAAAGAGAATATTATTTCAAATTAACTCTGAGTATGATAGTATCTGGTTATCCAATTTTGATATAATTTTTCTATGATTTTTTAGAGCTTCTAAGAGATTGAAATGGTCTTTTTCCCTTCATCATTGCCTTTGTCAACACAGCCTAAGATAGCCACCAGTCAAGGCCTTGGGGCTGTATTTGTGATGCCATCAGCCAATTGTAGACATGGCATAATTTTCCTGCTACTCTGGCGTGGTTGGTCACATGAAATTTACAGCTCAGGTGATTGGCTGAAAATTAAAGAAGTGCCAATGAGCAAAGATGACAGTAAAGTGGCCAAACATTTCCGGGGGCATCTTCAGGGGCAAACTCATCAACAATAAATCTTGTTCTGACATGTTCAGATGTGTCCTGATTGACTGTGATTACGTCACACCACAAAGCATTTTTTCATGTAGTATGGACAGACAAACTGTCCCTGGGGTAGGACACAGTGAAAGTATGGCCTTTAAATATCTTTGCATATTCATTAGCTCTCAACTGAACCAAAAAACAAAGAATGACACATTTATGAACGGCCCCCTACAGAGCAGTAATCCATGTCTCTTTGTGTCTGTGTTTAGCTAGATCTGATCTCTGCTCATTGACTTGTAGGTAAAAGCCCCTGTGGCTCGCTGCGGCCAGCTGGGAAAAAGCGTTCTGAGTGCTGCCACATGCTCGTCTACTCAGCGCCTCTAATTTGCTCTGACAGCACGTACAAGCTCAGAGTGAACCTTAGATAAAATCCACATAACCCAAGGAGCAACCTTAATTGAAGGAGATCACTTTCCACTGCCTTGTCACTCTGTGGTGTAATCGAAGCCATTTATCAAAAAACGTTTACATGGATAAACTCTCACCTGGACAGGGTGAGTAGCGAATTCACCCTGTGATTTTACCACTGATAGGTCTCAAAGTGAGACTATCCTTAGTATCAGTACATTGGCTTGGATGTTCACAATTATACAAGACGTTCTATGATATAGATTGGATAAATGTGAATAAAAAAGCTCTAGAGCAACAGCAGATTGTGAACTGTTCTTTATTAGTGAAAGCAAAAGTAGATGCATGTTGGTAAGCAAAAGGCCTAATTATCCTTATTCATTACCATGCGCAAACAGAAGCTGGCAAGATGATTGCGCTGAAAGGCCTGTCTCTTTCACAAGCAAAGTTACCTGTTTGTCTGATTGTAGCTATTATGAGTGCAGTCTGCTGTTCAAATTTGATTTCTCATCACCTGCAGTGCAGAGGCGGCTTGTTGGCTATGCATTAGTCCCATCAGGAGCGGCCTTATCACCAAGCCTAGGGCATTCTGGGAGAGAGACGATATGACAGCCCGTGGGACCCATACAATGCGGTGCGGAAAATCATCTGTGCTGTGTCCCTGGGGGGGCTGTATTTACCATGCCTGCTGGGCAGAAACAAATTGCTAACTTTTTTTGTAAGGTTCCCAAAAGACTTTACTGCCTTGCCAGCAACAGTGGAGGAAATAAAACAAGTATGAAGGAGCGCTGAGTATCTTCAAAGCCGCAGGTGCTAACAAAACCACACAGGTGGTGTGGACACCTGGATTACGGCATTCATTCTCCTCTGAGGTGAAGGAGGAAGAGACGTACAAATCAGTAAGACTGCATGTAATCATGGGCAATGTCATACAGCTCCCTGGCAACAGAAGTTAGGGTGAGCTGTGGTCTTGGAGGTGATTAGCCCACCTGCAATTGCATTCCACTGCAATGATAACCCATCTTCTAAAATCAAAATGGAGAAAGTCACTTACACAAACTGTTTGTTAACTGATCTACTTTTTGCTCTTGCTCTTACGATTCTGTGATATGTGCTGGTATCAAACCCTGCAGTAAATTTTCACTCTGAACCGAAGATGATGGATTTACTGTAGTTCTTCCATTTCCCTCAAATTATATTTGAGTACACTATTCCTTAAAACAAGACGGCATGCAGCATTAATATTACAAAATCACTGCAAAAGCTTTTGTTAGGTAAGGGGTCCTGAAGAGAGAGCATCATTCTTGTACAGTATCAGCACCAGACATCAAAAATCCATATTCCCCCTGATGTAACTCAGACACGTGTCAATTCATATGAACTGCCGGCAATTAATCTGCAGCGACTGCAGTCCATCATCCAAGGAAATGTGTGTTGGAATCCACTCCCAAGAGTGGCAGAGTAACCTTTGCCAGATGCTTTAAAAGATCAAATACGTCATTGGCAGACCCAGCATGAATACGATGGTAAATTAGGTTTTGGGACAAAGTTACACTGAAGATTTCATTATAATCCCAGAGGAAACCCAATACACCTGTTCCAGCAGCTCAGTGGGAGGTGGCGGCAACATGGCCACAATATTAATCAAAATTGACAAGCAGTGTCTTGGCCAAGGTGATGATTTCTCGGGCAGCAAAGCCCTGACATCCCTAATCTATATTGAGCCAATAAGATTTATGACAGGGAAACTTGGGACACCACAGCACTAGGCTGCATGAAAGGTGTGATCATTAAGTTTCGCAATGCAGTCCTGGCAAATGCAAAATCATGTGACGAGACCAGTTTGTTATCAAGACGCTCAAGCACAGGACACATCACTGGCTGTAAATAACAAGCAGAGTGATCTCAGTCATACTAAAATGTAGACAGCCAACAAGGTGCTGAAACAAAGCCTTTTACATATATAAAACTTCACAGACAAACAAATCTTTGCGGATCCATTCTAGACTGTTCTAAACTAAAACTGGTGGTTAAGTTGGTGGTCAATGTTTAATACCAACTTGATGTCTATTACCAACCAAATTGATATTGTGCTTGTCATAGTTGGGTAATCATTTCAAACATGAAAATGATGGTTCAACAGCAAACTTTACTTACCAACACATCTATCCCAAAAATTAAGAATGAGATCATTTTGAAATTAGTGATGCCATTTTTTTTTAGTTTTTATTCAATTCAGGTCCAAGCTAAAAGGGAGAACTCAGAACATTGGCTAATGTTCTCTAAACGTTCTCACAAAGTTATCAAATTGTTCTTGCGGCAATGTTAGTAGGGCTTGTTTTAATGCTATATATTTATGATATTAAAAATATTATTCTTAAGTAGTTAGTGGAACATTTTAAAAATAATTTAAAAAATGTTTGAACTTTCAAAATAACAGTTCCCAGAAAATAACATTTTAAACATTTTGTTATTTAATGGAAATGTTGGGGAAACATTCTTAAAACCTAAAATTGTTAGCTTGGGTAGCTTTAACATGCATTAATATGCAACCTACAGAAATGTGGTTATAAGCTATACAAATGCCAGAACTAAATGATTGTTCCTATTCTGTACACACAAAACCTACTGAAGCACAACTGCATTGTACAGACAGCATGTACAAGACCGAACAGCTAGTTGTTAATGCAGACTCATTTACAAATTGTGATTGCAGTCTGTTTCTATGCACTATAATTGTTCCCACCAGCTCTGTGGAGCTCTGTTGCTTTCAACACAATGTAGCTTTTCCAGTAATGAGATTCCTTTTCCAATCAGAATCCACGTGGTTTGTCAAAACGCTGTATCGCTGTGTTTCTGTCACATTGTACTACACATGCAGATGTCATTTTAGTCAAATGAACTGCTCAGTGTTGGAAAGTCTGATCCATTTTATTTAATCAGTTCATTCAGGTGGTTCACTTTAATAAACTTGTTCCCAAAATAAACTTCCTGCACAGCATTTTTGTCCTCTTTTTTGTATAAAAATATGTAGTTATATGCTGTTCACTAATGTTTTCTACTTGATTAAATAAATTAGGTTTTTTCAGTTTTTTAGTGTAGATTATTGTTTTTTTATTTTTTATAAAATTATTATTACTTTTTATTTTAATGTGTGTTTAATTATGTATGTAATAAAAGAAGTTTCTATTCAATTTGGATTATTAAAACAAATGAAAGATTTAGGAAGGGTCACTCTCAGAAAATGTACAAATATGATTTTGGATGCCTGTGCACTTTCCCACTTATTTTCTCAGCTCATGTCACATTTGAAGTTATTGTAAACGATGATATTCATAACATAGCAACTGTTTTAAAGACATAAAACATTGGATGACTCATAATTTTCTTCTTTTAAATTCAAATAAGACAGATATTACTTATTGGACCAAACTCAAGTAAACAGAACCTCTCTGATTATAGTGTCCAATTAGAATGATGTAACATCACCTCATCTAATACTGTTAAAGACCTGGGCGTTATATTAGACAGTAACTTCTCTTTTGAAAATCATGTGTCTGATTCATTTTGTAATGTGTCTATTACAAAAACTGCCTTCTTCCACCTTAGGAACATTGTTAAGTTTTGTCATCTATACACTTGTTACCTGTTAAATTCTGTGTTATTTATAAAATTCTACTGCTTACCTATAAAGCTTTAAACGGGTTAGCCCCTATGTACTTATTGATCTTCTCTCACTCTACAAGCCAATTCGTGCCTTATGTCACAAAACTCTGGACTTCTGGTTGAACCCAGAGTTGCAAAGTACACTAAAGGCGGCAGAGCTTTTTGCACTTGGCTCATAAACTCTAAAATAGTCTGCCTGATGCTGTTTGGGGCTCAGTCACACTCTTGTAGTTCAAAACTAGATTAAAGACACATCTCTTTAGCCAGGCATTCTCAATCCTGGGGTAGCTACAGATTAAGTCTGCTTCATAATGGATCCTGCATCCAACAGACCGACCCAAGTTCCAGTACATCCTGATAATTGTCCCTGCTCCGGTACAGTCAGGTGCTCATCCTTGTGCCATAGAACAATGTCTGCAGCGATAGCCTGGGCCACCCAAAAGCACCAGAAAAAAAGTCCAAAAAATGGACTTTAAATTTTACATAGACTATTTAATGCTCATCTGCTTGGTTGCCTGTTAATTTTTGTGTGTAAATTGTCCCCTCAGACTCTTCACTTGTAACAGCAGTTTGCTGTTAGAGCTGCAGTCAGTAACTTTATGCCATTACCGACATCTCTGTGAAACCTTCTCAGTTTTCTATCATTAACATCATGGCTCCATCCTTGTTGACACATCCCTTATTTATCTCTTTCTCTGACATGTCACTAAATCAGAGCCGTAGTTCTAATCCATACAAATGTTTAAATCATTTAAATTGAGCCTTTCTTTTTTTTTTTCTTTTAACCAATTGTAGTTACAGACTGCTGCCTTCCCTGCTAAGCCTGGTTTCTCACAATGTTTTTCTCCATTTATATATCACTGGTTCCTTGCCACTGTTGTCCTGTTGGCTTGCTTACTGGGAGAGTGCTGACATTAGCTTAGAACATTGGCTTTGTACATTGTGTTAATTATCATTGTTTAATAATTTTATTAATTTTTAGTTTTCTTCATTTTTTCAAAAAAATTCATTTTTAATTTCATTTTTAAACAATTCTTCATGTTATTTTACTGTTTAAATATCTTTGGACTTTTTTTTAATTTGTACAGTTGCTTTGTAACAATGTACTATTGTGAAAAGTGCTATGTAAATAAACTTGAACTCCCAACAATTTGCATTTTCCAAAGAGTAACTTTAATTTGAAAATAAAGAGAAAAAATGAAAAACTGGGTAAAGCCCTTTAGAAGGCACTATATTATGTCTCTGGTGCTTTCAGTTAGTCCTGGATGCTAAAAAATGCATGTGCATATCAAATGCACCTGAATTCAAAAAGCTCAGTCCAAGCATTCACAATAAATCCCAGGTCTACACTATGAATAACATGTATTTACATTTCAGAGCACTGCCACACATACAGAGATGTGGTGTGAAACCTTCAGAATGTATTTATGAAACCTGCCACTTCTAAACATTGCTCTGCACACAAATGGAGCTCAAAGCACCTTTGTGCAGAGAAAGTGTGACGGCTTGATTTTATTCTGCACTGCCGGACCATGCCCAGGGAACACTTTATTGCGCAATACAAATTATGTGTACTCACACGTATAAAGAAAAAAAAAGCTCACTGCTGAAATAACCCTGCCCACACAGACTCAATGGCATCATTCTGTTTCAATAATTAAGGCTTTGTTTGGAATGGGATATTATCTTGCTTTCAGGGCAGCATACACAACATAGTCCTTATAGTACTTTAAAATAGTACTATTATAAAAAATACTGTTACAGTAATAACTATGTGAAACCATAAGAAAACAGAAAAAAAAATCAAATAGTAGTTGTCATGTGACCCCATGTTTTACAATCAATTCTGTTATTAATATGTAATAATTATTTCATATTATAATATATTAGTTTTACTTTTTAATACAATTTTGTGTAAAAATGATTAAACTTGAAAAATTATCAAGTCAGGATTATTAAGTCAAAAAGGTGATGTTCATTTTTCACATTGGAAATTTAAGTTCAGTCAATATGCAAATTAATTATGAGTATTCCACACATTATGAGCCTGTCCCAGTACCCACACGTTTTGCTCTTTGCACTTAACTACCTGCAAGACTTACTTACAGTATTTGGCCAACATGATCAGGTGGGCACAAAGACTTCAAGCCTGCGTATAACCTTTGATTACATTTTCTTCTACTTGTAATAATATGTGTAACATATGTAATAATATTAGCGCAGACCTCAAACATTGCCTATTGTCATTCAGAATGTACACATACAAAACAAAATTTTAGCGTCCCAGCCTGAAACTGTTCAAACATCACACAGAGAGTGACAGAAGCTGTAAGCAAGCTAGTCATGGTTGTTTTTTCCAACATTTTTGACAAGGCTAATGCATACATCTAGCAATGGAGGCATGCAACCTTTCATATTCCCTGCATCATCTCAGTAGCACTGTGCTTTTGTCCAATCACACGGCCTGTCAACAGGAACAGAATCAGTGTTACTGCACCACTGCGTCTGTGTGTTGATATTTATAAAGAACTACACTGATGGTGAATTTTTTATAATTATTGCTTAATTTTTATTGCTGTGTGTTTATTTTATGAAACCTTTCCAGGTATGTTGAATAACCATTTAATAAAAGCAATAAGCACCAAAGAAGCTGTGATTTATAATGAATTTAGAACAGCTAAGGGGTTGTAGGCACTATGTAGAGCAGATGTCCCTCAGCTGCTATAAAATTTACTATAAACCACGGCTTCTTGGGGCTACTTCTTTATTTTTGATCCAATAAAACATTATATTATTTCTTTTGGTTTGAATGGTTATATTTCAAAAGTTGTGTGACTCTTGTGCTTTGGTATATTCTAGAATAATTAATTACCCAAATTACACCTGGTAGGAGAGGCCATGGTTATCCTGACAAAAGCACTGAACAGAAAAAAACACACAGCCTGAAAAAATAGTAAACACGCTATGCGTGACAGTCTTGGAATTGACAACAAAAATGATGTACGCAGCTGTAAACGGCTCTCTCATGTCTGTAAGTCTCAGACGCTGGCCCCTCGCAGGATCAATATACGGAAGGAACCACAGGGAACAAATGAAATACCGAGCAGCGGGAGCAAAGCTTTAGCTGCCGCGCTGATCGATATATGTATCAGTGGCTCTGAATTGTGGGCCTACTTCAAAGGCATGGCTCTGTGGAGCGCTCCTCGTTCAAGCAAAGCGAGCGGCTGAAGTCTAATTCCCCCGCAAGCCAGGGAAGTATATGAGGAACAGCATTCCTGCCTCTTGTCTCCAAAAATGATGCTGTGATGTGAGCTTCACGGTATTTAATGTAGTGTTCAGGCATTTGTCTATCAATTTGTGTGTGTGTGCGCCCTTGCAAGTGGAGAGATGGCAAAGACATGGGCAAGTTTGTGGATATCTTACTAACTGCTTTATTTGTGTCAGATCTTGGTTTTCTTTATCACAGAAATCAATGGCACCTAAATACAGCAATGAAGTAATAATGTGCATTGCTGTAGACAGCCAAAAAAAAAACGAGACAAATATAGCTGCATATGTTTTTTGCATGTCAAAGAAAAAACTCCACAACGTTATCAGCATTGGTACAATTCGCCAGGCAAACCCAGGAAGTGCACTATTTCAACAAACACTCTGATAAAATTAAAATCAAATACAAATGAACACCTACATTTTATGACCTGAAGAATCAATACAAGCCTTTCAAGACGATTGTTCTTTGAAAAATAGACTGGAAATAGGGAAAAAAACTAGTCTGTCCTAGAATTACGTTCTTTTATTATACTATAAATTTCAAGTCATAATGAACCATTATTTTATGACTTTGAATGTAATGTCTGTACCTCTGTCCAAAAGAGATACCTTTTTGTACGGTTTATGTTAGCAATTATTTATGTCAGCCACACTCAGTTGCCAGCGACTGCCATTCAGATGCAGTATCACACAGCCTTTAATTGCATTTGGGTGTAATCAGGCTGAAATGCAATTACGCAATTACAGTTGTTGTCTGAAAGTTTTCACAGGAGTTTTTATAAGGTGTCAGTGTCACAACAAATTACATTTCTGAGTGCTTCATGGTCTCTCAAGTTCTACAGATGACCAGAAACACCATGAAAATATCATGGCAATTTGTAACTATTTTACATTTTAGCAAATTGTTGGCTAATTTGAATAAATTTGTATGATCTCATTCATACAGTTTCATCTGATCTGCTTTCTGCCAAGTTATAATTCAGGGTTGGACTTTGGATGGACCTTCTTTTGTGGTTGTTTTTTTTTTCTAATAATTGTTAATTTTGTATGATTCACATTGTACAAATTCATATGAAATTAACATTAAATTAGCCTCATATAACAGATACAAATTCCTGAGATCAAGTTGGGCTGATTGACAGAATTTGAGCCAAATGACCGAAAATCCATTTGCGGCAGCTCTCAAAAGCTTCATCCTGGTGTGGCATGTCAAAGCAGCATTTTTTGAAAATTAATATGTAAAATTAGACTATAATTACTAATTATAAGTTTCAACAGGGATGGGGGATATAAATAATAACTCAAATTCCAGTCTGTTCCCCACATAAATCTATTATATAGATACAGTATAAAACCTCCAGTCTGTCGCAGCATGTGGTACTTTTATTAAACAATAAATCTGAAGCCATAATGAACCACCACTTTACAGCTTTGAATGTACTGTCAATGGTATATATACACTCTTCTAATATCTTACTTAAAGCAGAACTGCAAGACCAAGTGCATTTAGGTTTAATTGGATGGACTGCATAAGCAAATTCAATTGTTGTGTAAAATTTCTCATGGGTCTGTGTTTTTAAAGGCAACACACAAGAAATCACATTGACTGTTGCCTTCTCTTGTCTAGGTCATCATACAATGTCCTATTTGGAACTGTCATAAAACTCAGTTATATAGTGAAACGTCTCTGAATAATTCATTCGTCAACAACATATGCATGGGGATGCACATGCACACTCATAACTTATTTACATGGTAACATTCATCAGCCGCTTCCTGGAGAGAGAAATTCAAAAATGTCAATAAAATAAATAACGTTCATCTTACTTGTCAATGGTAATGGATAGGTGGGAAGTAATTCTGAAGTTTGCAATGAAACCAAGTTAAATCTTAAAGTCTCCGATAACTCTCCCATAATGCTTTTAGTTTTAGGTCTCTCTTCACATTGTACTACAAAGCGTCATCATGAAACTTGGTTGCCAAAAACAAAATTTGTTTTTGAAGAATACTTCCCATTGGATTTTCTACCAAACAATTTCAGCAATACTAGGTTGAGCAGAAAACAATGAAATCATCCCACTAGCCCGACTTCTGGCTCCAAGTTTATTTTTCTCCTCGTCATTTCTCACCGTCCATAATTATGCTCAGAGCTTCTCTCAAACACGCCTGATTAACAGCAGCATTCATTCCCTCCAGCCACCATGCTGCTGCAGCTACACCCAAATCACACAAATTACACCCAAGTCTGATTTACTAGAGCACTCACAAAGAAACTGCAAGTGCTTCTGGGATCCACAAACAGTAAAGAAATGAAACTGCTCTGTGTCCAGTCGTTTATAAAAGGACTAAAGTCACATAGACAAACATTTGGATAACATCTTGACTGTTTGATGACAATTAAGTGGTATAGCTCACCATCTCTGCATGCATTTTACAATTACACAATGCAAGCATTTGGTGGGTTATTATTTTTGAGGCCCTCAGGAAAGTTGAGATTGAAAAGAACCTACACATATATCTTTTTTTATATACCCATCTGTACTGGCACTGATATGGAAACATGCCCAAGTCAACTTGGCTGTCACAGTTAGGTCACATTTTCTCATCTGGCGATACTTGGAAATAATCTACTGGCATGTACGGTCTATCTTTGTAAGCCATGTTTACTTACCACTGCAAAGATGATTTCTTTGATGAGGTGAAAATATTTTAAAAATTATTTTTGAAGAATGTGGTTGCTGAGTCCATTATGAATGAAGGTGATACAAGACCCATAGGAACTGCTGTTGGTCTGACTGTCAAAGAGTTTTTCAGACATCTATTAGATATTGAGAAAACAGCCAATTTTAAAGAAAATCTATTACATCTGTTAAAAAAGATAGACATAGCAAACTCCAGAATGTCATTTAAGAGTATGATGCCACAATCAAAAACACAGGCATTTCATTTGTATATGGTAATTTGTTCTTGCCATACCCAGGATGGCACAAGAAACCTGAGAAATCTCCAAAGAGCACAGAACAAGATAGCTGGTTATGCTATGACTTGATTTTTTTGTCACTTTCCAAAAAAAAAAAGTTAAGTTATAATGCAATTAAACTGTTTGTGAAGATACACTCAGCACATTTTTAAATAAGCAGTTTTAAATAAGTCTATGCGGACACAGTTCACTAACAGGCTGGCTAGACCTTCACCTGCTAAATAGGTACTAGGTTTATTCCAGGCAGTTCTGAGGGTGATTTGCATTTTATAATTACTTTCTGTTTTGTCTTGTCATTCTATTTTAAATTACAATATACACAGTCTTTTAATTTGCAAATTCAAAATGTCAACGACTCTTAAAACAATTAGCAATGCTAGTCTGTGGTACGGTATAGACAAAAATATTCTACACACACATTATCTTTCTGTTCCCTAGCTAAAAAAAAAAAAAAAAAAAAAAAAAAAAAAAAAAAAAAAAAAAATTTTTAAAAAAACAATTTTTTTTTTTTAAAAGCATTTTTTTTTTTTTAAAAAACAACAGAGACCAAAAATTATTAAAAGTTTTAATAATAAAAAAATCTGTTTGTGACACAAACCTATAGTATGGTCCATACTGAAGTCGTACTACTTTTAAATACTTTTGTTTTTTGGGGGAGCTTGACAGACATGGTCACTATAAACTGTTGTATTGAAAGCATTGTGCGAAGTTGTGTGAAGACAAAGTAGAAAAATGTCTATGTTTGGGTTCCACTAACAAAATGAGAACAGAGTATGTGTTGGAACATCATTAGGGTAAGTAAATAATGACAGTATTTTTATATGTGATTGAACTGTTCCTATATCCAGTAACACCAAAGCCATATCATGAAAAACGAGTGCCACCATCTTTAACATTGATCAATAGCACTGATTAGTTCCGTATCTTATGCTCAAAATCTTATAAACACGTTTCATTTTACCGAACAGAAACATAATACTCGCACACAGGCTTAATAAGCCACTGTGATTCCTTTCATGATCAGCTTATTGATGGCTCTGCTACAGCCCATCCCCTTTTAAGTATCTGTGCCAAATGAAATCAAACAAACCAGAGTTCCTGTATTATACTCCAGACCAATTATGAGGCTTGATCGATATGGCCCTCCCCCCAGATACCACTCAGACACAAGGCCGGAAAATCTTCAGTGGCCATTCTTGGAGGAGTGCTCTCTGCAATGAAACCCTAATGAGATACATTGCTGTGACATCTAAATCAATATCCATGTTAAATATAAATATGTACATGTACAGCTTGCGTTCGCTGGAGTCTGGTGGAAAACTGCAAATAAATCAATGGCTCTGCCCGTAAAGTAACGCAACACCTCTTTTTCCCCTGTTTGTATTGAGATGCAAGAGTAAGGCAGAGCTAATGTAATTTGTTTAAAAGGGAATTCATAATCTGATATCAAATTATGGCTTATGTGTGATAAGGGAAATGCATTTGCATCTAAAAAAATCCATCTAGATATGGGAGAAAAGATCTAATTTGGAAAACTCTGTCATTCACAATTGTTACATGGACTATTTTAAAATATGCATCTGATTGTCATTTAAACTATCAAATATTATGTTCCAAAGTGTTGATGCTTTCCTGTCTACTGCCCACAAATTGTAAAATGCAAAGCAGATACTTGTTCTTGTTACTTGTACTTTTACAAGCAATTTTTTTGGTTACTCTACCCACCTTTGACTACTGGCAACCTTTCAAACACATTTGAGTGTCCCCACTGCTTTAAAAAACAACGTTTGTATCCCACTGAAGTTGAAAACTACAGCCAACCTTTAATGTCAATACTTCTCAAAGGAGTCGTGTTCAATCAACTCCCCCGCCTTTTCTTTCACAGAAAAAACTTCTTGATTAAAAACCTGCCTTCAAAAGCGGACACTCCACAGAGACTGCCCTGCTGTCTATCACTTGTTCTTGTTATTTGTTTCAGCTAATTTAAAAAAAAAACATCTTTATGCAGCCTCTCTAAATATTAATAACCCCCCTTTTTGCTTCTTTTTTACTTCTTGTCTTTGTATGATAAATTGCTTGTAATATTCCTTAGTTTCTTTCTTTCCAAGTCGCATTGGATAAAAGTGCCAGTGATGTTTTTTCTTGTTTTTTCAATGCATTATAGGATTGTCTACTCCATAAAGGACACGTCATGCCGCACTGCCTTAGAATTTGGCGAGAAGTAGGTATCTTTGATATTAAGATTTGACTCTAGCAGTTCAAGAGATAAAGCTGTATGTTGGATGAGCTCCTATAATGTCTTGAAAATGCTGTGTATGTAGGCAGCTCACTAGGTTTTGAAACAGAGCCAAAAAACTAAAAGAACTAGGAGTATGTTAATTTACAACAGTCATACTATAACAGCCTCAAAAGTATGAAAATACACAATCCAATAAAACACCAACACCAATAAAATTATTAACCAGTAATATCAGTTTGACTACATCTTCATTTCTGGGATTGTAATAGTCACATTTAGATGGCACTGATACTACGCTGTCCATCACATGAGCTGAGGTGGGTCCAGGATCAATACTGCAGGCAATGAGGATAAGGAGCTCATAAGAGCCTTAATATGCCTGAATCCATACTGCAGCAACTTTCCATACAGCACCAATACTGGAATTAGCTGCTCTTGCTCTGCAAACTGATTGTTGTATTGATTGTGAATATCTAAATGTCCTATCTGTTTTGATCTGTTGCCACTAAAGAGGGATATTAATGAAACACTTCAGATATCTCCTGCATCATCACAATCCAAAGAGCTAATGACTGGAATAACTGAAGGCAGACATTTTTCTCTATAAAAATTTTCTCTTTATATCTGGAGTAGATCATAATTCAGATTCATAACTTGTCATAGGTTATGTGTAATAAAACATAAGATCTCAGTGAAGGGAAATGAGCCTTTTTTTCATTTTCACCTTTAGGGTCACAAGATACTAAACACAAATGATTAAGGGTATAACATCTTGTCTATATTGTGGCTTATTCTGCCCAAAAACTGCCCTTTTGTGCCATTTAGAAGCAGACTGAAAGCAAATATGAATGCAATAATAAACAGATGTGGAAATAACTAAATAATAGTGCTGCAGTTTCTGTGAATTGTCATATAAACACCAATAAAAAAGTACTGATTATTTCACAAAACATTTGAAGATTGCCAGTGATTACTTCTTCCTGAAAAACACTTATTGTGTCAACATTGTACCTTCAAACATAACTTTGTTTCCAGGCACACTGATTAAAAAGCGGGAAAAAAAGGTGTGCTTTAGAAGTCAGTCAATCTGATTCAGGCTTGCCAGATTGGTAAAACACCTGCCAATTTCTGTAATATGCAACAGGCAATCCATGATTGTGGACAAAAAATAAGAAATATTGGCTGAAACAATACATATTAGTGTGATTAATAATTTCTCATGACTGATTAAAAAACTTATACTGATATTTCTCTTGGCTCTATCTGCTATGAGCTCTTAATATGTTATGAATTTGTTTTTATTTATAAAAGATTTATAAAAAAATGTATTCCAAAATTTTACCAATTTAAGAGTGCAGTATTTTTCTACAATTTGAGACCATCTTCATTTCTTTGCAGACACCTCACAAGGTTTCGAAATGCATCCAATTTCTCAGTGGTAGATCTAACTGATTCAGCCCAAAATGATGTTTTTTTTTAGATTTAAAAATTAGAAAAGAAAATTAGAAAAGAAAAAGCCAATTTACTATTACCATCCTGAAATCAAACACTATTTTGTTAGTGTATAACTGAAATTTTTGAAACATGATGTAATAGGTGAGGGGGAGTTTGGGTTTTCCGCATTTAGACACAAAATAACCAAACAACACCTCAAAATTCACTCACAGCATGGAGGTGTGTGACTGTGCCATCCAGAGCTGCTGCGTGGGGTGACCTGGCACCATTGATGACTGTTATGCTGCTTATGCTCGTCATTAAACAAGCATTGGTGTGTTTGACTATACTTTTGTATGGCTTTTTTGGGGAAAATCAATTTCTTTTCACATAGCAGAAAAGGCTTTCCCCCTAAAGCCAATGTGAGTCATTTGTTTGATGTTAAAATACTTTCTCTTATCGCAGTTTAATGCGCAGAGACTGGTATGTGTAAGCAGTTGGTGGGTTGACATGAAAGAGTGTAAATAGTGTTTCAAAACATTGTGATTCAAAATTGATTCGTACAATTCTTTAAAACTAAACCGTACCATAATAATAATGCACAAGTCATATGGAATACTTTTATAGTTCTTTTTTAGGCTGCCAATTAAGAATGTTAATGTAGAAGTATCAAAAAAATATTCAAATAAACGCAATAATCATGCCTACTGAAATTTATGTATTATGTAACAACAAATTTTCCTGCAATTGAAGTAATTCAAGCTGTGGTTGTTGTGTATAGCAAGAATTTTTCAAAAATTCTTCTTTTGAAAGAAATAAAAGCAACAAAGTGCTAGTTAATAATTGTATTAAGAATTGTATCCCCTTTTTACGAAAAATTGAGTTAAAACCAAGAATATTGCCTGGCACAATACCACTGTGAGACTTTCTGGCCTTTCTGTAAATGTAGTTTGTGTTCATGTTGTGAAACTAATGAATATATTCTCTGTGTTCTGGATTGTGAGGAAGTACACTGGTAACTGAGCACAGGTTGTTAAGGGATTGAATACAGTCTCAGCTAGCTGTGGCACAGAGCACTTTAAATTAAACTAACCTCTGGTCTTGCTGTCCTGGCTTAAACTATTGGTGCTCAAAGGGTTTCTCACCTCTCCTCAGCCCAATCGGAAGGAAAGAAATTGCATCTAGGAAACACATAACATTAAGGACCACACCTGCCCGTTAAAGCCTCATTCAAAAAGCGGCAGCCATTTTTTAAGTCATTGCAGTTAAATGTAGCTTGAAATTGCCATGTAGTTTTTCAATGGGAACAAGCGTTTGTCTACTGGCAGCCGTAAAAAGAACCATCCTGTCACATTTGTTTGCTTTGACCCAAAAATTTAATATAAGCTTAAACTTCGCTGTGAATTAATAGCAAATAAATGAGGCATTTCAACCAACCAAATAAAATGTTAACCAATAGCTTAACATTTTATATCAGACAACTAAAGCATTCTGCTTCAGACTGATTATTGCTCTTTCAGCATCAATACTTAGTGAACAGTTCACCCTGAAGTCATTATTTACTACGAATTTTCCACTCCACTGAGGCTCTGAAATATTATGTGTTTATGCATTCATAACTATTCAAACTATTCAAAAATAGTTTTGACTTCATCTCCAAAACACCACAACCTGCTACACATGCTTCACTACCCAGTACGACTCAACAGCATGTAAATGCGAGCATCTGGAATAGATAAAATTGAATAGCTGTAGAGGACATTTATTTAAAGTGGTCGTGTCATTTACCCTAAGGTCCACTTATAATGTCATAAAGTAATGTATTTTTGCATCAAAACTGTCAAAATTGAGTAATAAATGACCATTAATTAATCCCACCCTCTCTCTAACTGTCTGAAATAAAAGCTTGGTTTTGGTGCTGAATTTTTAAGACTCACTAATTTTTAATTATTCAATTATGGCTAACAATTTTGTTCTTGAAAATTCCAAGCGGCAAATAATTGCAACCTGTTATATACGGTCATACTGTATATTTTGGAACCAGAGTCTAAAGAGAATGAACCAGTTCCACAGGCCTGATTCAGCACATCCTAATACAGATGTATGAATGAAATAGAAAAAAGAGAAAACGCAATGCAAGCAGCACACTGTTGCTTCTAAATGCTACAATTAGGCAAACACATTTAAGATGAGAAAATATAAAAATATATAAAATATTCTCAGGGGAAACAGTGTTACTTTGTTTTGTGCTTACTCACTAAACACTGTCAACTATAAAAATAACCCAGACTAGCTTTAGCAACAAATGTAAAGAGTTTTTATGCTGTTGTGTAACACACCTACAGGCACATATATTAACTATCAGGCATCAACAGATGAAACATTACAACTGGTTACTAACAGATTTTCATTTGGGTCCCTATAGTTTCTAACTGCTTCATCTTTTAATAAAGGTTTCATTGAAAAGCCAGCATCCTATTAGTTCATGAATGTTTTACACAGAAATGTAGCGAACAAACATAATTCGGCACTGATGTGAACAGGCACATAGTTAAATAAACTTCAGCTACTTATTCTTCATGCTGAGATCCTTCAGAAGACAATAATGCAGGTTTTCACAGCAAGAACAGCACAAGCATTGGTGAACTTCTTTGCAGCTTGGAATCAATAAAAGCTCTTTGCCACTTGGAAAGTGTTTCATAGAAGAATAAACTAATTTATTTTATAAGAGCAAAGAAAATTTGACTCCTCGTGTCATAAAGAGAAGCCAGCTATTTTAGAAACCAACTACTGTTTCTTGCAGTATCTCTTAGTGTAATCCATCATTTTACACCTTTGCCATCTTATATCCACAGAAGAAACACCTCCCTTGTTGCTCTGTTCTGCAAACTAAATCTAATGTCATCATGTATTATTAAGGGCTAAGGTGTCGGTTTCAACCCATTTTGTACATGCACTTACAGGTTATTACTTTACGGTGGGACTTCCAGAAGAAGCATTATTTCTTCAGGAAGGCCGCTGGAGAGGTTACACTGGTCCACATGGACAGGATGTCAATAGGAAGCCATTAGCGCTTGGAGGGAAGCTAGTGTAAGAAAACATTATTGTGATGGCATTTCACATATAATCCCTTCCTATCACTTCCTGATGATTTGTACACAGTTTTCTACTTACAAAGGTCGCTAGCTCTACAGGGTGTTGTAAAAAGCTTTTACAATGTGAAAAGGTGCCAGCAATTATAGCCCTGAGTATTCTTCAGAAGAGCCGTAAAGATTTTGATGATTTTGATTTTGAGTGTGAATATATCTGTGTCCATACAATACATACAAAAATGTTTGGAAAAATGTTTGGAAGCTTTTCATGATAATTCAAAGACCCTGGTTTCACCATAACAATAAATTAAACCCCCGTAACAATTTTAATAATAGGAGTTTAGTTTTTCCATCTACAACTGTAAAAAGGAACAGTCTCTGGTTTTACTTTACGTGTACAAAAGTAACATCAAAGCAAAGAACAATAGCTTATTTTGTGTATATTTGATACTACAACCCATCTAAAAACAAGAGACTGTCATGACAGAATGCAAATAACATTTCATACATATGTTTTTCTTTTCGATCTGACAAGGATGAAACCCGAGTTAGAAACAGGCAATAATTCATCAAGCCCAAGGGACTGGCATCACATTGGCCGAACATCAGGAAATACTGGGGTAATCCATAGGAATATCATTTATAGAGATACAGCATGCACATGAAAGGCTGTGGGGACCACAGTAGAGATGAAGGGAAATGATATGCCTAAAAATATCACATTTTTACACAGAGAGTGAGAAGCCAGCGTTGTCAAGATTATACCTTAATAATGCAGCCTATCTGTAGGGATTTTGTTGGTATTTGCAGACATTTGTAGAATTGTTAAAACTGGGTGAGTTATTCATGTGCGGGTGTTTGTCGTATGTATATGCATACAAATAATGCAAGAAATACACAAGAGAAATTTCTACTGCAGAAAAAGGAGAAAAAGCCTAAGTCGTTTTGGAGCAATTGAATGTGGCCATCAAAGTATAGCTGAAGGCTGCGCATTGATTCGAGAGCTGTGTTTCAGACATTCAAGGCCTTTGTATGGCGGATGAGATGTGAATTATGGCACTTTTGAAAGAACATTTTACATGAATTCAATGCCAGCTGTATTGCTGTGTAACTATAATGGCTGTGATCCGCAGTGTCAAGCTTTTTTTAGTGTAATAGAGTGTTATGGATGCTAGAATTGATTTCTATTAGAATGTAAACCCATGATGAACTTAACATAAATCAATGCATAACTAAAAGCAAATTAAGTCAATAAATAGTTACATTTATATAAATTTTCAGAAATAAACAATTATTTCTTAATGTAGATTATTAGTTTAACTGTTTTTGCGTTATGTGTAATTATGAAATGTATGCTGCATATATAAAATGTGCAGTTATGGGTGTGCATTTCACAATTGAAAACACATCCAATCAGAGTCTGAGGTATTGCTTCACTTACATCTTGTCGGAATTATTGGAATTACCGTAACTATGAAATGATTTCTTCACAAATTATAACTAATATACACAGGTTGAACAAAACTGAGTGTGGTGTTGGTCTTAGGATATGGTTTATCCAATCAAATTTTAAAGTCGTAACTACCCATTTAGCTGATTGCCTAACAAATAGCTTGTGGTTTCAAATATTCACTGACTCTGCAACAGCTGTGAAGTGGTTCATCATATCAATCAATCAGATCCTCCACACAGCTGCATGTTAGAGATCAATAGTAAAGACTACCACCTGCACAGCAGAGTCAAATCACGTGTGTGTGTAACTATCCATGCATGTGTATATGGAAAATGGAGGAAGGAGATAAAAGAATTGTGACAAAAAGGTACAGTTGTGACTACTTAAGTATGTGATGGTGGTATGTTTTTTTTTCCAAGACAGAAATGTAAATTTGCAATCAGAAAGATGGTAGTAACAATACAATCAATCATTCAAGATAAACATTTATATTTCATATTTTCTTTAGACTGATTGTGTCAAACAGAAAAATGGCATTGTCATTGTTGGGTAGAAAAAAAAGATGTCCCCTGCAGTACATACACTACGGACTCCCCTTGGAGACTAAGAAGAAAACATGTAATGTGGGTTCCCAAGGGGCAATACTATTTGAATGGAAGTCAATGGAGAAGATGCATCAGAAAGCTGAATAAACTGCTTTTGTGTGGAAACGGGTTGTCCTTGAACCCAGATACACAAATACTGGATGAGCACATATACTAACAAACAGTCAAATTAGTAGCCTAATGAAAAACATTTCATTCAACATAGAGAAAGTTGCCAGCAAAACTTTGTCCTTGAAACCATGCTGGTCCTAGAGGTTCAATCAAGAACAACCTACACATTCAAGTAAACCACCACCTAACCAGCATCTAAACCAGTGTGAAAACAGTCTTTTAACCAGGAGTATCAAGCTGTTCTATCCATTAACGGCATCATGGAGATTCAAGTAAACTTTTACTGGTAGCCACTGAGACCATCAACATAAAATAAATCAACATAAAATTGCAGACTATTGCATGCTATTTGTGTTTAAATTATGCATATTTCCATTAATAAAGTTGTGGTCTGGGTGGGTCAGCACATTGAAAAGTCTAGTCTTGACTCTCTGCTTGTCTCTGGGGGTCTTCCACCACCCAACGTCACTCTCAAGAGCAAGTGAAGAGCATGTGCTGCCCACAGCATGTATAATGACCCCATCAAAGTCATCAATAACCGTAATGGCCAAACAGGCAGTTATGTTACATTTAGCAGAATGAGGAATGAGGCTTTTGTGGGCCTGGACAGCCTTTTACACAATCAGTTTAACTTCCTGTTTATTTCAGCTCTTAAGGTGTGCAGTGTGGCTGTAACTTCGCTTTAAAGTGCCTTAGACTTTCAAATGTAGACTGGAAAAACGGCAGTATTTTTGCAGTATTCAGCACTGATTGGCTGCTCGCGGATTGATTCTGCACCTGCATTTGTATTTAAAAATCAAATTAAAAGTTTTGTTATTTAATTATAAGTGGTCTCCATAGAGACTACTGCCAAGTACCACACTCGTAAGTGTCAATTTTTGATAGCTATAAGGGTAGATATATTTAACATGCAGAGTGACTGGTGCAGCCAGAGGTAACTGTAATGAAAGGCTTTTAGAGAGTAATGCTAATCCACAGCGTACATTTCATAATTACACATAAGACCTCGTTAGCTAAGCGCTTAATTTATTCTCAGTGGTTTCCACGGAAACTGAACAAAGCTTTACACTAGCCAGATCACAAGCTCGTACAAAAGACTATCATAAATATCACAATTTCATTTCTTCTGTTGTTGTTGTGCTAAAACTTTGTTCATAAATTGAATTGTATTGAATTAAAAACCTGAAAGAGAATTGACAAGAGAATTGTCATTTTGACTAGAGATATGCTGAGGTAGGGGTAGCATTCCCAAACAACCTTTATAGGAGAAGCACTGCAGAAAATGGATGGATCATGTCACATTCAGTAGACACCAATGCTCGCTATAATTTTTGCTCTTGCTGAGCTAAATGCAAGCAGAAACACACATGTATCAGAGCAACAGTATACATTTTACAAAGAAACTGTAAACGCGCAAACACGTATATATATATATATATATATTAAGCCCACAGTACATGTATCATCTAAGTCAGCCTAAAGTCTGTTAAATATGCTTCCATTTAATTGATCGTATTATTCAAAAGAAATCCTTTAAAAAGACAGTTTTAACACTTTTGTTACTAGTGGAAACATTAGGGAAGCATTCTTATAATCTAAAATTGTTACTTGGATTATAGGTCAAGTTCAGTTTAACAGTACTATGAGCTTTAAGTTTTGTACCATTTAGGGTGCATTCCTTGCCTCCTGTTGAATTAATCCATGCTAAATATTTACACGCATTCTCTCACATTTTCAGTTCCATACTGAAAATCAAAGGATGTGTGAACTGGCTGTAGTTGAAAGCCGCCCCTTCATTTATATATGATTCAATAAACCTCTACCTTTTATGCACACCAAGTCTGGGTGTGCAGATTTTTATTCAGTGCAGAAGCAATATCAAAATAAGAGACAAATGGTGGTAGAATGATCAATGAAAGAAAAGCACGATACAACGTCAGAACACTGCTGACCAGACGCACACAAGAACACACTCATCTTAACCAGTATCAAGCTGGGTTATTAGTGCAGTAAGTTATTCTGGAAGTTGATAAATGAACATGTCAGTAGCTTAGCCTCATTTGAAAGGTGCCTTCAGACAGCAGGTTTGACCTTTTGCCTTCTTTGGTAGCTGGGGAGCGTTTGTGTACGCATGGGCCCATATGTCCGAGGTATCTATCTCTATGTGTGTGTGTGTGTGTGTGTGTGTGTGGCATGTGTGAAGGGGTCATTCAGATGTGTGAGCAGGTGAGCAGGTTGAGGCTTGGCAGAAGGTCTTCTGGAGAAGTCGCGTGGGATCGGTCTTAACTCTGCCTGCTCAGGTTGATGGATGTAACCAGTCCGAGCTTTCACGCCGACATCCACACCTGCTGCCCCAGCACTGCTTATTGGGTCCATGAATCAATTTAATGAGAGATGGAAGGGTTCAGGACTTCAATAAACACCCCTCCAATACATGTCCCATAAACTGGCTTTGGGCGCAGACACCTCTGGGTCAAATTAGATCACTTCCTCTTTTGTCAATAGAGAGTGGTGCTAGCAGCACCAAAAGGTCATGGGTTTGCTTCGCAGGGAATAAACAAATAAATACATGTGTGCTTTAAAGCCACTGGTAGTTTTTCAAATAAAATTGGCAGTTTTGGAAATTAGGCAGACATTATCTACAAAATGCAGCTAGTTGGTAATGAGTTTGAGCGGAATTGATTGCAGATGTTAATCAGAACAAACCCTAACCAGAATATTTAAGGGAACACTGTATCAATATAGTGATCAACAAAATATTTTACCATGTCAATCATTTTGACTTTGTGTTTAATTTGTTGTCTGTTAGGAAAAGTAGAAAGGCTTCTGTACTTATTGACCTGACTCAACATAAACATATACTTAACTTAAACATAAACTAGCAGCAATTGTGTTTTTGTATGAATTCCCCTTGGTTTTCAAAGGCTACGCTTGATATGTGACGTGCTTTTAACCATGTGTTCTTGTAATTCTTACTTGTGTGATACAGGCACTCTTTTCAAAGTCATTTCTTTAGGAAAGTGTCTCTCAAAGCAGCACAAATTGTGTCAACACAAGTACATTTACCTGGTGCCAGACAAACATGTTATTTATACAGCTCCCTGACAACTGTTCTGGTCAAATCCATCCTCATTTCATATCTCTGTGGCTCTGAATCAGTCTGTACATCTGCCAGTTGTGATGTTGTTCTGCCTCAGAAAGTTGAGTCTATTTAATCTGAAGCTGGCACTCAAGATTTATAACTACAATATACAGAATCTGTAATGTAACTGTGATTGTTCATTAAGTCGTTTTATTTTAATTGTAAATTGTGATGTCAGTTTTATATCTTACTTTTTACAGTCCCTTCTGTATTTTTAAGGCTGAACGTCACTTCATGATTAATTCTGACAAATATGTCGTTACTCCATAAGATCCAATTCTGCTTGTTGTCAAAGCCTGATTTAACGAGTGACTCAAAACAAACATTCATTCTTTTTGATGTTTCGTCTGCAATTTGGTTTGTTTGTCTGCATCTGTCTCTAAGAAGTTATGAAGACAAAACAGGGAGAGGTGAGAGAGATGGAGAGGGTGTTTGCGAACGAGAGAAGAGCAGAAAGAGATAGAGGTTAAGACCAATAGTGGGGTGCCATAGGTAATCAATACCACAGCGGTGACCTAAGTGTTTACTCCCTGGTTTATCTCAGTTGGAGCTGCAGGTTCAGGGCATCTGATCAAGTAAACAAGCATCCCCTCCGATTTTAACCCTTCTGTTCCCTGCTGAAAGGACCAGCATGACTGTATTCTGGATGCTAGATGTACATGGGTCTCCACAAGCTTCTTAAAAGTGTAGCTTACCCAAAAATTATTTACTTACCCTGGTGTTGTTTTAACGCTGTACAACTTTCTTCCTTTTACAAAAGAACAAAGGGAAAAAGAAACACAAAGGAAAAAACTGTGACTTAAATGTCATGATGTCATGACACAAAAACATTTTTGTGTTCCAAAAAAACAAAGGTCATACATCTTTCATACAGAACACAACCAGGGCAAGTAAAAAACAAACATAATTTTTGGGTGAACTATCCCTTTAAATGTTCTAATCAGTAATACATCTATTACCAATCAGCTCAACAGAAAGCATGCTCATCCACCAAGTTTAAATGATTATCTAGGTAGACCAGAGCCAAGCCAATGTAAATTCATGCTGTTCTAAGCTGTTTCTTTCAGCAGGGTAGTAGCACTACACTACTTTGGGTTATTTGCCAGCATCGCTTGCTCACAGTGGAAACTCAGACATGCTGCATAAAGAACAGTCATCATAGCCACCACAGTCTCCTCAGAAGCAGCTCTGTTCAGATGGAAGTAATGCTTTTGGCCTGTGGCGTTTGCTATTTCCTCTTTTCTATGGCAGTGCGCTCTGTGAAACTTTGTGGGCCTCACAGTCACTTTTCACTAGTTTCCAACTTGAGATGACTTTGAAATAAGTTGATTTTGGAGTAAAATAACCCACAGCTGAGCCCAGAATGGCTCCATACCTCACAGCACAAGAGCACAATTCCCTTTATCCACAGCAACTCCAGAGTTCCTATTTTAAAACACATCTAAATTCAAGGAAACAGATGCAAGGTGAAACGCTGCTCATTTGAATTGTGGATGCGTCACTTTCAATATGGCTTTCCGGGTCTGGTTTAGAGGTACTTTGCAGTAAGATCAGCAGCCCGGGAACCCATTCGCGTCAGCCTGATAAAGTGTCACGGGCGCTTATGCTGATGGTAGATGATGTTGGCTGTGTACTCCTTCATTACCACGGCTGCGAGCGGATGCCCTTGGACCGGAGGTCACTGAAATTAAGCACAGCGTCCAATTAAACCCCCCCCCAAAAATCCATCTTTTGGAGACCACCATATCTCTTTTGCACTTTTTAGTGTGTCTGCCATGAGTTGAAGGCGCAACAGCCATTAGAAGAGGCATTCAAACCCATCCTGCCCTGCTGCAGCAGCCTGGTGAATTTATCTTCATGGTGGGATGACTCAAAGGATAATGGGGTAGGGGTTGGGATTGCTACGTCTTGGAGGAGGGTCTACTGACACTAGAGAAGAAATTAGGAGAATAAGAGAGAGAGAGAAATGCTCTGATCCAAACCCTAGCGAGCTGTCTTGCTGTTATTTCAAAATTTAAAATGTATTTTTTAAATATAAAAATTAAATATCTTTGGATATTTTTTATTTGTTTATTCTTAAAACAAGTGGCTAATGCAGTGTTGCTTAATAAAGTAAAAAACATTTTGAGGGTTTGTCTATTGTACATTGCACAAACACATATTTAGTGAAATAGTTCAGTTTTTATTAAACATAACTTTGTATTCAAGAACTTTGTATTCATTTCTAATTGACTAATCTTCTAATATTACCTCAATTTCAGCACATCCGACTACAGAATCCCTGACTCTTTTGCTAACCCTATTTAAGTACCCATTAAACAGGATCCACCCATTGAAGACAATTTTGGCCTTTGGCAGCCTCAAGTCTTTTCAAGCTTGATGCTACAAGCTTGGCACACATATTTTGGGGCGTTTCTCCCATTCTTGTTTGCAAGACCTCTCAAGCCCCATCAGGTTGGATGGGGAACGTTGGTGTACGGCCATTTTCAGATCTCTCCAGAGATGTTCAATCAGGTTTAAATCTGGGCTTTGGCTGGGCCACTCAAGAACACATTCACAGAACTGTCCCGTAGCCACTCCTTTTTGTTATCCTGGCTGTGTGCTTGGGGTCATTGTCCTGTTGGAAGATGAACCTTTTCATCAAGTACTGCAGAGATGGTTGTGCTTCTGGAAGGTTCTCCTCTCTCCACAGAGAAATGCTGGAGCTCTGTCAGAGTGACCAATGGGTTCTTTGTCACTTCCCTGACTAAGGCCCTTCTCCCCCGATGGCTCAGTTTGGCCGGGTGACCTGCTCTAGGAAGAGTACTGGAGACTACAAACTTCCAATTCTTCTGTACCCTTCCCCAGATCTGTGCCTCGATACAATCCTGTCTCTGAGGTCTACAGACAATTCTTGGCTGACAATTCTTGACAGGACTTCATGGCTTGGTTTGTGCTCTGATATGCACTGTTAACAGTGGGACCTTATACAGACAGGTGTGTGTGTTTCCAAATCATGTCCAATCAACTGAATTTACCACAGGTGGACTCCAATCAAGTTGTAGAAACATCTCAAGGATGATCAGTAGAAACAGGACGCACCTGAGCTCATTTATGAGAGTCATGGCTGTGAATACTTATATACATGTAACTATTTTCCTTTTTTTTATAAATTTGCAAAGATTTCAAACTTCTTTTACATTGTCATTATGGGGTATTGTTGGAAGAATGTTGAGGAAAATAGTGAATTTAATCCTTTTTGTAATAAGGCTGTAAAATAGCAAAATGTGGAAAAGGTGAAGCACTGTGAATACTTTCCGGATGCACTGTACATTTACATTTATGCATTTGGCAGATTTTTATCCAAGTGACTTACAGTATATTCAAGTTATACATTTTATCAGTATGTGTGTTCCCTGAACATCTAACCCACAACCTTTGTGCTGCTAACACAATGCTCTACCAACTAAGCTACATAAACATTGTTCATACTCATAAGGTCATTTGCACATTCAATACACTAATAGTTGGTGGTCAGCACACTACAGGTAAAAACTGTTTAGCACAAGGCTTGCTTAATCTTGAACAGTTCTGTAGGACTTCATGTGTGACAAAATGCACATTAAATATTTAAACGTTCTGCATACAAATCCATTTCATTTCTTTATCTCCAATGATAATTAAATGTCACCTCACATACAAAGAATACAAATTATTTTACTTTTGTTAAATATCACATCTCAGTTTAATTTATAATTAATTAACTGTTAAGAGTGTGTTTCTTCATTATTAGAGAAAGACATGCTCATTTGTGTGTGTGTGCATTTGTGTGAACACACTTGTGAACACATGTTCCGATGACAGTTTCTAGATATCACACAGAAATTACAATTATAATGTGAAACTGAATTCATTTATTATCAACGTAAAAAATTAAAGACATAGTTAACATATTTAATTAATCACACGTCAGTGTGTTAACTTTGATAGCCCTAATGTTTATATATACCAATTACACCTTTTTTATGTAAACTCAAAAAGAAACAGAATAAAAAATGTCTTCATGAAATATTAAAAGATTTCCATTATTCTGGCTTCAAGAAAACATCACAAAGACCAAAGGAATTCCTCTAAACCCATGTGGGAAACAAACACCTTTGATGATCTCATATCACAGAGGCCTACAAAGCCTGGCTGCCATGTATTCGACAAAACAAAAATCACTCCTTCAAAAAGAAACAAATAATTAAATAAAAATCATTCCTTCAATCTCCGCACACTTCATGGCTGATGTGACTGAGAGAGGAAAGGCTTGTGAGTGCTTCTCCAATCTCAAAACAGCACTGTTTGTGTGTGTCCGGATAAAATGTTTTTAAACTATAAATCTGTTTACTTCATGCAGATATGTGCGATGTGCATGCAGATCTTTGTGTCTGTGCTTCTTGATCTGACAACGGATCTTTCACAAAATCTTGTCGCCTTCTTAAAACCCTCCACGACAGAGCACTTCGGCATACATCTGCATACAGAAAGACCCAGAACACCAGAAACAATACAAACAAAGCCAACATATACAACAATGACAACTATTGAGCCTTTCCAAAAGAATACGTTGCATAAGATGTTTAAGAAACGTTATCCCTATACGATACGTGAACTGGAAATGAGAGAAGGCCAATGCTGTCAATATAAACCATGACATTACATGACATTAGAGAATACACATGAAGTTTGCATTGATAAATGGAGCCAGATACTTTAATGTCAAACCATTGTTGTCCAGCCTCAATCCAGTACTTTAACAGTCCTACAGAGGATGTGTATTGCATAGCATTGATTTCTTTTTGTTGAGTGAATTAAATCCATGTTCTTTTTCTCTTAAATTAAATCACACAGAAATCATTCCTTCACAATGGTTTCCAGCAACAAATCAAAGTTACAAAAGGTATCGTTACTGTAATATACTGACAGACAGTGGTAACTTGATATACAAAATGTGATTGATCAGTTCTTATGTCAATCAGCTCTTCTGGTCTAAGTAGGCAGTTCTTGTCCTGTTCAGCCTACAAAGAGAACCAGATCTCTGAGGCAGTCAAAAGCCTGTCTATGCATGACTACCTGCTGCTATCAGCTTGACCAGGCTGAGAGACCAACTAAAATGGCTTAAACCAGTTAATCAGTTAATCTTTCTATCTCTTGCTGGGCACAGTGTTTGAACAGAAACTATGGTTACCACGATACATTTAGTTATGAAACAGATATTATGATGCCTGCAGAAGTCCTTAAACAAGCATGGAAATAAAGACTCATATCACATAAAAAAAAGAGTTGAATGCACTGAATAGGAAAACATCAGTTTAACTATTACTAGTAAAAAGAGTCATTACCAGGAGATGTGTAATCAAACGAATGAAAGAAAGAGACAAGCAGATGATGCAAAGTAAAATCTGGAGGAGTCCAATTTTTTGTATAGAGACATTATTTAAAAATATGTTGCCCA
Source organism: Chromobotia macracanthus (assembly GCA_036877525.1). Taxonomy (NCBI): domain Eukaryota; kingdom Metazoa; phylum Chordata; class Actinopteri; order Cypriniformes; family Botiidae; genus Chromobotia; species Chromobotia macracanthus. The sequence goes on along the minus strand of JAZGTH010000018.1, from coordinate 5,974,339 downwards.
CAAGTAAATTACCTTTTGTCAGAAATCATAATAGCTAGATCTACTTCTAGATCTACACTGTAATCCATGTGATGTATGTAAATTAACTGCATTAATATAAATTTCCATAGAAAATGAAATTGTTATTTAGTATTAATCCATTTTGGAGATTGCATTTAGTTGTGTGGTTCACACAGCTATGTCTCTCAAAACATTATTGGTATTATTAAGAATTTAAAGTCTGATTATACATCGCAGGAAAGTTAGGAAACTCAAGACAGGCTAATATGAATTATTTAGTTCTTGACATCTAATGCAAAAAACTCATGGCCCATTGAATTTTTAGTTTAGGAAGTTCTAGTGATTCAGTGCAGTGGTTAGTACATGGTTAGTACTCACAGTTTGTCATTAGATGCAATACAATACCTTGCTGAGGCAGACTTAGATCAGATTTAGAAATGAGACAATGTTGATATAATCTGACAATATTTTTATTTTTGGAAGCACTATTCTTTTATAAAAAGAAGTCACACCTGCTGTTTCTGTTTGAATAGGATGTGCCAACTATGGGTGCACAAGTAAATGTGGTGATGCAATGCATCCTCGTGAACGACAATATACATTACAGACTCAATGCATTTGGACCCAAATAACAGGGTTGAGGTACAAAAAAGGATATGGATGAAGCCCTTTCCACACCTTTCAAAACACACAAACACAATGATTCATTTTAAACAAGAAAAGATTACCAAGGTACAGTGCTGCGACTGGCACAAACCGAAGGTGAAATATGGTGTAAGGATAAATGGGGTGTGTTAAATAGACCGTGTTTGCATCAGTCAGGGCAAAGTGAACCACATGTGCCATCTCCCAGAAGTCTGTTCAGTTCTCTTATCAGGACCAGACCTCTTATCTCTTAGCTCCATAACAGCAAACACACTTGCACAAGAACAAGTGTACACACAGTCAAACACACACTGTTCTAACACTGCTGAATTATCTTCATCAGTTTGTAGCTAGGTGACATTTGGTTGCCTTTTTGTCAGTCTCTGATATAAAAGTTTATCTCATTGGTTGCTTGGAAGGCAAAAACAGTGCAATGAAGCAAAACATCAGCTAAAGTAAAACTGGTATCAGCTAAAACTGTACACCACACATTTTAGGCTAAATAGGGATTAAAATTAAAACTTTTACAGGTCAGAAAGGAACTCATAAAAGTACATCTAGGAAAATGTAACATACCTGGAGAAAGATATCTGTTAGCCTTCCTCTTCATTTTCATAGATGCTGGTGGCTTTGCTTCATTAGCACAAACATCAGAGCTGTAAATGACGTGACTGAATACTGAGCCAGTTAGCATGACCAAGTCAGCCCCTGCAGGTAGATGCCATAACTACACAATTTGTCTGTTAAAAGCGCCTTCTCCATTGAAGCCTGTTCAAAAGTAGCCCTATGTCCTGATAAAAAATAAAATACATAAATAAAGCAAAAATAAATGTCAAATATTTTGTTATATTATAGTAGGGCTTTTAAAAGCATAAAACAAACATTTATCCGTCGGCTGCCTACTAGGACATCCTAGAATAGTTACTGTTGGAAGACTTTAATGTGTTTATGCCTCAAAATGGTCCAAGTCAGTCGCTTCTTATCATATTTATAGGAGTGCATAGACTTCTGCAACTGTTTTCTTATTAAACCTCAAACAAACAACCAAAGCTGAGGTACAGTCAGAATTGCAATACTACCTATATACACAAACATACAGCCAGGAAGGTAGGCTAAACATTATAAAAATAAATTAAAAGACCCACATATAGAAACAGTTTTAATTGCTTTCTTATTATATGAATGAATAATAGTTTTAATGTATATTTAGATTTCTTTTTCAAGAACCAAAAAACAAGGTTGGGTTTTACTATACCTACATTTATGTTTAAGAAATTTGGCGAAAAACAGTGCCATATGCTTTGGAATCATTCTTGTGGTTCTTTGATGTCATACGCTGATGTAAGTGCACAGTCAAGTTCCAGGAAGTCATAATTATATGAAGGAAATGATGTACAGAGTTGGGGGTGTGTCAGTTAAATGGTGGAGGAAAATGGTTTTCATTGTATCACAGTTGGCTAAGTGGATAATTTAAAAACTGTGATCATGTGAAGTATTTATTTATTGCATCTTTTTCAGTTACATCTTTAATTTGTTTTCATTACTCGACGTTGTAGTTGATCTATAGTTTTATCATCCTTGCATTATAAAAAACTTCATCATGTTGTTTGCTTTTTCTCTAAAACAGGTTTTCTTAAAATTGTTATATTTTAGCTAACAACACACAATTTGCCTAACACTCCTGTCTTTTGATTCGCCAAACTAGACATATCACTTATTGTATAAGTTGTATAAGTGCAACTCCTCCAAGCAAGACTGATATCTCTAAAATCGCTAAGGTCACAATGCAACACTATAGTTTAGACCAACTATTAACCCCACCAGAACCCCACCACTTCTTTGATACTTCTAAACTGAGTTATACAAAACAAGTTTTTCAGTTTTTCTTTATGTACTATGCGTGCGAAAAGTTGTTGCCGTCTCCCCTTTTCTTAGTAACAGAACTGCGGTATCTTGCTAATTCTATAATCTTGGGTAGTAGCCTTCTCTACTATAGAGATCTTGCGTAGTAACAACATCCACCAGCAGGGGGTTGAACTGCTAAATCAAACCAGCCGTCTATAAGACCCTAAGTCCACTACTCTTAAAATATCTACAGTTTGAGAACTTTTGAATTAGCAATTATTGTCAAACTCAGCTTTCATTGGTTAGTCATATAGAGTTGTATTCCAGCATTAATGAGTAGAGTTTTTGTTTCATTTGATGAACTGACCTGTGGTCATGTCTGTCTACTGGTGTTCTAATCTGTTGTTAGTCTGTCTGGTTGTAAAAACAGTTTTACCACAAATTTACAAATTGCCTCATTTTGACCTGCTTCACCACTTTCTTCATTAATGTAGCAAAATTAAACAAAGTTTCATTTCCTCTGGGAACCTATAAAATGCCTTTTCTAATTAAGTAGTACTAGCAGTAAAGACATCATTACAAGGTGGCTTTAATTACTTTTTGACATTGATAATGTGAGAGCGGTTGCAAGTTGGTTGTCGATGTGCTAAATTTATATGATCATAAATATGATCAAAAACATATCTGTGTCTAGCCATTTTTAAATTAATTTCCCCTAGGTTGAATGAAAATCTTTCACAAAACAATTCAATCAAGGCATCACTGAGGCACCAGTGGTTTTATTTTTATTGACTGATGTCTGTTTAGAGTAGACATATGATTTATTGTCTTCAAGGATGAATGCTCCCAGGAAAGTATTGCTAATCATCAAAGCAACCAGTAAGAATATATTTCATAACTTCTCAGTAAAGGTCAAATCTGTGTGACTTACAATTTTACACGAACAGGGACAAATCAAATTAATTAAAGGGGTTGAAATGTTTTGAAATGATATTATCGAAATGATAGCCTGAGACACAACACCTGGCTGTCATACTTTTTCCTGTTTATTTCTAAATCAGTTCATAAAGGTTAGGACAAAATAATGCAGTCTGTGACGCTTCATGTTCTCACATCTACATCAAAGGACTATATTGTCATCTAGTGGACAATATATGTTATAAAATAAAAATTAGGTATATGTTTCGTATTTTAAATTTATATTAACCAGGAGAGTCCCATAAAGGAATTACAGGGCTATTGATTCATCAGAATTATTGTGTTCGGAACAACACATTAGCTTCTGATTATCATTTCCACATCTTTTCTCGCCAGTTCAAAAAGCCATTGTTAAATAAAATGCTATTGTCCTCATTTTGAAGGTGGTAATTCAGAGCTATTGATTATTCTTGAAAATCAATTACAAATGATAGTAATCGTGTGTGATGTAACCTTGTCAGACAAAGGCTCAGACACACTGGCCTGGCAGGTCCTGTTTGGTCTATTTATAACAGCAGGACAGAGAAGAGATATTTACAACTATGCACACTCATTTAAAAAAACACAAGCCAAGGTAACACCATCAGGGCAGCAAGGGAAAGCTTGACCTGTATATGTACTTTAAGTCACTGAACAAATACATCAAAAGCAATCTACTGCTTTGTGATATTATATATGAGTCATGTGTTGTCTCACATTTGTCTGTGGTAACAACAGATAAATCTGCTGAATGGTTGAAATATAAAAGTCATCTAGGTGCTTGGGTGCTAGAGCACAGCCATAGATTTCAATTGGTAGCTATTTTATTTTATTTTAACAAATACATTTAAAATAATCAATATCCTATAATCCTAAGTTAAGCAAAAATAAATTGGTTTTAAGCCACACTTTTCTGAAAAGCAATGTCTGATATGCAAAAATTTACTTGCAGGTTGAGAATGTCTGTTTTAAGTGTTTTATGTTGTGCCTGATCTAGACAGATGAGTCAATAATTTGCCAGACTATAGCAGCATTGGAACATTGCCAGGGCTTGTTTTCACTGTATTGCCTTGTCTCATGTCAGAGTCTATCTTCATATCCAAGAATGAAGGATAGGTTTAAGAATGAAGGTTCATCTTCGTTCTCCTGTAGCTCAGTGGTAGAGCATTGCGTTAGCAGCACAAGAGGTTGTGGGTTCGATTCCCAGGGAGCACATGTAGTGACAAAAATGTATAACTTGAATGCACTGTAAGTCGCTTTGGATAAAAGCATCTGCCAAATGCATGAATGTAAATGTAAAAACATCCCCAGACATGGTAAGTTTCTGCTTCAGGTTTTAAAGTCGTCATTCACTTCTGGTTTCAAACAAGCAATGTTTTATGTAACAAATAAAAACAATTAAATGACAATAACCATTTCCTGAGGGTCACAAATATTTTCTAAATTTATTGCTATATGTTTTGATTGCTACCTTCAGGGCAAGAGTAGAAGCACCAGCACTGGCTTTCATCCACACTGTAAAAAAATGTCAACGGTGCAAGCGTCCCATAGATACCTCCATGTCCTGACATCTGCACTGTGGAGCTGCCTTCCACATTTGCAAAGAGGACGAGCATTGTCTTCTCTGGACTAATAAAATTGTCCCCTGTCTCAAATCTGGCTTTGGCTGTCCCATGACCATGACCTGCCAAAGGCTGGCCAGGCACCTGGAAGTGTGTCCTGCCAGTGTGGTTACTCTGGAAAGGAACCAGTGGTCAGTAAGTGAGACAGATACAACCTTCTACAAGAATGCCCTGCAAGACCCAAACTACATGAATGAGCTGGATTTCGCCATGGCCCTTAGAGATCAGAAGCTTCTGTTTAGCTCAATTAACATCTCCCAGAGTTGATTGAGAAGATAGTGTGGAAGTAGAAGTTAGTGGGAAAAGTGGGATGCAAACTTTGGTTGGCTGGCTGCTTGCACACCTAAAGAAAAATATTTCATTTATGGTAATGTAGAGCCTCTTGAAGTTCAAACTGTACACACTTTCAATGTGCCAACTAGCTACAGAGCCAAGCCATCTTAATAATCTGTCTCAAATGGTTATGAAGACAGACCAGAACGTGGACACATCTGATTTAGGGATTGGTATTAAATACCTCCCAAAGGCAAACATAGTGGAAGGCACACTGCTGTGCTGTCTAGAAAGATAACTAAAAGGTCATCAGATATGTTGTCATGCTGTTAGATCTAATGAATATGTCTGGCACGAACATACATGGAGATAATGGGCCCTGTCTTAATGACTGGTTCATATAACGATGCCTGTTAGCTTGGACTGCACCTTTAGCCACAAGCATTTACAGCCATGATGTAATCTTAAGTGCATACCATACAATTGGTCATCTTACCTCTGTTTGCATCCTGAATTATGAATAACCTTGTCTTTCTTGCATTTATACAGTAGGAGCTTTAACACTACAAAAATCATGTGTTGATTGACAGCATAGCCAAACGAGACGCTTGTGATTCTGTTAAGTATTGCATTTACACAGAACAGCCAGAAATGCCTAAAAATAAAACTTACCTACTTCAACACTACATTATTTTACTCCCTTGCAAGCACTGCTGTTTCTTTCAGGGGATGCAAATGTAGCTCTGTAACTGATGTAAGAACCAGTTTAATTGACTTCCATAATAGTAAAAAAATCATGTAAATCTGGAATATATGGAATATTCTGTGCTTTTTAGACTGTTTTTAATCTGTTTTTATTTCAGGAACATTTGTGTTACTGCTATGCATGATAAACATTACAAATACAACAAAGGCATTGTTGTCTAACCTCTGGGGTATGCGGGTGAGAGGAATATGGGTCAGTTTGCCCTCCCTGACTTCATGTCAGTCTCCACACACTGCTGGACCTTTGCTTTTAGATGACAAGTGAGCTTTGAGAGCTTTGTACTGTATAATGTGTGTATAACTGTATAAATACATTTCCATCTTTATATTGCTTTTACCAAAATAGTACTGGACCTGGATTCTGGACCTCTGTCATCTCTTTCAGGCCTGGGAGTTTAGCAATTTGTTCTCACCCATAGATTACTGGTGTTTAAAGACCCCCCATGTCAGACCACCTGAAGGTCTGTCCATACTACCAGAGGGAGGTCAGGAGTGAACCCCCAGTGGCTCTCCCCAGTGTTACAGACCTTCAGTAGAGCAGTTGAGAGTTTTAGAACAAATTCTTATACATATAAATTCTTATACATACAAATTCTTATACATTCGTATATAAAGTTACAGCATCAATATAAATCAATAAAAAATGAGCAGTAAGGTATGTTTACACTACAATGTCAAAAAGTGTTTTAGCCAAGGTTAACTGTTTAACATTTAAATTTTTGACAGATCTTGGATGACCCCTAGTGGCAGAAAAATACACACTATTCAGAAGCCATAAAAATTGTCAGGGATGTTTGTGCAGCATTTTTTAAAATATCTTTTATATCTTTTGCAATCCCCAAAGCACTTGAATAAAATGCCTTTATTTATAGTGACAAGAATGTGTACATGCAGTTTATTATGTGTAAATACAAAAAGTCATTTAAAATAAAATATTGCCATTTAAAAAAATATTTATGAGGGTGTTTATGCTTATGTCACTTATGTCACTATTGCTTCTCTGATATTTCTGGGTTGCAAAGTTTATTGATGACTTCTGACAGCATACTGTTGTAGAAGGCAGCATAGGGTTTCAAGATTACAGCCTGTTGCCGGGCAAACTCACTGGAAGAGCTGCTGCCCTCTCAAAGTCATCCCGAGCCTCCTCATCACGACCATTCAGCCTGAGGAGAAGCCCGCGCTGGACAAGAGCCTGACAGGCTGATCACCCTGTGCCCCTGCTCAGAGAGACGGTCTTCTCCAGATCCTCCACTGCACCTGAGGTAAAACAATTAAGTATAATTGTTTTAGAAATTATTTGAAGTTTATATACAATATTGAAATATTGAGCTTTTTTATAAATAATAATAGGTATGCTTGATCAATGCAACAGCTTAAATATTTAAATTGATTTAAAACTGCAATTTGTAACTCATTGAGCAAGTATGCAATAGATCAGCAATCAAAACTGTCTCCATACCATGATTCAAGTTTATGTAAATGATTTATAATTAGAGCTGTCAGGTCAGATTTCCTGGGCAATGTCAGTTTGACTTGGTTACGTTACATCTGTAAACAGGCACAAGATCCTGCTACTAAATCACATGTGTGGGTGCTGAGGATGGTGGAGCGTTTGTTCTTACAGCAGTTAGAATTTAAAATTTTAACTTGTCATCCACGTTATAAAATTGCTCTGCAAGCAACTTGCAATTTTATGTTTTAAACAGAGATGGTGGCAAAAAAAATAAAAATTACGGATGGCAGCTTTAATTTGATTTAAATTAAAAAAATAAAAATAATTAATGATCCAAAATTATGGTAGTTGTATGATGAACAATCAAACAGAATTATTATTTTTTGGTGGACATTAAAATTGGATTACTTTGATTAAATTACAAATGTAGCTGGGCTTCACATGCAATTGAATGTTTTTCAAAAGGTTCAAAGGTCCATGTATTTTTGAAAAGATTCCTTAAAGTTTGAAACATTTTTATACTGGTGGCTGATTGTGAAAGATAAGAAGACATGCCTGACCTTTAGTGTCTCCCTGGAGACGTTTGGTCTGCACTCGGTTATTGTATGCTGAGGCCCTTTGAGGCAGGACCCTGATGGCCTGGTTAAAATGCTGAAGAGCAGCGGGCAGATCTCCAGACTCAGCAGCAGACACTCCCTGCAGTTCTAGATCTTTCACCTGTTTTACCAGCTCTGTGTCAAAATCACTGTCTTCAGAAACAGAGACCAGACAGACACAGAGTGTTCACACTGACAACATATTATTATAGTGTTCATTCTGTTATCCTCACACAGAAACCTTCTCATACCTACAGCAGTAAAAATAAAAACCATTTCATCACAGACAGACCTGCCACAAAGAGAGACTGATTGCATTTTCATTTTCAGATGTAGAAAACAAATAACAGCACTAAAATTGTGATTTTGCTTGCCTGAGTATGGAGAATCAACAAAGCTTCATTAGCATGATTGTTAACAGTCATTATTGCCAATGTGTGCAGAGAACTGAGAATACCTAAACAATCAGAATGACAAAAAATAAAGAAAAAAAGCAATACAGGACATAGAAATTTAGTAAAAGATAATACAAAAATAATGAAAAAACATTAAAGTACTCTATTTAGGTTCAAATACACTGTCTGTGCATGTTCAGAAGCTGTTGAATCATTAATTACACTGTGCAATCAAAACCATGCAATAACATGTAAGTATGAGACTGCTTTTACATTAATGTAATCTTGCCATTATCTGTCAGCTCATCTTCCTGGTTTAATGGAGGAATATCTCCAAAGGGACTGGTAAGGTTGAAGATGGCTTGTAAAACCGCTCTGTCATATGCTGAAGCCATGGTCTTCTATATGGTGGACCCAAAAAGGATGCTCTTTATGGGGAAAAAAAAGAGTTGTTTCCAGTATTCCCACATTATTCGCCAATCAAAGAAGGGGGTGGAAGCAGGACTTTGATATGGTGCAGCACACCACACATCTGTGTTTGATTATGTCAGTTGTGGGATGTTGAGGAATTATTTGTCTTTTTAAAAACCAATGCTCATGTGCTTTTCCAAACTATTTTGTGTATACCTTGCCTTCAGAATTCTCTTTTGTAATTAGTCTCTAATATTTTCTTAATTTCATAATCTAAATGCTTAATCTTATATGATGAATCAAAAGCTCAAACTGACAACTCAGATGAAGCTTTGGCTTTAAATCTATATTAGATAGCACTTAGCATTTGTTCATATTAGCTTTTATAAAATGGTTGCCTGCTTTCAAAAAACTTTACAATGTGTGGCCATGTATTCATTTGATTCACTTGACTTTACTTTCATAAAACAAACAAAAAATAATAATTTACAAAATTAAATTTACAATTAAAACCATATGAGAAATAAAAAAACAGCAAATCTCATCTGAAATTGACCATACCGTCAATGTCTCCATAGGCAGAAGACAAATCCAACAACCAAAAATGTAAGACTTGCAAAAACAAACACAGATTGTGCTGAGTTCCTTGTAAAGCACCATCCACAAGCAGTGACTCAGGTTGAAGGATTTAATACTATTGTATGTCTCAGCCTTAATCCAGCATGTGTTAAAACACTACTGCCTCCATGCTGCCATTTAAGCATGGCCATATCATGCAGGTCTAGCATAACACCATAGCAGCAAAAGCAGCCCACTTAGTGGTACAGTCATATCATGAAGCCCCTTTACATTATAAGCTATTAGCAAACATCCCCACTGCATACACAATCATGTTACATCCTCCCCATCTAGGGAAGAGTAGTAACTAAACTTACACTTAGAGTATTTGAACTGCAAGAGCTCCCATCGTATATCCCAGAATACACTCAGCGAGTGTATCTTAGGATTTACATAACACAAAAGGTACCAAAGAGGGAAGCAATATGACCCAGGAGTGGGCAAGGCCAAAACAACAATTAGAAATCATCTGCCTTCAATTTTAATTAAACAACATAAGTGCCAAAGCAATAAACAAACAAAAGACAAAGGGCTACAGCTCTCCCCCTCTCTGACCATAAACAAGAGAAAAACATTGACAAAAATGGCACCCAACTTCCTTCAGCTTTCTTACAAACAACAACAATTAACTAAACTAATACTCGAACTCCAATTATAACCAGTGATATTAAGAAAGTGGGACCCACTTTATAAATCAAAAGAATTTTCCCAACATCAGTAGTAAAGGCCAGGCTTTTGTGTGTAATAGAACCACCAAGAGTGAATCAGGAGGAAGCTTCCAAGATTTGTTTCAATGCTTGATTCGTTCCATCAAAATCATGTGATCAGTGGTGTTTGATGCTTTATTTCTCAGACACCCACGTGACTGCTTCGTACAGTCTTAAAAGGTTTAAAGGTTTAAAATTGTGTGACACAGGACTCACCCTTATGGGTTGTTAAGGTGTATTGTGAGAGTGAAGGAATGTTTGTGGTGAGTTGTGAGAGTGTGTCATGCCTGTTGCAAAGAGAGTGCATTCTGAAATGTGGGAACACTTTCATTTGATTCCGCCCAGTAAGGCTAATAATATATTTTCTGTTTGATGTGAAGCATAATATTTATGACTTAAGTCACTCTTGTTATTATGCAATTACACAGCTCTATACAAAGGCTATGGTTTTAGTGGATCCTAGACTACTTCATAATGACTGCAGAAATGAATTGTGACAAATGTGATATGAAAGATGTGAATTAGAACAAAATAGTTGCCTTGCTAGACTGCCATGCAAGGTAAAGGTGCACCAGCTATTATCAGATTTTTTTACAAGAATGGTCCATGCACTAGCCTATGACTTACTACATTAGAGACAAGTAAGCCTATACTTATTATTTCTTTTTTTAGGGTCAATGTTTGATTTGCTCCCAGCAGCTGGCCTATAATAATGTTGAAGCATTGTTGAAGGAAACAGACATAAATGATGAGGCTCTCGTTAACATGGTTGTCCAAGACTCACAGCCTTTTTCCATTGTGGAGGATGTTTTTTTTCAGAAATTTTGTCAACCTTTAAGATCATACAAACATTCTCACATCAGGGCAAACATTGAAGATAATGGTGGAGACAAAGTTTATAGAAGAGAAAGAGGGTTAAAGAAGAGGTGATGAGGAATATAGCTGTGACCTTAACTTCAGAAATGTGGAAATGTGATGTGGATTCATATTTATTATCCATTAAATATGGATTATCATATTTATGTGGATTCACATATGGAATGGGATTCCACATCTTATTTAGTCATCACCTGCTATTTTATTGACATGGTATTATATTGTAAAGAACAGCTTGCTATGTATATATGTGTGTATAAGTGGGAGTAAAAAAAATGTGGTGCTTTGCATACAGCAGCAAACATTGCTGCGGTGAAGACATCTCTCATTGAGGAATGGGGGATTAAATCTAAGATTAGATCTTGTCACCAATGCAGCTGCTAATATGACTGCATGTGCCAACAATTTACAGCTTAGGCAGAGCATTTGCATAGCCCATGCTCTAAATATGATTGGAAACACTATGGTCTTCCCATGCATTGGAACAGCACATTTGACATGCTGTCTAGACTGTATGAACAGAGTGAACCAGTTGCTGCTGCTCTGTCTTCAACTGTCTGAGTGCCTTGTTGTACTGTCTCCACTGAAAGAACCAACTGATGACCTTGTCTCTGGCTCCAAGGTTATTCTCCGCATGTTGAGGCATGCTATAGCAACAAAGCAGCAAGGAGTGACTGATGAATGCTGCCAAAAGGCTGACAGCTGAAAGTGTAGCTAAAGTAAGGGAAACAACAGCAATTGACCCAATACCAGAGCCAGCAGAAACCTCTGCAGAAGCTGCAGATACCTCAGGTATGGCTAAAAGTATATTATGGTTATGTTGTATTTTACAGCACATATGAAATCTCTTGTGTTTTCTCACTATTTTAGGGACAGGCCTATGGGCATATCTTATTGGCCAATGGGTGTTGGAAACACGAAAGGTGAAGAGTGCCACTGCTAATGCCACCACTGAAGTTTAGCGCTGCTTAAGTAAACCCAGCATCCCCTGCTCTGAAAGTTCACTTCAGTTTTGGTCGTAGCACAGGCACATTTACTTGCATTTATACATGCTGGTCCTGGCTATTTGTGCACCCCTGCCTCTTCTGTGCCCTGTGAATGGGTATTTTCTAAGTCTGGCAAAGTGGTCAGCAAGAAGGAAAATAGGCTCAGCCCCAGCACTGTGGAGAATATCCTATTTCTAAATAATAAATAACACCACAAACGTTACCCATAAACACCATCAACCATTCCTAAAGCAGTGTGACTGTCATTTATATGCATACTCCCACTGTTTCAAAGCACTGCACGGGTCCCAGCTTAAATCACTTTAAACACTACTCTCTCCCCAACCACCAGTCATTCTGAAGAACACTTCTTACAGTGTTCAATAAGCACAAGGCATCCATAAGCCTTGCTCATCTGCGATACAGTACATTACTGGTCTGTAGGCTACACGTTTACTATAATCGTGTGAAATTGTCTGTGTCCTTGTGTGCATGCATTTCCTCTATTCATAGGTTTTATTTGTTTACAAACAGGAAAAATGTTATCTTTATTGTTTTGAGTTACTAGGCATATGCTAGTCAATATTGATCCACTAATTTATTAATCTAATCTATTCATTCATTTTTTTTCCTGTGATTAACGAGTTGTAGGTTGTGAAACATTTTGCTACACAATGCTTTCCCTCACTTTCACCAGCAGAGGTCCACCTCAAGCTTTGAGCAGACTGCCTTTGCCTTCTACATGGTTTGTGCAACTGCACCGCCTTCATGCTGAGGAAGAGAAACTACACGTTAAAAGTCGTTTGGATTGTTACATGTGTAAACGCAGCCTTTCTCCACATACAGTACTTCACTTTGAGAATGATAGCAAGGGGGTTGTTGAATTACTCCCTGACCACCTTGTGAAAACATTCATGTTGACAAATGAACATGGAACAGAAAACATGTCGCCTCGCCCCTCTACCACTGCACACCAGTCTTGCATAAATTAGCATGCATTTACATTGCAAAGCCTGTTCAATTCAATCTCTTATTCAAAGTAGCCCAGTTTTTCAGCTTTTTTTTAGAACAGCAGAGACTGTCCACCGAAATGATTCATGAAGAAGCTTCGGTTTTCAACAAGATTAAAGGCTCTATAAAATGATACGAAAAGCATGTATTTCTTTTTTACTGAGTAGTTAGATATGAGTAGTTGAGACCGGGGCCAGTTGTCATACTTTTTTACTCTAGTAAGCATTTCTCAATTTTTTTATAGGCACATAACTTAAAGTCTTGCCTATTAAAAAAGGCATTGAACATTTCCAATGCTATTGCCAAAGGAAAAGATACAGTTTATTGAACATGCACTGACCTTTTGTGACAAAATGTTCAAGTAGAAGGATATTATATATTAAACTTGCCCAGAACTTGCATTTATAGTGCCCTTCATTTTATACACAAGAGAAAAACTTAAGGAACTTGACTGAAACAAGCAAAAGCTGAAGACAGCAAAGCAAAATATATAAAAATACCACGAGAATGTGCAAAATAATGTCTGGCCAGGTTGTCACATATGCTTTTTACTGTAAATGTATTTTTTCTGCAAATGTAATTTTATTCAAACAATTACAATACATAACATTTACAATACATGGTATTTAGTGGAGTAAATAGTGTAACTAGCCCCCTGACAGGTGGTGTATATAAAGGCTACACATTCTGATGCACAATAATTAAAGATGTTAATCATTAAAGCCGTGCATCTGACCAGCATGACAAACTGACAATACAAAGGAGCTCCTGCTAAGGACAATGATGATTAATTTTTACACTTACATAATATTAGAAGCACCAAATATGCAACACAGCTGTTGACAGGATCCACAATCACATTACAGCCAAGAGTAATGCGAAAACAAGTGAGACTCACAGTGTGCAGCAGGAGCAAACAAGGTGAACCCTATTTCAGATAGATCAATCCATTTAGTTTAATTAATGTTTAATGTCCTAATGTTTAATTAATAGATAATATATGTAATTTATGTAAAAATCTAATCTTAAATGAGGAAGGCATTAAATTTTGCGCATGTACGGTGAGTATGAAGTTTTACTGTAGCCTGTTGTTTAAAGATGAATTGAAACATTCGTGCAGAACCACATGAGGGAGCTCTGGCATAGCGAATGTTTTCTTCCTATAATATTCCTCTTGTT